>JAJIBD010001189.1:0-136770 GCA_021461705.1 Cryptotis parvus
AGGAAACCTCCTGGTCCTCCTTTATCTGATTTCAAACACTTATTCTGATCCCCCAATCCAGGCCCCAAACAGAAGGGATCCTGACTCCAGTATGCAGTGGTTCGTTCTTCTCCCCCCCAGAGCCCATAGGCAGAAAGAATCCACTTGTGCAGTGCTATGGAGTCTGAAGCCTGGTGGCTGGGGCAGCCAGAGTCACAGATGCTTCTCACAGGCCACGATGACTCCTACATTCTGCTGGGAGCCTTCCTGTGCTCCTTCACCTCCACGTGGCTGCTGGAGGATATGGCCTTGCCTATGAGAGTGGCTGAACCGACAGCCCCCTTCCCAAGAGCCTAGGACTGGCTGAGGAAGCTGATGGACTTTACTGGAAGCCTGGGTAGACCCCAGGACCACCCCCTAAGACCCATCAAATGGACCTTGTCTCAGACCTTGTCAGGGAGCTGAGGCAGACAGTGGCTCCAAGTTGCCCCCAAAACAACACCCATGGTGGGCAGTGATGGGTCAGTGAGAGAATGTTGCATGCTCACTTGCAAACCTCTGGACCAGTCTCTATGTGCCAGATCTGGCCAGGCCTGTAGCCTGCTAACAGCCCAGCTCACACCCCTCCCCTCACAGTCTGAGGATGACAGCACTCCTGGGCTATGTACCTGTGTCACCAAGAATAAGCTTCAAATGAAACTTAATTAACATCTTCACTATATGAAGAAACAACCCTCTTGTTTTCTTTTCTCATTGTGGCAGTGCTTAGGGGAGCCATACGCAGTGCAGGGAGTTGATCCAGTGTCGCAGCCAGAGTTTAACCTTTGTACTATCTTTCTGTCCCCTCCGGTGATTCCCAACTCTCAAAGCTGATCATGGTTCCACTCCACCTCAGATGACGACCTGAGTGTCTGACTGACTTTTGCACAGTTGCCAACCTTAACTGCTTGGTTCCCACCTGCTGTAGAGAAAGGGGAGGCCACGCCTGCATTCGTGTCTCTCCGTCCCTGCTCCATGTCACCATCTGGAGCACCAAGACTATCCAGGGGGCTACCCTATATCTGACCAGCACCTCTCAGTCATACCTTTCTGAAGTGGAAGAACCAGTGCAGCAGGGAATAGGGGTCAGTCAAGGTGTGCTGGCCACCTGCCTATCTACCCAGGGCCCAATTCTTTCCATCCAGAAATGCACTCTGTCTCCAGGTACCTTCTATATCACCAGAACTTTTATAATCAATTTGTCTAAAAATGCACCCTTAGAATCTTACTTCATGGGCTGAAGCGATAGCCCAGCGGGTAGGGTATTTACCTTGCACGCAGCCGCCCATGCTGGCCCAGGTTTGATCCCCTGGCATCCCATATGGTCCCCTGAGCACCGCCAGGAGTAATTCCTGAGTGAAGACCCAGGAGAAACCCCTGAGCATCGCCGGGTGTGACCCAAAAAAAGCAAAAAAAAAAAAAAAAAAGAATCTTACTTCACTGGCTATACAGCTCAGTTTCTAATGCATATGCTTGTATGGAAGGGTTAAAACAAACATATGTGAATAAACCTATAGGACCAAAAGATCCCTTGAAGTGGGTGGGGATGAAGGGCTAGTGTTATCATGGGGATGTACTAGTATCCACGCTGTTTAGGGTTTGAGAGACATTTGGAAGGGGCTTCCTCGTTCAGGGAACCCAGGCAGGGGTCTTAGGTGGGTGGCAGTGCAGAAATCGCAGGGCGGGATGGGTGCTTTTGACATACCTGACTCTCATAGCACCAGAAGTTGTAAAACATCTCTGTACTTTAAAGACATCTTTGCTCAAGGGTCAGACCAATAGAATAGCAGATAAGGCACTTGCCATGTATGTGGCAGATATGGTCCCCCTAAGCACTACCACGGGTGATCCCTGAGCACAGGGCCAGGAGTAAGACCTGAGCACCATGGGGTGTGGCCCCAAATACAAACAAATGAATCTTGTGCCTCGCCAGGGAAAGGTTAGGCCTTCTGTCCCTTCCTTTGGGTGACCACCTTCCCCAAGAAGCCAATTCTGGGCCCAGTTTTATAAGTGTAGTGTGTGTGTGTGTGTGTGTGTGTGTGTGCGCGGTGCATGCATGTATATTTCCTTGCTTTGCACAGGGAGAAGACCTGGCAGTAATACCTCCAGAAGGGCAACCTAGTGGCAGCTCTTGGTTTTAAACACAGGTTTTCTGAGAAAGGGACCAGAGTTCCTATGATAAGTCTTCCACTGCAGGGTTGATGCTGGGAACTAAAGCAGGAACATCGGAGATATAGGTCTCGGGAAGTTTGCAGGATATAGGAGCCAAGCTGAGGATGTGCTGATGGTCAGAGGTAAATCTGAGCAACAAAGTAATAAAGATGCGAGATTGTGATGTATGAAATAAAAGTAACAACCTTGAGTTCATACTCACATGCATTTAAAAAATGATTAGATACACCTAGAGAAGGGATAGCTCTTTCCTAAAGAATTCCAAGAAAGGGGGAAATAGAATTCATCATTCCAACACTACAGTAATGGTGGCCATAGGTTAGAGGGGCCAAGAAAGAATTGTATCCTATAGTAAACAAAATTTCAGAGAAATCAGCATCTCAATAGTCTCAAAGTGTTATTCACCATTAAGGAAAAAGTAGTAACTAGACTCAAGGCATGAGTCTAGAGGATGCTGATGTCTAGATGACATGAAGGGGTCATCCTCCGACCTATCACCTGAGCCACATCAATGGGGTCATCCTCTGACCTATCACCTGAGCCACATCAACGGGGGTCATCCTCCGACCTATCACCTGAGCCACCGTCAATGGGGTCATCCCTCTGACCTATCACCTGAGCCACGTCAATGGAATCATTTCCCAACCCATCACTGCTGTGGTTTTTCACTGCCCTGTCCCTTTTTTAATTTTCTTTTTTTTTGGGGGTGGTGGTGTCATACCCAGCAATGCTCAGGGGTTACTCCTGGCTCTGCAGTCAGGGATCACTCCTGGTGATGCTCAGGGAATCATATGTGATGCCAAGGATCGAACCCAGGTTGCCTGCATGCAAGGGAAGTGTCTTACCTGCTGTACTATTCTTTCTGGTCCCACTCCCTGCCCTTTCTCAATCTAATCATGAGAATGACCAGACAAATGCCAACTGGGGGCTTCTTACAAAACAGCAATTAATAGTCTTTTTTAAAATCAATATTATAAAGGATAAATGGGCCAGACTCACACATACCAACCCAGAAAAAAAGTTATGACTTTATCAATACCATTCCCATATATGGTCTGTAATGGTCAATATAATTAGTGCCAATTAGGGGAGCAGGCATGGGGATGGAGTGAAGGGGGAAATGAGGGTCTTTGGTGATGGGATCATACTGGTGGTGGAATTGGTGTTGAACGATGAATGTTTCTAACAACTGCATTGTGAAAAACTTTGTACTTTGTAAATCATGGTGTTTGAATAAAGTAAAAAAAAATTAAATCTATGTTATAAAGGACAAAGACTCTTGCATACTTCTGGAGACCAACCAAGTAAATGTAATTTTGAACTCTAGGTAGAATTTAACAGGAAAAAAAGAACTCAGTGGGAAAACTGATGAAATTGATATTATACCAGTATTTACTTCCTGGCTCTAGTGGCCGTGTGGTTATATAAATTATTAGCACTGAACTAGTTTTGTGAGAATGAAAGGAAATCGTATCATTTTTGCACCCTCTTTGTGAGTGTAAAATAAGTCACTTGTCACTTGTCATTCGATTTGCTTGTGCGGGCACCAGTAACGTCTCCATTCCAGTGTAAAATAAGTACAAAATTTAATGTTGTTAAAAATGAAGTAGGGCCAAAAGATAGTACAGGAGTTACGGATTTTCTTTACATGAAGCTGACCCCAGTTCTATCTTGAGCCCCACCAGGAGTGAACCCTGAGCACAGAGTCAGGAATAAGCCTGAGCAGCATCACTGGGGTGGCCTCAAAACAAAAACAAATGCTTTAAGGGGCACTTAATTTTTTTTGATGGGTTCATGCCATCTGGGTGAGATGCAGTGGCAGCTGTGGGGACCTGCTGGGTCAGATCCGAACAGGCGTCACAGCGCATGAATGGGAAGCAACATCCTCGTCAATACAAGGCAGTGGTTGGGGGCACCACTGTACTGCAGTTTGCTCTTCACTCTCAATGTGCACATCAGCTGTTGCTTGGAACTGCCTGTTTCCACTGTACCCGGGAGCACACAGACTAGGGGGAGGACAAGAGGAAGGTCCCCACACAATCCAACTGTCCCTCATCCTCAGAGAGCAAGAGCACTGCTCTGGGCAGTCACCCTCGCTGCAAGCTAGTTCGGGTGCTCGGGATGTGTGGAGAGAGACACCTGAGCACTGCCCCATAGTAAAGGCAAATAAGTAAATGTTTAAAAAGCAAAGAGAAAAACACATTTTGCAAAAAAAAAATAAGGCAAGTTATAGTTATAGTGTATGCACAGTTATGTCACTAAAGTAAATGTCAACATGCAAAGGAGTATTATATACTATGTGGCACATATACTTAAAGTAATATATCCAGGGGGTAGCAAAAATCAAGATCAGGACCAAGGTTACACGGGAACCAAGGAAATGGGACACAGGCAAGAATTACATCATGCTTATTTCTCTATGTATTTAAATATGTCATAGTACAATTAAATAAATATCAGTTCAATGACACTAAAAAAAAGCTAGTTCCAATGTTAGCACTGTATGTTCAGCTGCATGGAAGGAAGCATGCGTGTTCCACTCTCTCATGTGCTGGACACTTCCCAAAAGGGCCACCTGTCTAGCAAGTTGCACAATCAGATTTGGGGGCATATAAGTTTGGGCTCTGGGGTCAGCTTTCCTGGGTTCAAACCTTGGCTCTGTTACATCTTAGCTATGTGGTCTGCAGTAAGTCTCCTCTCTCTCTCTCTCTCTCTCTCTCTCTTAGCAGACACATGAGGGAGTGAGTCATCACCTATCCAGGTGGATTTGCTAAATGAGCAGCCAGTGTCCATTCCAGCTGCAGTCACCAGCCACTTGTTGGTTATAAAACCAAATTTTTGGATGCTGACAACACTCGTAACAAACTCAGTGGAAATGAAAGTATGGCTCACTCCAAAAGAGGTGGACACTCACATCTGTATATGTGCGTCACACAAACCCAGGTGACTGTGAACCTGCACCGTGGACAAGGGAAATGTTGAAGGAGGAAAAGCGCCAAGCCCAGGTGGAGAAAGGAAACGCAAGCAACCCCTCAAATTCCTCCTGGCGATGCTGGGAGTGCGAGGGGCGTCCCTGGGTGAGAACTCCACTATCCGGGAAAAGAGCAAGGACAATGCACCATAGTGGGAAAAGGCAGGGTGTTCTGGGCAAGGAAGCCATGGCAGGTGACAAGAAGTAGTGGAAAAAACAGATGTGGGGGGCTAGTGGCAGCACCAAGGGCCTGAGCGCCTCAGAGAGTCTGTAGATACTCTCAAGGCAGGGGGCTTTCAGCAGAAAATGCCACTTAGCACATACACCCCTGACTAACCACTCCAAGGTGTATCAAAAGCTAATAGCAGCAACAGAGACAGGGAATCTTCAAAGGCTTCTGCAATGGTACTAGTGAGAGAGAGATAATAAGAACAGAGATTTAAAAAAATAAATAAGCGGAGGGAACAATGACGTGGGTCCTGATACAGCACTTGAAGCTAGACTTCCCAAACACTGGTGGGAGTAAGGCAGATGTGACCCTGTAGATGAGTCAGCAGGAAACAGGACACTGATAGCTTTAGAGATGTTCCTGAGACGCCCAAAGCACGGACCCCACATGGCCAGTGGGTAAACCCATAGGCATGAGTCAGGGGACTGTGTTGACTGTACACTCAATCCTCTGCATTGACAATTTCCAATTTAGAAAATGGGACCAAAAGAAGACTTGGCGAACACAGTGTGGTGCGATAAAAACTAATAACAGTAAAAGCTGTTCCCGGGGGTCTGGCACAGGCCCAGGGCTCAGTCTAGACCAGTCTGCTGACCTCTTCCACCAGACAAGCCTGACTGGGACAGGGCGCTCCGACACAGCCAGAAAACCAGGGATGACATGGCCACATGGCTGGCCCCTAGGGTCCCCTGTTCCATCCCACCCACCATGACTCTGAGCCTGGCAGGTACAGCACAAGAGCCTGGGGGGTGAAGAAGAGGTAGGTGTCGTCTCACCAGCTAAGGCCGCCTCTTGCACCTCCACCTGGAGAGGGAATCTGTATCACAGGCTCCAAGATGACTGACCCCAGCGATGTGGCGAGTGTGACCCATGTGAGCCGTGGCCACACTTTGTGGGGCCTCGTGGTGTGCTCAGTGGCGAAGGCAGCGCCACACACCAGTTCTGAGCGAGGTGCTCCAAAACAAGCATCTCCTGTGCACTTGCAGTGAGCACTGCCATGTGCTAAAGGCGTGCTGTGTGCTGGGGCTGCCCGATGCATCCAGAAGTGGCAGCCCCACAAGCACACATGTGCAGGAGACATACACAGCTCTGTCTTCCTGCCCTGCATCCTAGGCTTCCCTACCCCAAACTCACACTTTCCGTGTTGGAGAATGAAAGCAACCCCAACTGGTAAGTGCTGGTTTTGCCACTCAAGACCGGCCTCAAAAGCAGGGGAGAAGGCTGGCAACCTTTCTCTGTCTTCTTGGCTTTCCCAATATAGCAATTCCTGACTTCCAATGTGGTCTGGTCTTTCTGCTAAGTCTTGGGGCCGGGGTGATAGTACAATGGGCATAGCATTTACCTTGCACGCAGCGAACCTGGGTTCAATCCCCAGCATCCCATTTTGGTTCCCCAAGCACCGTCAGGAGTAATTCCTGAGTGCAGAGTCAGTAGTAACCCCTGAATATTACTGGGTGTGACTCAAAAAGCAAAAAAAAAAGTATTTTTGTATTCCTGATATGAAAATCAGTCAATGAGGGGCAGCTCTTGAGACAGTCTACACCATCAGTATGCCTTAGAGCAAATCTGTTTCCAGTCTCTCCCCAGGATACCTCTGGGGTATTTTTTAAGAAAATACTCATTTCCCTCCTATTTTCTTTTCTTTTTTTTTTTTTTTTTTTTTTTTTTTTTTTTTTTTTTTTTTTGGGTCATACCCGGCAATGCTCAGGAGTTTCTCCTGGCTCTGCACTCAGGATCCACTCCTGGCGGTGCTCGGGGAACCATATGGGATGCCGAGGATCGAACCCAGGCCGGCATGGGCCGGCCACGTGCAAGGCAAACACCCTACCCGCTGAGCTATCGCTCCGGCCCCTCTCTCCTATTTCCTGTTGTCCTTTCCAGGCTCAATAGAATTGTGGCACAATGTGGACACCCTGGTCTTTGCAAATGTGGCACCAAGTGGGAGTCCAAGAATGGTTCAGTAGAAACAGCAACTGCCTTGCCAGTATGAGGCCAGGAGTTTAGCCCTGGAATTGCTCACAAGTATGAAACTTGGTCTTGATGACCTACTGTTTGGAACCCTGATGCCAAAAGTGTGCACTGTTCCACTTACCTCAAGGCAGCTGTGTGCAAGCATCACAACAAAAAGTGTGAACTCTGAAGCCTTCAGCAAACATGTGTGTGAGCATCACATCTAAGGAGTAAAATACCCTGGTAATCCCACAACCAAAGTGTGTGGGCAACCTCTGATAACTGAAAGAGTAAAAATGGAGGAAAGGAGAACTGGAGAAAGAGAGAGAGAGAGACAGAGACAGAAAGAGTCAGAGAGACAGAGACAGAGAAAGACAGAGAGACAGAGACAGAGAAGAGACAGAGAGAGACAGAGAGAAACAGAGAGAAACAGAGAGAGAGAGACAGGGTTTAAGGCACATGTCTTACATGCAGCCAAACTTGGTTCATTCCCTGGCACTACATGATCCTACAAGCATTGCTAGGCACTATGGCTTCTGGCACCCTGGAGTGGCCCAAGGACCACAGGGCCCAAGCAATAATGCATCCTGCATCCTGCATCCTCACATCCCTACATGAACCCACTGACTCGCTTGGCCAAGTATAGCTGGGAGAGGCCCCCCAGGCCTCCTAAGCATTGCTTGAGGAGGTCCTCAAAAAAGTTTTAAATATGATGGAAGTGTTTAATGAAGGGAAGGAAGGGGAAATATGAATATATATAGGTAGATGTATACAGATACATAAGAAATTAATATATAAGGGAAAATGTGACATTTCTCAAGTGTTGGGGATATTATGTACTAGTACTTAGCATGATCTGGCCATCCTTAGTCTTAGCAAAAACAGACACATTCAGCTCTGAAAATATTTTCACAATGCAGTGTGACAGGTACAGGAATACAAGCTTAGTCTTGTGACAAAATCAGAAGAGACCAGTGTCATATGGGATGAGACAAATAAGCTTTATTTGGTTTTTAAAATTACTGGAGGCATTTACACAGACAGGAGGGGACATGATTGATCACACTCCATCATTACCAATGAGGTAATCACCCTGTGAGGCATTGTCAATGTGTCCATTTTACAGGTGTATGAGTAAGGTTTGGGCGGCTAAGGAGCTTACACCAGGTCATAGAGTGAGAAATTTATAGAAGAACAACTTTTTTTAGAAGAAGATCAACTTTATGATTTAAGTAATTCATCTTAGATCAAGAGTATTTAAGCATAGTATAACTCTAATCCAAGGCCAGAGAAAACAGCGGCAAGAGAACTTGTCAGTGTTTGGAATCTACCACAGTGGGTATGAAGATAGGGCAGGAGATAGGTAAGATAAAGAAAGGACACGTTTGACAATAATAGTTGGAAATGGTCACACTAGACTAGAACTGAGTGTTGAAAGTAGGTAAAGGGATATACATGATAACTGTTTTCTATTGCAAACCATAATGTGCAAAAAGAGAGAGGAGAGGGAGAGAGAGAGAGGAGAGAGAGGGAAAAGTGCCTGCCTGCAGGGGAGGGAGGGAATCTGGGGACACTGGTGTTGGGAAGTGTGACTGGTGGAGAGATGGATGCTGCAACATTGTATGACTGAAACCCAATCATGAACAGCTTTGTAAAGTTCTATCTCATGGTGATTCAATAAAAAAACAAATTTTAAGTAAACTGACTGAAGATTCATTTGGTAAATAGTGATGGAAGCAGGGCCTCAAATTAGGCACACATGGGAACCACAGATGTGGGTAAATGCTAGAGACCCTTTCAGAGCACGGTGATGATTTTAGGTTCTTTCCTGATGATGATGAGGTTCTGAAGAGTTTTACTGCTGTGGCATCATCACATCTACCCTAATTTATCCTATTCAGTAAGTAGAACCATAAATTTCTAGTCATTGAGGATCAACAATAGTTTGCAGCCACGAGGGGCGTGTCTAGGGCAAAGTCATTCTGTTTAACGATGAGTCTCTATTTAATGAGAATGCCTGCAATGCGACTGAGGAAGAAAAAGATAAACAGACTAATGGGAGAAGATGAGGAAGGAAAGTAATGTAAAATCTGTAAAAACAAAAAATACAAAATAGCCAGTAAACATGTGAAAGGGTATCAACCAATTAAACAAAAGGATAATAAATCCCATTTTTTCTCCCATTATACTCACACAAAAAGAAAAAAGGTGAAAAAGAGCAAAGGTTGGTAAGATGAAATTATTATTCCCAGATTTGTGTTCAGAGGCACATGTTCATGCAGCCATCCTGAAAGGTAATGTGGAAATTTCAAGATATTAAATGTGCGTACATAGTTGGGATAGACCAAGATGGTAAAGGATCTCCTAGAAAAGCACACGCAGGCACAGGGAGATTCATTACAACAGTATCAGACCCAAAAATATAAAATAGCCTAAAGGTCCATTAGATATAGTTGAAAACACTAGTGCAGGTTCACAACAAAATGTACTGTATAGCAGCTAAGAAAATTGGGCTTTTTCTGTATAAAATAAAGTGGATATTTTGTGGAGTGGGTAAAAAGGACCTTCAGAATGACACATACATAATAATAGTTGTCTTAAAATATACTAATAAAAGCTGTTTATGCTACATTTTGTATGGGTTCATAGCTATTCTGGAAGAACTTCAAATGGTCTTGGAAAATACACATAGAAACAGTAAACATGGCAGAATCTGAAAGGTGGAGACCAAACCATGTCAGAGAAAATAAAAAATACTACAAAGTTCTAATTATATGTGCATCTCCATGATAAATTTCTATATATTACTTATGATTCATTTTCATTTAATAAATGTAGAGATGGGTTTAAAAACCACTGACAAACAAGTTTCTATGCAAAACACAATTGTTGGTGCTCTGCAGAATGCAACATAAGCAAAATCTTATTAGGCAAATGGGCGCAGATTTTGCCCTCAAATAATTCTGAGGTCAGTGGGGGGGATAGGTCTAATGTGATGTGGTGTTGCAGGACTCCTCTAAGAGCCTCTGCATCTGCTCTGGATTGCCTCCTGCAAATCACTTCGTAGATAAGGGGGTAGTCTAAATGTGGCAGTTTATCTGACCATGTATTCTGTACTAGCTGGTATAAATATTCTCTCATGCTACCACAATCATCGTGGGACTAGCTAGATATTACCAGCATATTTGCCTGGCCACATTGTATCTTTAAGTAATTAGAGACAGAGAGAAATGCTGTTTGCCTCCAAGCAAGCAAGCATGGCTCCCCTGATAACTCAAAGGCAACTAAAATACAAAACTACCGTGAAGTAGACGAGACTTGTGAAGGCTTGGAGAAATATTTAACTGGCATTAGTATTAGTCTTTGGTACAGAGACATGCCATCTCAGAACCCCCTTCTCTACCCTATAAAGGCTTTTCCAGGCAGATTTTGGCTCAAGACATTAGCATATGAAAGGGCCTAGGTGAGGTGCTGGGAGAAATTACCTGAGGGCATTTGACCCTCCCTGCTTCCCATAATAGTGGGAGGGGAGGTCTGAGTTGCAGGGGTATAAAACTAGCCTGCTTCCTCTCTCGTGCTCTCTTTTTGGGCTCTCTCTTTGTGAGCTTGCACCCTTCTTGGGAGTCTTGTCTTTGTCTCCTCTTTACAGGGCCTTAACACCTGGTGGCCGCCATTTTGGCCTACACATGGCTGGGGTTCTAGCCAGGAATCCTAAGCACAGGGTTTTTCCTATTGTTGATTTGTACGCCTGAACCTGTGATAAGTAAAGCCTTTTTAAAACTGCATCGGATTTCTGAGTCTTCATCCATTCCCGCCAGCTTTGGAGGTAGAAGGGAACTTCGCTTCCCGGCACTGTTGGGAACCCCAGCAGCATCCCCAACAATGTGGAATAAATTCTCAAAGGGAATAGAAATGTGTTGGGATTCAAGATGGGTGATGGTGGTATCATTATATTTTGGGAATCAGAGGAAAGGCAAAACAGGGCAAAGGTTGCATGTCTTCAGGTTTATAGATGGGAACTCCTGGGGTAGAATATGGGGTAAAGAGGAAAGGGGGAAACATTGTGTAAAGCCACAATGCTTGGAAGAGATGGGCCCCAGTCCTAGGCAGAGAGGAAGGGACAAGGAATCTGTGGAGTAAGTAAAGGCCTGTGAAATTGTCTAAAACCTTACAAAAGAAATAAAGTTCACATACATTTGGAGGTACCGTATCAAGGGACCATTGGAGAGAAAAGATTCTGGGTCAGAACTAGTGACAAGGATAGTATTAATGGAGGTGGGAGATGAACCTGAGAGTCTCATTGAATTGGACTGGGAGATCAGAGGCAAGAGCCAAAGCCAGGGGGGATTTCAGGACCCAGTGATTTATGGAGTGTCAAGAGAGTCAGAAGAAAAACGTGCAAGGAGATCACTTCTCTGGGAGTTATAGAAAAAGCACCAAGACCACCCATAGAAGCTTGTCGTCTGCTTTCCCCCTTCATGCTGAGCTATGCTGTACATAATGCAGGCCAGGGCCCTAAGGACGAGTTGGGCAAGGGCAGGCAGGCAGACACGTATCCCCTCCTGGCTTCCCAGCCACCAGACTCACAGCCTTCCGGGAAAGGCTGACAGGGGCCGCTCTGTTCCTTTGAATCTGAGAATATGTAGCCGGGGAAGCCTAAATTAATTAAGTGATGTGAAAGCCCAGAGGCCTCCCAAGGAAGCATATGGAGGGGCGGGGTAGCAAGGACAGAGGGAAGTGCACCCCTCCCTCAGTACTGAATTCAAACAGCCACAGGAGCTTCACTGGAACTAAGCCTGTGCTTAAGTGCTTCCAGGGGAGACAAAGAAATAATAAATCAAGAGAGGTGCTCTGCCCACACACCACCACTACCACCATCAACCTGCTTCTGTCCAGAAACACAGTTATCTTGCATCGCTGGGACCAGATGCCTACATGGAGCAAAAATGGCAAAACCCTGGGATTGTTCAGCTCATAATTTTCAGATCATAATTTTGAAGAAGAAACCATGGTGGTTTCTTCTTCAACTTTCTGCAATGAAAGTACTGCATTGGCAGATACGCAGAACCCCCTCACACACACGCACAACCTCCCTCTACACTCACTCCTCCACATACACACCAGACCTCATTTTGGCAC
Source organism: Cryptotis parvus (assembly GCA_021461705.1). NCBI lineage: Eukaryota > Metazoa > Chordata > Mammalia > Eulipotyphla > Soricidae > Cryptotis > Cryptotis parvus. Next base: position 12,480 of record JAJIBD010001189.1, read on the forward strand.
AGATGCAAGAGGGTTACCCTCCTACACCCATCCAACTGTCCCAACACAAGGACTCTTGGAGCCCCGCTATGACGCCAGACCAGTAATGAAAGGGCCCTATACCAGAAGGATGAGGCCACAGCTGTATTCAACAGATCAAGTAAGGAGTAAGACTCTCAGCCAGAAATATTATCTCAGGTTATCACTACCAATTCAAAATAATAATCAAGCATCTACTGAATGTCAGGTAATAAGCTACACACTTTCAAGTCAGTTGCCTCATCACCATGTTTATCATTCTTGATCAAGAAAGCTGAGAGATGACACAAAGAGACTTAAGTGATAAACTCTAAATATCTGCAGGGATAGCCACAATGTGTAAAAGAAGAGGGAGAGAGATGCAGAGACAGAGAGAGACAGAGAGAGAAAGAGAGGATACTGGGGTACCTGCTATTGAGGCAGCCTGGGGGTGGGAGGGGGGGGGTACATTGGTGGTGGAAATGGGGCACTGGTGGAGGGATGGGTGCTGGTATACTGTACTACCAAGAACCAATTGTGAACACCTTTGTAATTGTATGTCTCACGGTGGTATAATAAAAAAGTAAAATAAAAAATAAATGAATAAAATAAAATATAAAAAAATAAAGCTGAGAGATGAATGCTTGAGGAGACATCCTGAATCTATGTACTGTCTTGTCTGCAATCGCAGCAACCTGGATCTTTCTCTCTCTGATCATGGGCACTTTATTCCTACATATAAACGGCAACAGGAGGGTTGATAAGAGTGGGTGATTGATGTTTATAACATTCTTATAATTTTAGCACTCATCTATTTTAATTAAATATCTTCATTAACTCATTCAACTTACATTGAGCACTACTCAGTAGCAGCAGTTCCTGGAGCTGGTTTAGAAAGAAACAGGGGGGGGAGAGAGAAAGAAATGGGAGTGGGGGGAATAGCTTCTCTATTCTTTGACAGAATTGGATGGAAATTTCCCTTTTTCCAGTAAGCTATACTCATATTATTCTACAGAAATTTATTTGCCAAGAGTTCTAGTGAGGAGGAATCCACAGATGCAGGAAGATGGAGTAGAGGAGCACTAGTAGGTTGGTTGGAAAGTAAAAGCTCCCAGTAACACGTCTAAGACAGCTCCCGGGAGGCAGCACGTTGGACAGCTCCAGGCAGTAGTACCTAGGACAGCTCCTAAAGGTCAGTATAGAGGCTTCTGCTTTACACCAAGCCACAAGCCTTTGCTGAGGCCAAGATCTTTAACTCCGTGCAACTCTGAACCCTATCTGAACCCTAGTGTCTGCTTCTGGGTAGGAGAGAAGACTGACTTGTGAACTAGAAGCTGGAGAGTGGGAGTACAGTGATCTTGGTACTTCAGCAAACAAGCCCAAGACCCTCTGTCTTCCATGGATCTTGATCTTTTTCTCCTCTACATTTCCAGGGTGTAGCTGCCTTGCAGTGAAAGATCAGAAGCAATTATGAGGCACAAAAAAATAGGAAGGGAGTGTGGGAACCACAGGCAGTCCCACAGCCTAGGGATCTAAAAGCTGCTGGGGTCCTGGGCAAGATCACAGGTCTGGGCTTCTCCATTTTCCAGCTTCACCATCAGTGAAACATGGGTAAGAACATCCTTACTGCATTCAGATTGTGTGAGAATTAAATAAGCATCACACCCACCTCCCTTGAAACAGAAATATGCTTTATACCTGAGTGGAGTCAGGGCCGAGAGTTATGTAGAATGCCCGAGAGTGTTTTAATAGTTGCAAACTAAGTGCCAGTGGGCTAGGAGGAGGGATTACTGTTTTGAAAGTTCTCAGTGTTTCTCTTCAGCCACTAGACAGCAAACTTCTTGAATCCCCCTCTCTTAAATCAGATAGGAAGAACACTAGATGCATAAAAAACAGTTTCTTTGTGGGCTGGGAGACTGCTGCCTGTAAGTCCACAGATGGGAGATTCAGAAGAGGCCAGAGGTCTCAGAGTCAATGACTGAAGAGCCAGACAGGTGACATGAGTACATCTGACAGCTGAAGGGAGACACAATGAGCTGGGGAGTGTGTGTACTGACTAAAAACCTTCCAATAAAATTTAGAATAATCTTCTTGTCAGAACAGAGTCCTTCTACAATAGTCAATTATCCCCTAGGCTGTGATATATGGGCTCGCCTCTAAATCCTTACTCAACAGAAACAGACCTAGAGATGGCTACGTCATCCAGAGACAGGCCTGTCCCCAAACTAAATTCTTTTTTTTTTCAAATTTGGCTCAGAATGGGAGCCAGCAGCCTTTACATGAGGGAATTTCTTCTTCCCTGCAGTGTCTAGGTGGGTGGGGAGATTAGGCAATAGGTGACAAAGCCCAGGCCTCAGTCACCTCATCCCACAGTCATCTCAGGGACTGAAGCCAACTTTCCCTCTGGGATCCCCACCAGCCAGGGCAGAACCTGGAGTCACATGATCACTTAACCAGAGCAATCAGCCAGAAAGCCAGGTTACTTTTACCTGCTCTACACAGACCCATGACTAAAATGGAGACAAAATGGCTAGTTTCACAGCTGATAACAAACACACTTTGCTCTTACTATTGGTCACCCTCTCAACCCCAAGGAGCAAGTTCTATTATTACCGTGTTACAGGTGAAGAAAGAAAGGGACAAGGTGAACTTGCCCCTAAAAGCCCTAACTAACTGTCAGGGCTGGGGTCATCTCAGCCATCTGCCTAATGCCCAAACTCTGTCTCTAATACCCAACCACGGCATCAACCTGCCTTGCCCACGGTAGGGAGTCCAAAGGGGGAAGAAAGCGGTGTCTGATGCTAATTGGCTTAAGAGGGCAGAAAGCCAGGCTGAGCCCTCTCTGATTCTCCAAGACAGGGGCCAATTATAATCTCAACAACGCAAGTCTCCCAACATCAGATACCTCTCAGCCTTTCTCCTGCCAGTACCCGGGCAGGACTCAAAGTGCCATCTAGGCTCAACGTTATTTGGGGGATGCACTAGGTTAAGCGCATATCCAGGGTCCAATTGTTTGTCCACTGAGACCGAGGTGCCTGTGGGTGCCGCCCTTTGAGGCTAGCCCTTGATGAAAGCCAAGCTGCTGGGTGTTGCTCTCAGGGTGGGCGCAGCACTGATGCAGGGACTTCACTCGAGAGATGGGCAGCGTTTAGCCCCAGAGCCCTCTCAGCATTTGGTAGCAACTCTGGAAACGGGCGTGGGGTGGCGGCTAAAGAAGGGGGGAAGGATCTCGAAAAAGCACGGGAGGGCTAGGAGGTCTGGGCTCTGAGGAGCCAGGGACCTGGGAGGGGCTAAAGTGGGGAGGGGGTGAGGAGGAGGGAAGAGAATAGAGGTGGAGCCGCGCAGCCGGGACAGAGAAAGCGGAAAGGGGAGAAGTGGCTGGAAAAGGGTGGCTAGGCAGTGAGGAGGGTAGAAAGGGCGGGGCTGAAATTTGGGACCCTGAGTGGGAGAAGGCTGCTTGCCCGTCAGTCTTAGACCAACAGTCAGGAATTCTGTGCGGCGAGGCAGAGCAAAGGGCCGGTGTGTGGGAACCCTCTCCTGCAGCCTCCCCTCCCTTCCCCTGGGTGGAAGGAGCCAGAGGCGGGGCCAGAGAAAGGGTTGGGGGATCCGTACCCAGCGCCCCTCCAGTCACCACCCCACCTTCCAGCTGTGGGAGCAGATGGATGCGGCGAGGGCTCACCTCGGGGGCTCCTTGCCCGCTGTGCGCCGAGATCCGGGGTGAGAAGGGAGATCTGGAGACTCCCCCTGCACCCCCTGCACACCCCTTTCCCGCCAGAGGAAGCAGCCTCTGAGCACCCGGTCTCTGAGGAGGAGCAAAGCCAGTGCAGAACCTAGCGGGTCCTAAAATTAGGGGACCCTGCTCAAGAGACCCAGCTCGCGCGCTGCCCACTCATCCCCAGGGCTTGGCGGAACTCTTGGCTCCAAGACCCCTTCCCGGGGCTTCCAGCCCTGGCGCCCTCTGGGGAGTGGACCCCAGCCTGGCCGCGCCCCTGCCCCGGCCCCCGCCCGGCCGACGTCGCATTAGCATGAGCGACGCAAGTGGCCAGGCACCACTCGGGGGCCGAGACTCGCCGCGTCACAGCCCCGAGTGGAAAGGGAAAAAGAGGAGGCGGCGGCAGAGGAGGCAAGAGCCGGCGCGCGGGGAGGGAGCGCGGCGCGGGGCGAGCGCACGGGCTGCGGGCGGGGGCAGCAGCATGTCCCTCTGCGGGCGCGGGCGGCCTCTGCGCTCGGCGGGTACGGCTCGGGGTGCGCGGGAGGCGCGGCGCTCTCGGTCTCCGGTCCCGGCCCCTGGCTCACCCTCCATCCCGGCTCGCCCCTGAGCCCGCGACCGCGGGTGTGGGGCTCGGCAGCAAAGCTCCGGGGCGCCTAGGTGGACGGGGTCCTTGCAGGTCGTGGAGCGCAGGGCCATGAGCCCTGCAGCCACCTGAGGCACAGGGGCGCTGCGCGGCGCGGACCGCGCCCCGAAGTTCAGCGCCCCGGTCTCTGCACAGCAGGGCACCCGCGTCCAGCCCCGGCGGAGGCGTCCTCGGGAGAGCGGTCGGGTGGGGGCGATGGAGCCGGCGGCGGCATCCGCGGGCCAAGCCCGAGAGGCAGCCACGAAGCTGTCGGACGCGGTGGGCGCGGCGCTGCAGGAGCCTCGGCGGCAGAGACGCCTGGTGCTGGTTATCGTGTGCGTGGCGCTCTTCTTGGACAACATGCTGTTCATGGTCATCGTGCCCATCGTCCCTGAGTACATCGCTCACATGCGTGGGGGCAGCGGAGAACCCCATCCTGACCACCGAAGCGTCGGTGCCCACCCTGCCGCCGCCGACCGTGGCCACGTCAGCGCCGACGCTTTCAACGTCTCAGAGTCCCCACGCTCCGCGTGGCCGTCCGGGTCTGCGCTGCGGCCCCGCTACCCCACGGAGAGCGAGGACGTGAAGATCGGGGTGCTATTCGCTTCCAAAGCCATCCTGCAACTACTAGTGAACCCCCTGAGCGGGACCTTCATCGACCGCATGAGCTACGACGTGCCGCTGCTCATCGGCCTGGGCGTCATGTTCGCCTCCACCGTGATGTTCGCCTTCGCCGAGGACTACGCCACGCTCTTCGCGGCGCGCAGCCTGCAGGGCCTGGGCTCGGCCTTCGCGGACACGTCTGGCATCGCCATGATCGCCGACAAGTACCCAGAGGAGCCGGAGCGCAGCCGCGCGCTGGGTGTGGCGCTGGCCTTCATCAGCTTCGGCAGCCTCGTGGCGCCGCCCTTCGGGGGCATCCTCTATGAGTTCGCGGGCAAGTGCGTGCCCTTCCTGGTGCTCGCCGCCGTGTCGCTGTTCGACGCGCTACTGCTGCTGCTGGTGGCCAAGCCCTTCTCGGCCGCGGCGCGGGCGCGGGCCAACCTGCCGGTGGGCACGCCCATTCACCGTCTCATGCTGGACCCTTATATTGCAGTGGTGGCCGGCGCACTCACCACCTGCAACATCCCCCTGGCCTTCCTCGGGAGCCCACTATCGCCACCTGGATGAAGCACACGATGGCGGCGTCTGAGTGGCAGATGGGCATGGTCTGGCTCCCGGCCTTTGTGCCACACGTGCTAGGCGTCTACCTCACCGTGCGTCTGGCGGCGCGATACCCACACCTGCAGTGGCTGTACGGAGCCCTGGGGCTGGCAGTGATCGGCGCCAGCTCGTGCGTGGTGCCTGCGTGCAGCTCCTTCGCACCGCTGGTGGTCTCGCTCTGCGGCCTCTGTTTCGGTATTGCGCTGGTCGATACCGCGTTGCTGCCCACGCTCGCCTTCCTTGTGGACGTGCGCCATGTCTCAGTCTACGGTAGCGTCTATGCTATTGCCGACATCTCCTATTGCTTGGCCTACGCGCTCGGGCCCATCGTGGCGGGCCACATCGTGCACTCGCTGGGTTTTGCGCAGCTCAGCCTCGGCATGGGTCTAGCCAACCTGCTCTACGCGCCCGTCCTGCTACTGCTGCGCAATGTGGGCCTCCTGACGCGCTCCCGCTCGGAGCGCGACGTGCTGCTCGACGAACCGCCGCAGGGTCTGTATGATGCCGTGCGCCTCCGCGAGCGCAATGTGCCGGGGCCCGACGGCGCGCCTCACAGCCAGCCAGGCCCCTTCGAGGAGTGCGAGGACGACTACGACTACTACACCCGCAGCTAGCGCCCCGCGTCTCCTCCAGGCCTCCCCACCCCCCCACTCTCGGGGCCCGGCGACTGCTCTGTGAGCGCACTGGCCGGCTCAGGCTCAGGGCCCACCCCTCCAGCGAGTACCCCCAGCGCCTCCCCTGTCTTGACCTTCCCTACCCGGCTCCCCTTTCTGTCCACAACCTTTGTCTGTGTCACTCTGCTCGATCAATGGGGTGAGGAGCACCAAGGCGCGCCGAGAGAAGAGATGCGCCCCCGCAGGCTCCCTAACGTAGAGGTGTGCGACCCTCCCCAAGTCCTTCTGTCATGCCTTTATTTCCTGCCACTGCCAACTCGGCCCGCAGCACCGCGGTGCCTTCCGTCCGAATAAATAAACCTTAACTGTCCTAGACCGTGTCTGTTTACTGATGAAGGGGGTGGGGGGGAGACGCACTGTTTGGGGCCCCAGGGGACAGACAGGAGAGTGAGCTGGATGGAGGCAAATGGGAAGCCTGCTGCCCCTTGACACTTGGGAAAGGAAATTAAAAAAGGAAGCAAACGGATGCCCCGGGTTACCCCCTCTTTCCAAGCCTGCCACAGCCTCCGTTCTGGCAGCCACAGCGCAGCGCCCAGGGGCGCCACCCGGGAGCCTGAGGTCCTGATCCCTCAAGGAGCCCAGTCAGGGTCCCTGACGTGTTGGGCACAGCTCCACCTGCCTCAGAATTCTGAGGCGCCCAGAAGGCTCTGACTCCTGAGCCCCGCATTCCGTGCTGGGGGACTTGGGAAAGGAGTAAACGGATTAAGGGAGCTTTTTGAGGCAGAAACCTGGCCCCCAGACCCCCAAGGGCGGTTAGCCAGGCTCTATCCCGGGATGGGGAACTGCGGCCCAGGCCCTGCGTGCTCTGCAGTGGGTGGGCTCAGAGGGAGACTGAGAAGGTGGAAATGTGGGAACAGCGGGAGACAATCTCCAGCTTCTGTGGGCTGTCAGGTTGCGTGAGAGGGGAGCCCAGGACCCCCCCCCGCTTTGAGTGCCATTCTCGGCCCTGCCGCCCTTCGTCCAGAGTGTTCAGAATAAGGCGAGGGGCAGCTGCTGGGTTGGGGCACGCTGCGTGTGAGGGTGCGCGGATCCCGCGGCGTGCCGGGCTGTGTACCCGAGAGGTTTGTCTAGGTGGTCTCTGCCTGGGTCCCAGGTTCAGGAGACAGAGCTGGGCTTGGGGAGAGTCTGCCTGCGGGAGCTTTCTTAGCACCGCCCAGGTCCGTATCTCTGCCCTTCGTGCCGCCCACCAAGAATGCCCGCACAGCTGGGGTAGGAAGAGAAAAGGAGGAGAAGGACCTGCGGAGATAAATTGATCTCAACCAAATCAGGCTCACGATCGCTATTTATTATTGTTATTCATATTATTAAGGTTGTACAGGGATTTAGTCTGGTTTAGACGGTGGGAAGGCGCCGGCTGCCCCAGACCTCAACCTCCGCGGGGTTCTTAGGTGGAGGCTGCTTGGAAGGGCTGGAGGAGGGGCGCAGGGACTGAAGGCCGCTGGGCTGGGGTCAGCGGACACGCCGGCTCAGTCCCCGCCCCGCCTCTCGGGGCTCGGGATCCCGCTGTCCACAGCTCCTGCCCACGCCGTCTGAGCCCGGGACCGGGTCCGGCGATGGGAACCCAGAAGGCGCAGGGGTTGGGGGCGGGGGTGACCAAGGACTCGGAGGGAGCGCGACAGGGGGTGGGGCTGGGGGGGGAGGGAGGGGAAGGAAACAGGAGAGGGAGGAGAACAGGAGGAAGGAGAAAACAGGCGCGGCCGGCGAGATCCCAGTCAGTCGGGAGGCCGCGGGGAGAAAGAGACGTCGGAGCCTCCTCCTGGGACGGAGCTGCAGCCCCGCGCGCTCCCGGCCGACGCGCCCCTCCCTGCCGCCGCCCCCACCCGGCGCCCCGCACTCGCTCCCGGGTTGACGCTCGGGGCTGGCGGAGGAGAGGAGCCGAGGCAGCAGCACCGAGGAGCGGCAGGTGAGAAGGGCTGGGCCGGCTGGGTGCGGGGGGGGGCGCGGTGCTCCGCGTGTGCCGCAGGGAGGCTGTATCCTGGCCACTGCGCCCCGAGGTCCCCGGAGCAGCGGAATCTTCCTGAGTCCAGAACGGCAGCGGCCGTCGGGGATGGCCGGGAGCCCGCAAGAACCCGCGCGGTCCTAGGGCTTCCTATGCCGACGTGGGACCGGGGCCAGGCGGGATGGACGAGAAGGGAGAGGTGAGGGGCTTGGAGAGGCCTTCGAGGCTTGGGGTTCTACGTGAACGTCTCCCCTCTCTCTCACGGTCACCGTCCGCTCTTGGCTGAGAGACAAGGTCTGGACTTGGTGCCCAGTCAGAGGGTCTGCATTTTCCACCTAGTTCCCCTGAGTGCCCGAACATCTCAACAGCCACTGTTGCTGTTGCACCCCACTGGGGTGGGGTAGGGGTAAGGTGGCCGCGTGTGGCAAGCACCCTGGGGCAAAGTGGGAAAGCCAGGGGTGCCTGCACAGGTGAGCTGGGCTGGACCCTTAGGGCAAAACCTGGATCCTTTACACACAGACACACAGACACACAGACACACAGACACACACACACACACACACACACACACACACACACACACAGCCCAGGAGAACAGTCTGAGTGCAGATCTTTCCCTTGGGCCCCCTGAAACCGCTCACTCTCCAATGTGGTGTGTATCTTACCACTCTGGTGTTGTCTCTGAGACCTTTACCAGTCCGTCCTAGCTGAGTTTGCCCTCTCAAATCTGCCCAGCACTGGGATGGACCCTCACTTGGACACCACTGCTTGGAGGTTGACAGGAGGTTAGGGGGTCAGGGACCATGGCAGATCTAGGGACGACATGATCCCCAGTGCCCTGCCAGGCGTCTACATCATCTACATCCTCTGCCACCAGGCAGCTCCAGGCTTCTCCCTCCCACCAACACTCTGTCCTTGGCTCAGCTGCCCAGGACAGCCCAAGTCCCAGCCTGTGAAGCAGGTGTCAGAGTCCTCCCTGTCCAGGCAGCACTTGGGCTCTGCCTCCAGGGGTGGCGGGGCCATGTGGGTCATGGAAAGGGCAGCAGTGTGGGGCTCTGGGAGAGAAGGATGAGTAGAAACCAGGGGGGGTGTGCCCTGCAGGGATGTGCCTGCAAGACCTCAGGGTGCAGTCTATCCGCCTCTAGCCTAAACCCCTGCTCTTCGCCCCCTGCTGGCCTGGCTCATGCCTACTGCGCCTTCATCTCCTCTCTCCTCTCCCTGCCTTGGGCTGAGTCCAGAGAAGCCTGGGCTGCCTACTTCCCTGTGGCACCTTTTTCCCTGCCACCCACACTTAGAGACTGCCTGAAAGCCAGCCCATAAAGTAGGTGCCCAGCATCCTGCCGGCCTTGACCATGAGCTCCACTCCCATTCTGCTCAAGTGTTTCCCAGAGCCCAACAGCTTCTAGGACCTTCCATTCATTCCACTCATGTTTATGTAAGCACAATGGCCCCTTTTCTTAGCGACCAGCACTGCAGCTACTCCATGCCCAGCCCCAGCCCAGGTCCCAGAGATGAAGCCCTGAGCCCTGCAGGTATGGTTTTGGTCCAGAGAAGCATGTGGTCTGGTGGGAAGGATGCATCTTCATTAGCAGGGAGATGTCTAAGGGCACCACAAGAGCACTGTGGGTGACTCTGTGTGGATTTGAAGTGGGCAAGCCCGGCCCTGCTTGTTCATGAGGCAAGTGGTCCCTCTAGGTGACAGTGGTTGGAGCTGGTCTGCTGGATATTCCTATTTCAGGCCCCGCCTTCTCCATTTGGGGGGTTCAGATTGGACCCCGTGAGAGGGTGGCAGTGTGGGTCAGGAACTTGGAGGTCCTGGCCTCTCCCCTGAGAGGGCAGGTGCTGGGTTGTGGGGGATGAAGTGGTGTCTTGTCCTCATGTGATGATTCTCTTCTTCTTGGTCCGCAGGTCTGCACCTCTGCTTCCCTGGCCAGGAGTCACCGAGATGCCTATCCTGGAGAAAGCCCCCAAAAGATGGCAGCAAAAGCTGCCAGTACCGAGGAGGAGGCGGTGAGTGCCTTTGGGAGCCCTCTTCTCTCCTGCTGCTCTCTGTGCCCACCTGGCTTCCAGAACAGTGTGGCAGGGGACAGGCCCTAGTACCCCAGTACTTGAACCCACTGTTCTCCTCAGCAGCCCTGCCTAAGGCTTCGGAGGAGTCCTAAGGGTCTCCTAGAAGAGCTTGAAGTGAATGTAGTGGGTGTAATGGGAGAAGGACCCTCCTAACCTCAAGGGCCAGGCGCCTTTGCCCTCAGCTTGGACTCTGCTCCCAGGATCTCCCACTTCCCCTGCCTTGAGCTCAGGACAGTGCCTGGAAGCTTCAACTGAGGCAGAGCTCACCGCTTTAGCCTTTCCACCTCCCAGACCAAGCAATGCTCAAGTTCAACTGATCCTCCCCACCAGCTTGCAAGCCTGCCCTCTCCGCTTCCCTGCCTTGGGGCAGGCATTTCCCTCACCGGCAGAGTGACGAGGATATCTCCAGGGTATATCCCATGTCAGTTCCCTTCTGGGACAGTCTTCCACCCATCCACCCCCATCTGCCACCCCCCAGGCCTGCATTTGAAATCCTGAGCAGAGTTGAACTATCTGGCTTCCCTGGGACCAATCTCAATAGTGGACAGACACCCACCAGGCTGGGGTTTCCTTGAGAGCTGGTCCTGTCCCAAGACCTGACCCCAGCTATACTTCAGGGAACATGGACCCCTCTGAGAGTACATGGTCTGAAGACCCTCATTAGTACAAATCTGGTGTCCCTGGTCCAGAGGATCAGAGATTCATGAGAGATTTGGGGGTGGATGTTTTCTGCCACTTTTCCATCAGCTCATTCATCCCCAATGTCTCCAATGGCCCCAGCTCTGCCAGAGCACCACAGACTGGTGGGTTATTTCTAGCAGGAGCTAGCGGACCCTGGTGGCCCTTCCAGTCAGACCATCTGGGTTGAACTTCCTTTCTTTTGTTTGGGCTCACACCTGGCAGTGCTCAGACTTTGTTCCTGGCTCTGTGCTCAGGGATCACTCCCTGCAGGGCTTGGGGAATAATATGGGATGCTGGGGATTAAACCCAGGTTAACCTCATACAAGGCAAATGTCCTACCTGCTGTATGATCACTCTGGCCCCTCAGCTGTGCTTTCTGTTGGTGCTTGCCCACTTAACCAGCCCACGGACTTCTGGGCCCCACGGCAAAGAAGAAGGGAGAGAGGAAGTTAGAAGGGCTGGGAGTGGGGCCTGCATCTGTCTCTACAGGTCTGGGCTAAGTCACCTGGGATGCTCCCCAGCCCTATCCTGTCATATTCCTCAGGCATGATCCCCTGGCATAGTGAACTCTGAAGACAGGTTCAGGCAGGTGTCAGACTCTCGGCTACTCAGGCATATGTGACTCTCCACCCCCACCCCAATGGGAGGGACACAGAGGCAAGCTTTCTCTGCCCCCTTTACTCTGCAGCTCTGCCAGTCTGCCCAGGGTGAAAACTTACCACCACCACCCCCCATGACCCTGCAGAGCAAAAGCCCATGAAAGCAAAAGCTTCTTCACCTCTAAAACATAAGCAGTACTGTGACAGCCCTAGTTTCTCAACATGACCAGCAGAAATGAGGAAAGAGGAAAGAGGGACAGTGGGGAAATGAGTGTGGAAGAAGACCGGAGAGTGCCACCAAGGAGGACGGGGTGGAAATATACTAGGGGAAGTCTCATTTCCCTTCCTGCTCTGCCACCCAGGGACGGGTGACTTTGGCCTGGTCTTAGTCTCTGGGCAGCACTTTTTTTTATTTGAAAGATGCTCATGTAGAGTTTTGGTTCTACAGTGTTCCAACAAGCACCCTCCACCCTAACCCATCTCCCCATCATGGGCAGCACTTTTTGTAAGGGGGGCACACACAGTGGTGCCCAGGGTTGACTCTTGGCTCTATGCTAAGGGATCATTCCTGGTGGGATTCAGGGCACCATATGTGGTGCCGAGAATTGAACTTGCATCTCCCCTGTGCAAGGCACTCTACCTGCTCTTCACTGTACTGTTTCACACTTCCTTCATGGATCAGGATTTAAACCCCTGCCCAGGATCCAGCACAATGTCCTTGAATATACCTGGGTTGCCCATGGGAGCTCAGTTATTCACTGGGAAGGAGGTGGGATATTGCAGATAGGGATGGAGCTAGGTGGGATCCTGCAAAAGCTCTCTCCGTTCTCTAGGGATCTCTCAGATAGGAAGGATTTCCTCCTTCGGAATTCCTCTGGAGGGCTGAGCATGTGGCCCCATCACCTTCTGCAGCCTCTGGAGACAGTGTTTCTCCTCACTGAGTCCCCGTGCCCTGCAGGGATGAATTGGCTTTGATTGTCCTGGGGCTGAGGGGGCTGAGGCTTGAGATGATGAAGAGAACTTATTACCTTGTGCTTTCCCACTTGCCCCCACCCAAAGTGAGCAACCGACTCATCCCCAGGTTTCAAATCGAGGAGGGATTTCAACAAATGGCCCAAGCTATGAGTCACCTTCCCGAACATCTTACGGAATTCTGGTTCATTAGAACAAGCAATGAACTATGCTTGGCGCCCCAAACCATCTTTCAGCTGTCCAGACCTCTCCAGTCCTGTCACCCTCTCTGAGCTTTGAGATTGATTGGGTTCTGGAGCCCCGCTGAGGTCCATTTCCAAATTAAGAATGACCTGCAGCCAACAATATCAATAACAAAGAAAATTCATCACTGACCCATTCTCTGTGGTCTTATTACATCCAGGATTTCTTGAGTCTTTCAACAGGTTTCCATTTTATGAGGGCAAAAGGATGCATGGAGGTAAGGTCAAGGTCACTCAAGGTCATCTGCAGGGCCAGGATGTGAACTCAGCTTTCTCTAGCACCAATATCAAAGGCCTTCTTGGAGTAGGGCTGGAGGACAGAAATCTGACAGGAGCTTCCTGTGTTCATAATCCTTATGGGTTCTGGGCCAGGTGAGGCCTGGGGCAGTCCAGGGATGTGGCAGGCAGCAGAGACCAGCTTGGCACAGGGCAGACGTTGACACCCATCTGGACACATCCAACAAGTACTGTGACTCCTCTCTTCCAGGGCCTGCCCAAACTGCCTGTACCCCCACTGCAGCAGACCCTGGCCACTTACCTGAGATGCATGAAGCACCTTATCCCTGAGGAGCAGTTCAGGAAGAGCCAGGCCATTGTGCAGCGGTTTGGGGCTCCCGGTGGCCTCGGTGAGACCCTGCAGCAGAAGCTCCTAGAACGGCAGGAGAAAACGGCCAACTGGGTGAGCATTGCTGTGACGGGGAGGTGGACAGAGAACCAAGGAGCGAGCAGGCAGCTGGAGGCAAACAGAGAGATCTGAGTGAGGGCTCATTGACTTAATATTAAAATCAAGGTCAATGATTTAATGTTAAAATCAATGAGCTCATTGAGGGGCTTAATTCAGCACTTGGTGGGAGGGGATGAGCCAGAGAGAGGAGGAGGGACGAGGGTGTGATAGAGACTCTGTAGAAAGGGAAGTAAGGGACAGCTGGGGGTCAGAGGGGAATGAGGGGAGCCAGGTAGAGGGAAGGGGAATAGAGCAGCACAAGAAAGAGTGGGGGGGCAGTGGGGCGCAGGGTCGGCTGGGAGAGGACAGAGGGAAGGTCAGGGAAACAGAGAGAGAAGTAGAGCCTTTCTGAGGATGGGCAGGGACAAGGCTGAAGTGGGATGGAGTGAAGAAGAGGGTGTGTGGGGGGCAGAGCGGAAGGACACACACAGGGCTCAGGGACCGGAGTGCCTGATTCACTGACTGTCCTGTTAATCCCTTGGGCTGCCCAAGGGGATGGGGGTCTCTCCGCTGACATGATGTTTGGAGGGTGTGCAGGGGGGGGTTGTAATGGCGCCCCACCCCTGACCTCTCTTGTAGGTGTCTGAGTACTGGCTGAATGACATGTATCTCAACAACCGTCTGGCCCTACCTGTCAACTCCAGCCCGGCTCTCATCTTCTCTCAACAACACTTCCAAGACACCAATGACCAGCTAAGGTGAGGCCACTGTGTCTGGGCTACAGCTAGGGAGACCCCCAGGGGGGAAGGGACAGCCACCCCCATGCCTCCAACCCCCACCAAGAAGGAAAAACCAAGCCTATGCCTAGACTAGACTGAGATTTCAGGAGCCAAATAGCCCAGATCTGGGGGATCCAGGCCCAGGCAGGAAGGGGAGGGAAGAGGGTCTGGGGCTTCCTTTCCTCTATAGAGTGTGTGTATTTGGTGTGAGGCCCTGGAGAAGTGTGCACATCTGATCTGCGCAGTACTTGTGCTGGTCCTTACTGCCCGGGCTACCTCTGCTGTTCAGCAGCCCCCATCGTCCCAGCTCTGAACAGAGGCTCCCTTGGGAGGAGCAGAAGCAGCTCCTCCCCAGCGCAGCCCCAGCCGCCAGAGCTCCCGCCATCTGCTGCAATTTCAGAGCTCACTGAGCTGCTGGAAGGGCCTCTGGGCCCACATGCCCAGAGGAGGGTCGTTTATGCAGGAGGAGGGGACCCTGATGCAAGGGGCCTGTTTGTGGCGGGGGCGGGGGGAAGAGGGTCTTTTGCAGGAGTGTCTCTGAGCCAGACCACTCCTCCGGTCTCAAGACTTGAATGGGGGGCTGGGGCAATAATACAATGGGTCTGGCGCTTGCCTTGTTTGTGGCAAGTTCCTTGGTTCAATCCCAGCATTCCATATGGTCCCCTGTGCCCCACAGGAGTGATCCCTGAGTGCAGAGCCAAGAGTCAGCCCTGAGCACTGCCAGGTGTGGCCATCCCCAACACCCCCCAAGTAAAAAAGACCCAAAGGCAGATCATGCAAGGACAGTTGAGGAGGCAAAGAAAACAAGGGGCAGAACTCAGAGAGGCCGGAAACCCTTCACCCCTCTTTCCTTCCCAAGACCACCCCGCTAACCTGCTGGCCTGCAGTTCCACTTCCCCAGCAGCTGAGCCCCCTCAGCAGAAGGTGGATGACTTCCTAGGATCTCAGAATCACTCAGGAGGGGCCGCTTCTGCTGAGACACTTAGGCCAGGACTCAGGACAGCTCCCATGACCTGGTCCTCAGGCGTAGTTCTCTGGGGCCCCCCCCCACACACACACACACACCTGCTTCCCTTTTCATTAGTGCTAAAGGGCCCTTAGGACTGACTTTCTCAGGAGATTGGGTTTCAGCAGCCCCGGGGAACTGGTCCAGGCCAGCTCAGCCTTTTCTAGAGCTAGAAGCCCTCCCTGCCCCCTCCCCCAGCCCTGACCATCCAGGCCTGCTTCTTCCTCTCCTCCTCAGGCCACTTTCAATTTCCTCCCCTCCCACCCCCTCCGCCCAGCACCCCTCTTTCCAAAGCATCCTTTTTATTCCCAGACTGACAGCATGGAGTGGGGGGGGTAGCAGGACATGTGATTGGCACCTCGCTAGGGTTGGTGAGGTGAGGGGTGAGTCACCATTACAACCCCACCCCAAAAGCCACACCTCACTTAGATGCCCTGAGCCTGGCAGGCTGTGGGGGAGAGAGATAGAGGCTGAGGGAAGGAGGGGAGGGAGAGGAAGTCGAAAGTGTTTGGGAGGCCCAGAGAGGGAAGGCTATGATCTCCTCTCTCTCTCTCTCTCTCTCTCTCTCTCTCTCTCTCTCTCTCTCTCTGCAGGTTTGCAGCCAACCTCATCTCTGGTGTGCTCAGCTACAAGGCCCTACTGGACAGGTAGGACTGGGACCAGCCTGGGAAGTGGGCTGCCCTGTCCTGGCATAGCCAGCTTTTCTGCCACTGAGACAAGGGACTCCTGAAGCTCAAGGACCTAGTCTTTTTCCAGCTTTGTGTTCCTGATTCCTGGCACAAAGCAAGTGATCCCACCCCTTGGTTTCGGAGCTTCCAGGTGACCTTTCCCTCTGCAGGCTGGAACCTCAGCAGTCTCTTTTCCTGGGCTAGATCTGACAGAACACATCCCGGGCCCAGGGCAGGCTCAGTGGTATCTACCTTGCAGGCTTGGCTTGAGCTTTCCCATCAGCACTGAGTTTTATGGTCTCAGTGACACAGCCAAGAGTGTGAGCATCACAACCAAGGGTCATTGTAACCAATTAGGAGTGATCACTGGTCACTGTAACCAAGTAGGAGTGATCCCTGGTCATTGTAACAAAGTGTGTGATCCCTGGTCACTACAACCATGTGTGTGTGATCCCTGATCATTGTAACCAAGTAGGAGTGATCCCTGGTCATTGTAACCAAGTGTGTGATCCTTGGTCATTGCAACCATGTGTGTGTGATCCCTAAAGGGAATAAATGGTGACCAAAAAATAATGGATGTTGCCAACATCAAATTAAAAGAAAATGTGCAGGATGGGAAAATGGCTCAAAGGGCTGGCGCACATGCTTTCACATGTGAATCTCAGGTTCGATCCCTGGCACTACCAGGCTGGCTCGGGAGGCCCCCTGCACTGCCAGTCCCAGCACCTAGCCTGCACAGCCAAGCACTGCTGGGAGCGGCCCTGGTCTGTGCAACCAGGTAGTGCTTCCTGAGAAGGCGCCCTCCACCCAAAAAATTATTTTAAAGAAAATGTCCCTTTCCTCTATAAATCCTGTGTGTGCTCATGCCATGAATGAGCATGTCAGGGTCTTGAAGACAGCAGAAGGGCAAGGGTGCATTCCACCTGCCTGTTGCTGCTCACGGGGGCACAGTGTCCCTGCTCTGAGCATGAATTCTCAGCCCCACCAGCCCCAGGAAGTGGTGAGCTGGCTCAGTAGACACAGCAGTCCTGAGAGGTGAAGAGCTATATGCGAGCACAGCAGGTGACTCCTGTTATGGTAGGGAAAGACCCTCTTCCAGCCCAGCGCCAAGTGCCTAGAGCAGCCCAGGTCCCTGGAGGCTGGAAACAGAAGAGTATCAGACTCTGGGGGGAAAGAGAGAATCCCCAGGTGGCATCTGTTGCAGAGAAGAAAGCACTAAGACTCAGAGAGGTTAAGAGACTAGTCCCAAGTCACACAGCCAGCAGGTGGCAGATAGATGAGGGCACAGGGCAATAGGACGGCATAAGAGGAGAGGGAGGAGGAGGAGGAGGAGGAGGAGGAGGAAGAGGAGAAGGAGGTGGAGGAAGAGGAGGAGGTGGAGGAGAGGTGGGCGCTGTCTTATCAGCTTGTTCTAAATCAGTGTAACTCAGCCCTGGAGCAGAAGTCCTTCCCTGCCGCCTCCCCCAGAAGACAGGGACCCTAGACCCAAAGTGCAGGCTCAGCGGAATAGAGCCTGGATTTAGGTCCTCAGTCCACAGAGGACGCAAGAACATGGGTGAAAGGAACTGCTATGATCAGAGGATGACTAGCAACAGCTGCTCTCGCTGTCCTGCGAGATGATGCTGGGGGCTCAGGCCCCAGAGACACACTGCAGCCTCCTCTATGCCTCTCCTTTCTCTCACTTCTTTTTCGGGGGCTAGAGGGGCTCCGGGACCCGGGCCTTGTGCAGGCACTCCACTCCGTGGGGCCATCTTCCCGCTCTCTCCTGATGTCCCACACTCACCGTTCCGGCCTCTTCTGCTCTCTCTCCCTCTCCATTGCCATTCTCGGACCACTCCCTGGGGCCCCCACCCCTCCCCAACCCACGCCTGCCCCTGCTTCTTCCTGCTCTTCCTGCCAGCCGGCCCACATCTCTCGCTGCTTTGCCCAGCAGTGATTCCAAGGAAGGAAGGAAGGAAGGAAGGAAGGAAGGAAGGAAGGAAGGAAGGAAGGAAGGAAGGAAGGAAGGAAGGAAGGAAGGAAGGAAGGAAGGAAGGAAGGAAGGAAGGAAGGAAGGAAGGAAGGAAGGAAGGAAGGAAGGAAGGAAGGAAGGAAGGAAGGAAGGAAGGAAGGAAGGAAGGAAGGAAGGAAGGAAGGAAGGAAGGAAGGAAGGAGAAGGGAAGGAAGGATGAGAGGGAGGGGAGGGAGGGAGGGAGAAGGAAGGATAGAGCAGAAGTGAAGATAAGATAGGGAGGGAGAGATGAAGTCTAAAGGGAGGAAGAATGAGGCAGAGGAAGAGGAGGAGGAATGGGAAGAGGAAAGGAAAATGTATACAAGAACAGCATCCTCAATACTGCTAGAGAAAGCAGGGACTGGAGGCCAGTGGATGTCTTAACGCAGTTCTGGTTCTCGTGGCCACTGTGTCAGTGGGACTGACGCTGCCTTCCTTCCTGTCCCTCCCACTGTCCAGCCACTCCATCCCCACTGACTGTGCCAAGGGCCAACTGTCAGGGCAGCCGCTCTGCATGAAGCAGTACTACGGGCTCTTCTCCTCCTACCGGCTTCCCGGTCACACGCAGGACACTCTGGTGGCCCAGAAGAGCAGCGCCATGCCCGAGCCAGAGCACGTTATTGTAGCCTGCTGCAATCAGGTGAGCAGCCTCTTGCCCCTGGAGAGGGGCCTCGGGCAGGGCACCCCAGCCCCGGGGCACAAGTATACGCCTCCGTTCCTGCTTCTCAGAAGCCTCCAGGCCACTCCCAGAGTCTCTGACTGCCCTGTCTCACTTCTCCCTGCTGCTGGGTGAGAAGATGCAGCACTTGAGAATTGCTTCGGGGCCCCAGTTTCAGCCCTGACTGCTGAGATTGGGTTGAAAGATTATGGGCTTGGGGATTGTTCCTGACACCCAGCATGGCCTCTGGCCCTCCTCCTCCACCTGCAGTTACCCAGCTCTGCTTCCCAAGACACCACACACACACACACACACACACACACACACACACACACACACACACACACACACACACACACACACACACCTTGCCAATTGACTGTCTGTCTGGTCCCACAGTGACTGCATGCAAGGGAGCCTTGCTGTATGTTCAACAGCAGGGGAAGGGACACTTGGACAAATTCAGGGACTTGCCCCAGGGTGGGCAGAACCCCTTGGTCTGGCCAATGTCACAAAGTTCTTGCTCCTGTTTCTGCAGCTTGTGTCTTCAGACTGGGTTCCAAAAAACCAACTAAGTCCCGTAGCAGAAGGGTCTGGAGACAGACTGAGTGCGGAGACTCCTGACATTCACTAGAGCCTGCCAGGCTCTGTTTCCCCTATACTGAGACACCACTCGTTTCTGCAGCTAAAGAAAAGCTGCTCTGTGCTTTGTTTTGTTTTGTTTTGTTTTGCTAATATCCAAAGTTTAATAACCACCTAGAGGCTCCATGAATTTGTTCTGCAATGTTATCTTCTTATATTTTCTGCCTAAGTCAGGAGTTGGGGAAAAATATCATCTGAGAGTGACTGCTCCCAGGTTGGAAGCCCAGTGGACATCTGACCTGCAACCCAGAGACTTTTATGTTTGATGCTCAGTTGATAAGAACTTTCTTCCATCTTCACTCAGAAGTCAAACCAACACTTCCCAGACCCCCAATGCCTGAGTATAAACCCCTGGCCGAAACTCGTAGGGCTTCTCTACATCAGGCCATACAGACACTTCTCAAGGGATGGAACAAAGTACTCATGTTTATGTACTGAAAAGCATATTGAACCAGGGGCTTAAAATTAAGACTCTTTCCAAAGCCCCCAGTTGTGACTTTTTTTTTTTTTTGCTTTTTGGGTCACACCCGGCAATGCTCAGGGGTTTCTCCTAGCTCTGCACTCAGGAATAACTCCCAGCGGTGCTCAGGGGGGACCATATGGGATGCCGGGATCGAACCCAGGCCAGTATGGGCTGGCCACGTGCAAGGCAAATGCCCTACCTGCTTGCCTATTGCTCCGGCCCCCAGTTGTGACCTTTGAAGCTATTCCATACCACCTCCAGTTACACACAGAGCACGCGCAGACACAGACGGTCCATACGTACCTCTGAAGGGCATCCTGTGTGTTCTTTGCAATTTCAGTCTTCCTCTGCATATTGTTTTCTGACATGCTATTTTTTTATTATTCCACTAATGAGTTATCTAAAATCTATCTCTGTAACAGTATCAAGAGCTAGTTAATTTTTTTTCACTGCTAAGCAGACACACGCTAGACAAATACACTGCATTTTTAAGTGGCCAGCCCCCTACTGGAGAACACTTAGATTTGTTCTAACTTTTTGCTACTGCAAATAAGACAAATACGATACTGCTATTTCTTGATCACTTCACTTGATCACTTGACATCCCATTATTCATCGATTTGCACGAGAGGGCGCCAGTAACATTTCCATTTGACCCTATCATATGCCAGTGTAGCTCAATGGCATCTGCTACTATTTCTTATACATCTGATATATAGATCAGTATCTGTTTCTCTAAGCCTTAGGCTGCTGTATGCATGTATATGTATTTTTATTTCATTTCATTTCGATAGTGCCTTCCAATAGCACTGTGTCAATGAGTCAATTTATACACAATTTCTCACACATGATTTTACACTCATCAGGAACCACAGAACCAAGTTGTCTTTGAGCTGCATTCAATCTGACTTTCTTTGCTTTGGGGCAGCTGGGAGTAGCAGACTCAACAGTGTTGAGTTGGAGCATGGTAACGGATTTATGGCTGGTCCGTCTCTGTGGGCCTCCTCTTGTCTAACCATGCCAGAGCAAACTGCAGTCTTGAACCACTGCCCAGCCTCCTCGCCTGTGGACTGTGAGCACAGAAGGGGATTGCACAGATATAAAAAACAAAACAAAACAAAACAAAAGAGTGCTGGGTTGACCCCCAGATAGTAACGATGCAGACTCGAAGTTTGGGAATGTTGAGATGACAGGCCTGAGCACCCCCACCCTGAGCTAAAGTGCCCCCAGCTCCAGCTCAGTGAAGGCCCAGCGCCTGAGGTCGGCCACCATGAGTGATGTGGTTTGACCTGTTTCCCCCACAGTTCTTTGTCTTGGATGTTGTCATTAATTTCCGCCGTCTCAGTGAGGGGGATCTGTTCACTCAGTTGAGAAAGATAGTCAAAATGGCTTCCAACGAGGATGAACGCTTGCCTCCAATCGGCCTGCTGACGTCCGACGGGAGGAGCGAGTGGGCTGAGGCCAGGACCGTCCTCGTGAAAGGTCAGCCGCAGTGCCCAGTGTGCTCCATCCTCATCTCATCCTCATGCCCATTGGCTTTCTTTTCTGCAGGCTGGGGCACCATGGCCTCATCCACATTGGCCATAGCATGGGGAGCTCAGGCCTTTGTCTAACTGGCATGGAAGCCTGGCGGAGAGAAGCGTTGGAGCTAGAGGGAGGCTGGGAACAATGAGGCTGGTGTGTCTTACCGGTGGGCAAGGCTGGTGTCTACTGGGAGGTGTCTGAGTTGTGGAGAGAGCTTTCAGATGGGAAGCTGGGATGGAGCCCACCTTGGGAGGGTGCTTGCTATTTCCCTTGGGCAACTGTTTTTTAAATTTTTTTTTATTATACCACCATGAGATATACAATTACAAAGATGTTTATGTTTGGGTTTCAGTCATACAGTTTCCAGCACCCATCCCTCCACCAATGCCCATTTCCTACCACCAATATCCTCTGGTAACTTTACAAGCCCGTTTTATCTTCAAGCTTAACCCTCTGGCTGGCCATTGAGCTTATGACATTTCCAAAGCAATTCCAATACTATTTTTAAATAAATCTTTAGAAACTACTTTTCAAATCCAAAGCCAGCCTGAGTCTGGGGAGTGGATGAAGAGACTTCCCTTGCTTTCACGTATGAGATTCTGGGCTGAGCGGCCAGACTTCTATGAGCTTCCTCTGATCAACTCGAGCAGCTTTCATTCTGCCAAAGAATGAAACTCCTTTCAGACTCCTTGAGTGTCGATAAGCTGGTGATCTGGTGCAAGGTCTGGAGAGTAACAGAGGAGAAAGCCCCTGCCCTTGAGCAGCCCAGGGAAAGGACAGTCCCAGAAGAGAAGAGCAGGTATGGGTAGGAGAGTCACAGTCCTTAGAGTTCGCTGGTGGCAGGGACAGAGGAGCCACACATGTGTTCACAGCTTCATGGAGGCGAGAGCTCTGCCTGGAGACTCTCGAAGGCTCACAGAAAAGGATAAGAATTAAGCAAAAAATCTCATGAGTGACATGAGTGAGGGGAGAAGGAGGGAGGCAGACCTGTGTTCTGCTGCTGTCCCAGGCAGAGAGTGGCTTGGTCAGTACCTAGTATGCTGATCGCTGACCAGGAGAATGGGAAGGTGGTTTTTCTCCCAAGGAAGTTCTACCCCCCAGAGCCAGTTGCTTCCAACTTGGTCCAGAGTATAGGTGTCAGTCCCTCTGGCGCTCCTCTACCTTCCTTCCCTCCTACCAGCACTTTCCTTTGCCTGGTCCTCTCTTCTCACCTTGGTTGCCTCTTACTCTCTGACTCTCTGAATCAGCTCTTCATTTGTTCCATTCCCATGAATTATCTGCTTCTCCTTTTCCCTCTCCTCCAGCCCTTCAGGTTGAGCAGAAAGGGGTCAGATTTTTGTTCTAACTTCTGAATCTGCCGGACCCAACTAATCATACTTGTTGAGTAAAAGAATGAATTATTCCTAAGAATGAAGGGTTCCCAATAACTCAGTGATAAGTACTCCTGCTTACCAGCGAAATATTCTTTCATTCCATTACTGGGCACTTGCAGAATGCTTGCGACTGAGTCAGGAGTGCACAGGCCGCAGGGCAGTATGAGCGCGGACCCTGATCTCACAGACTTGGCCCAGTGGGGGCATTAAGGACTTATCCTGTGAAAGGGAGTTAATTCCCTTGGGAGACCGTGGTGTAATCAAATCCCACTCTACTTGCCTCCAGGGACAGAGGCAGGCATCAAAATAATCGCCTCTGTTTCCAGTGTGGTTTCACTTTATTAACAGGCCAGGCCCAAACCACCTCCCTGCAGGACTGGCCAGGATTGCCTTAGGTCTAAGTGGCTGGGTTGTGCAAATTGGAATTAATTTGTTAATGGCACTTGATCTGGCTTTCTGAGTGGAAGTGCTGTTTCTGAGGAAAGTGCGACAGAAAGGAGGGGGCTTATGAGGCTTCCCTTTGGAGAGCCGATTAATCCAGTTAGCACTGACCATGTTGTCTGCATGGCAGGAAACCAATCCTTTACAGGGCACTCCTAGCTGGAGCAGCCCCTTGACACCAAAGAGAAACCATTTAGAAGAGAGTTTCAATGTAAACCTGAAGTATTTCCCTTCTCCCTGTGCTCAGGGATAAGTCCTGGCAGTGCTTGGGGGAACCTATGGCTCTGCAGGCTAGGGTTGGTAGTGAAGATGGGAAGACATGGGTAGGATCTGTGTCTTTCACACCGAAGCAGCAGGAAGGAAACGAAAGTTGACATTGATTCCTAGGTTTCTTATTTTGAGCAACTGAGTACTGTTCATTTGGAACCATGAATTGGGATTCGGAACCCAGGTTAGGGAAGTAATTTCAGAATGGAGAATTCCTTTCTAAGGATGTTACATTTGAGATGCCCTGATTCATCTAAGTGGAGATGTCAAATTAGATCTATGTGTCTAGAACTCAAGGGAGAGGCCAGTACAAAGATATAAATCTGAGAGCTATCAGCACATAAGTGATATTTAAAGTCAGGGACCTGGATGAGATCATCTCGAAACAGAAGAACAGGTCCTTGGAGGTCAAATAGAGCAAGATGTAAGGGGATTCATAAAGGACAGCTCTTGAAGCCAAGAAAAAAATAGATGAGTCACAAATATCCAAGAGAGAAGGGGGAAGTGACCAGCCACGTGAAAATGCGCTGAGAATTTCAACAAGAATAGGGTAAAGAGACTCTGGGCTTGGCAACCATAAGTCCTGGGTGACCTTCACGAAGGTTGGGATGGAGAAGCAGGAAGACCGGATGGCTGTATGCTGATAGAAATGGCTCAACAGCAGAATGAAATTGCTGAAGAGATAACCAATAGAATCAGTGTGTGTGCATGGCTCTTAAGACTTTTTGGTATTAAGTGGAACAGAACAATGGGAGAGTTTCTGGAAGAGGATAGAAGTCAAGACACATGTTTTACTAGGAGAAGCAAGTGTACACTTGTGTGTAGATCAATGCATGACAATAACCCACTGAACAAAATTCTTAATGAGAGAAGAGATAGCAGAGAGGATTAGGATTCTTGCCAATGCAGAAGAAGAGAAGGAACCTGTAAAATTAGAGGCCTTTGGTGGGTACAGAGCAAACATGGGCTGAGGTCTATGGAGCCCTGCTGTAAAGACATGAGTACAAAAGGCTGCCACACTGCTTCTGGCCTCAGATCAACCAAGCAGGATCATGAGCTGAGGGAGACAAGATACTAAGACAAAAGAGGATTGTGAAGTAGCATTTTAGAAAGCAGGAAAGAGCATTTGGGAGACATGATAAGACTTAAGGCTATATTGAGCTCACTTGAGGGCTTGGGACTATATATTTTGGGTCATACTTTGTAGAGGGGTTGTGCATAATTACAAAGTGCTGCAATTCCTCCCAGCCCCATTATTTAGCTCTTGAGGTTTGGAAAACAGAATGTGGGTCACCTTGGTCCAGGTAAAGTGAATACACTGGAGAAAGAGGGAAGGTGTAACAATGGGTAAAATGTTGGAATCTGAGCTAAGTAAGGTGGTATACTGGTCTGCTTGGCCTACTTAACACCATGCCATAGACTTAAACAACAATAATATATTTTTTATCCTTTAGGAGGCTATAAATCTGAGATTGAGGTGTTAGCAGGATTGGTTTGGCTTCTTCTGAAACACCTCTCTTTGGCTTAGGGTGGTTAGACATCTTCCTGTGTTTTGTATGGTTTTTCCCCTATCCAAATTTCCTCTACTTATAAGAACCCCAGTTGTGGTAGATAAATGTCCACCTTCATGAAATCAGTTTACCATTAATGAATCTATGAAAACCCCATTTCCATTTAGTCAGATTTGGAGTTTGGACTTCAGCTCAGGAATTAGGGGTGAATACAGTTCAACCTGAGTGGGAAGGAAGTAAAGGACAGAAAGGAAGTATAGATAGGGAAATAGGTTTGGGGCTTTGGGCATGTAATGAATTTTGGTGTTGGTGAGTGAGAAATGCTGCAGTGGAGAATAACAAAGATGGATTTTTGTTAGTTTTGGTTTTCTGTTTTGGTTTCAGAGTCATACATGGGTGTGCTCAGGGGCTTACTTCTGGCTCTGTACTCAGGGATAAGTCCTGGCAGTGTTTGGGGGAACTTATGTGAAACCCGTTTGGCCATGTACAAGACAAGTGCCTCACCTGCTGTACTATCTTTCCAGCCCCTCAGTAACAGAGATGTAAACCAGAAAGTCAAGAGTGAGGTTTGAGTACAAGATGCTTGGCAGTGTGGTCATAGAGGGAGTGGTCTATCCTGGCAGTGATCACTGTATCACTGTCTTCCCATTGTTCAGTGGGATTTGCGATTTGCTCGAGTGGGCACTAGTAACATCTCCATTAGTCCTGTCACAAGCAAGTGTAACTCAAGGGCATCTACTTGTCCAGGGACAGGAGGAGCCTGAAACCATTCTTCGGGTCATGGAACTGAGGTCCATAATTGTTACTAGTTTTTGGCATAACTGGTAATTAAAACATGTGTAGCTTGCCAGGCTTTACCATGTAGGTGGTATAGTCTCAGTAGAAGGCTCTGAACTCGAGCATTTACTGATGAAACTTAAAAGAGAAAGATCAGGTTTTCTATAATGTTCTTTTATAAGTTCTTTTATAATGGCATATAATAGTTTTATAAATATGCTTTGCACAACATATGATTCAGTTATTGTTTTAAAATGCTAGCCCAGAAGGAGCAAAATAGAAAAACATCTGTGACTCCACAGACCTTACAAACACCTGACATGACTTTCAAAGGAAAGTGATAAGACTTTAGATATGATTGTGGGCATAGATATGACAGTGGGCATGATGCTGAGGTGGGCATGACAGCAGGGAGGTGGAGGACCTGAGAGAGGAGGAAACTGCCTGGGTCATTCTCCTGAATGTTCAAGCCCCTGGAATAATGATTGGAGCAATAAGGGAGGTAGAAAGAGAGCCAGGAGCTCACTTCTTCGGGTTGGGGTGTTGTACAGAGATCTGCGGAGCACAGCAATGAGGGAAGTGCTCCCAGTGGAGTGGGAGGGGGCTTAACAGTCACAATCCAAAGAGAATGGTGGGAATAAGAATCACTCAGAAGTGGAAGTTAGAAGTAAGGGACCACCTACCTGATTGTGACTCCCAGCGTTCATGAATCTGATGAAGAAAAGCAAGTCTGTCAAAAGGCACAAGGAAGTGGGCCCCGGAGGTGCGAGTGGGGTGCCACCTTCAGCTGAGGGCGGTGAGAAGGTGGTGGAAACACTTCCGGAAGAGATTTATGGTGCAAGGGAAGGCAGTTAGACACTGTCTCACTAGATGCTGTAAGGATTCGGGAAGGAGGAAAGGAGAGGATAGAGAGAGCCCACACAGGGGACACTGGAGTGTCAAGGCATCAGAGAATAAAAAGACCCAGGGACAATGATCATTTCCTCAGAGCTGCTCCAGGTCTGTAAGTTCTGGGAAGCCACTCCCTCCCAGTCTGGGCCTGACTGTGGTTATGAGGCTGGGGTGGGAGACTATTCTTCTGGCTTAGAGAAGAATCCCAGTTAACACCCCAGAATGGGCTCAGTTCTTCAGGGCAACTCAGGAAAATGGCAGGTCTCCACCCCACTTCCTAGAGCCTGGGTAGAGAAGGGTGACCTTGGTCCTGGGTTCAGGCAGGCACTGCCAGCTTGTGGTTTTGGCCAGATTCAAATTCTTTTATCCAGCTTGAACTCAGACAAAATCTGCCTTAAAAGGATAACTCTCTTCTGGGGTGAGTGCCCAGACTCATCCTCTGCCATTGCATTGAAAGGATTCAGGTCAATGAAGGCCACTTGCCACCAGAATGGCACCACCTTCAAGTCTTGGAGCCAACCGTGCCCTTCCTTTGTCCCAACCTCTCACCCTGAGTGCAGCAAAGGCAGTGAGGGAAGAACGTGCAATTGCCATCCTTATTAGCGGCCTGATCAACAAAGAGCAACACTGAATCCTTCTGTTGGGAGAGGGGGATGGGGCCTACGGGCTACAAGACCTGTCAGCGACAGCTGGCCCCTAGGCCTGGTGAGGGAGCTGGAATGAGAGTCATTGTCAGGACAAGAATGAACAGGATGAAAGCAAAGGAATGTCTCCAATAGGCGTGGTAGGGGGTGTGAAGACCTCACCCCTCTGCCTCTTACAACCCAGGAAGACTTCTGCACCAGGAGGAACTTCAGGCTAACCCTAAGAAAGTTGGAGTCAGTGTGAGCAGGATGGCCTAGGCCATGAGCAGCACCGGGAGAGTTTCTTTTTTAAAAAAAGACCAGTGAGAGGAGGGTGCAAAGAGATAGCTCCGGGAGCTCATTCTTTGCATGCTGGACCCCAGGTTTAAACTCCAGCACTGCATGACACCCCTAGTACTGCTGGGATTAGCCCTGAGCCCACCAGGTACGGTGGTGGGCCCCAAAACCAAAATCAAAGCAACACAACAAAGATTCCTGAGTTCCAGTGATTCTACAGTGAGAGAAGAGTGAGACCTAGGAACCTATATCACATTTTTTTGCTTTTCATTTCTTTAACAATTTTTTTGGTTTCGTGGATACACCTTAGAGGTGTTCAAAGCTTCTCCTAAGTCTATGCTCAGTAGTTTATTTCTATACAGCTTTGGGGAGTCATATGGTGCCAGGGATCAAACTCATGCCTCCTGCATGCAAAGCATGCACTCAGCCCACTGAGCTGTCTTCCTGACTCTAGGACTCTGTCTCTTTCAGGCTCCCTCACATGCAGCCCAGAGTAGACCCACTAACAGGTAGTAGCAGCTACTGTCCACGTCTGTAATCTTTGTCCTGGATCATGTGCTAGATGCTTTTAGTCCCTTGTGGCCCTGAGTGAGGTGGGGACTTCCCTCCCCACTGCCTCTTCCTCCAGTGAAGGTGGTTCTTATCCTGAGAGATAATTAGTTATGGCACTAAGACAGAGCCGAGGGCACCTGCCCCCCAAGTCTGAGGTTTGGCAAGACCTGACATGCAGGGGCTGGTGGGTATTTGTGACCTGGGAGGCCTTTATAGACCTTTGCAGGACCTCCCTCCTTGCAAGCTCACTGAGAAGCCGTGGCCTCCCTGAACCCAGGAGGAGTCAACACCGTTATCCTGGCTGGGAAATTTAATTAGACATCGGCCCTGAGTCTGGAAGACTACAGCGCTTGTCAATTTGTATGAAAAGAATGGCCAGCCCGGAGAGCCTTCCCTCCCTCCAGCCCCAGCTGCCCGTGGCTTTCCTGGGTGCTGCTGTGGAGATCCTTGGAACAGACTTCGGAGGCAGATGCTTCCCATTGACACAGTCCCGTAAATATTTATCCCCAGCAGCCAATTAGAGCTGAGCCACTGCGTTCAAGAAGGGAATTGACAGAAGGCGGCTGTGGCTGTGGAAGCCTCAGTCATGGTTTACCAGAACCACTTGGGGTGGGGCCTTTTTGCTATTAAAATATTGTCATCTAGAGCCAGGCAAGTCGGCTGATTTTAAAACCAATTACACATTAGCAAGAACAGCCTCTGATTTAATTGGCATAGAAATACCTCCTGGGATCTCAAAGCTGGATGCTGCTTGCTTTCTCTGGGGTGGGGGTGGGGGTCAGCCCAGGGTCTCCCACCCACAGGGGAAGCATGAAGGCTGTTATGGATGGGAGCAGCCGGCAGGCAGTGCACACGGTCCAGGGCAGGAAGTTGATGCTTGGCTGCCTCCACCCTCTGACCCCAGGAGCCTGGGTTCACAGGGGAGGACCTGGAGTCTTTGGCCAGAGGGATGCAGAAGGGCTGCAGAGCAGGTGGTCTGGTGCCTGGCACTCAACTAAATGGCAACTCTTATTAGATTTGGGGAAACACTCTGGGGATGCTTTGCTCAAACCCACATCCTCTCTGGAGAAATCTGGTGAGCTGGAAATGACACCTACCAAATGACTCTGTCCCTGTGCTCCATGACCACGGTCAAAGCCGTGGACCAAATGGTTTCTCTTCCTTCCACCAACCTCTCACCTTTATAAATAAGTGCTGGTTTGCCGCCCAAGTTCTCACCTTCCGCAAACTGAATGCACACACTTTAGACCTGTGTTCTCAACCATACTGAACCCTGTGGCCCCAGGATATGCCAAGGGTCCACGCACAAAAATGCATAAATGGGAGACTAAGGCATGATGATAGAGCTCCGGCTGTAGGATGGGGCAAGGGGTGGGTTGCACAAGAAGGAAACGAATTGAGAAGCCCACAGTGAGAAAGGTGGAAAAACACTGCTCTCGATCGCCATCTTTCCTCCGGCGGCCTGCCAACACTTCAGCTCTCACTACCTGTTTCCATGGGCAGCACAATAATATTTTGAAGGCAGCTGGGAGGCATTTTTATTTTGTTTATTTTTAATCTCCTGCCTTCCCCCCTCAGCAACCCTCCCTAATTCTGGAAGTATAATAGCTCTTTATATCTGCCTTGTGGAGAGGACAGTTAACAGTTCAGATGAAAGTAGTTCTTATTTTTTGATTTTTTTTTAAAAATTAGGTTAAATTTATATGGGGGGGTAATTATAGATGTACATGAAATTAAAAGAAATAATATCACCTGTTACACTTCCCATCAAAGCTAGTATCTTGCAAAACTGTAGTACTGGGGCCAGGGAGATGGTTCCAGAGGTAGAGCGCATGCTTAGCATGTACAAGGCCCTGAATTCTATTGGGTACTGCAGGGACAGCCCCAAGTCTCCCCAGGTATGGCCCTGGTGGTCCCTGGAATTTGCTCTATACGCGCTGTAGGACCATAGGTGTGATTCTATACAGATTGAAGTAAATAAATAACTACGGCATATCATGATTAGGATGTTGACATTAATACAGTCAAGATTCAGAATGCTTTTGTCACGACAGTCCCTCATGTTAGCTTTTATTATCTCACCCACCTCTCTCCAACCCCAGCCCTTCCACTCTCAATCACTAATCTGGTCTTCATTTCAGGGACATTGTTGTTTCAAAATGTTATATAGAGTCTGAGAGATAGTACAGTGGGTAAGGTGCTTGCCTTGCATATAGTTGACCTGGGTTCAATCCCAGACACCCCGTATGGTCCTCCTCATGTGCCAAAAGAGACCCCTGCTCAGAGAGCCAGGAATAAGCCCTGAGCACAGTCATGTATATAAAAAATAATGGGTTTTTTTTTTTTTTTGCTTTTTGGGTCACACCCAGCAATGCTCAGGGGTTACACCTGGCTCTGCACTCAGGAATTACTCCTGGCGGTGCTCGGGGACCATATGGGATGCCGGGATCGAACCCAGGCTGGCACAGGCCGGCCGCGTGCAAGGCAAACGCCCTACCTACCGCTGGGCTATCGCTCCGTCCCCAAAAAAATAATGTTTTATTAATGCAACCAAATATGTAGCCACTGAGGTTGCTTTTTTATATTTAACATAATTTTTTTGAAATTCATTCAAACTGCTCATGTATCAGTAGCTTATTTTTATTTATCCTTTGGTACAGGTATATCAAGTTTAACCATTCATCCACTGAAGGACAATAAATTATTTCCAGTTTTGGATTATTTTAAATATAACTGCTACTATAAAAGTGTATAGTTTTTTGTGAGATCCTAAGTTTTCATTTCAGGGGGAAAATATACCCAAAAATGAAATTGCTAAGCCATTTGAAAACTGCATGCTTCATTTCAAAGAAAGTGTTAAAATATTTTCCAGAATGACTGTGCCATTTTACACTCCTATCAACAGTGTGTGACTGACTCCATTTCTCTGGGTCCTTGCTAACATGCAGTGTTGTAGCTGTTTTTTAAAACTTCAGCCATTCTGATAGGTGCTTAGCGATAGTAGCTTTAATTGGCAATGCTCTAGTGACTAATGATGTGCTTTTAATGTGCTAATTTGCCATCTATATACCCTCTTTTGTGAAATATGATTTCATGTCTTTTGCTCATTTTCTAATTGGACTGTTCAGGTTTGTTTTTGCTTCCTGTGTGTTTTGAGAGTTGTTTAATTAATCTAGACTTTAACTCTTTATTGGACATATAGTTTGCGAATATTTCCTCCTGGTTTGTTGCTCATCTTTCATCGTCTTAACGTAGTGTTTCACTTAATGAGTATTTTTATTTGTGATGAACTCCCATTCATTAAGTTTTTCTTTTCTTGGCTCATACTTTCGGGGTGCAAATCTAAGAACTTTTCTGCCTAGCTCTAGATCCCAATTATGTTATTCTCTTATATTTTTTCTACAAGTTTATAATATTATTTTGTACCTTTAAGTTTGCAATCCATTTGAAAGTGATTTTTTAAGCTATGAGGTTTGTATCCAGGCTTTTTTTTCTTTAGCTCTACAATTTCTACAGCATATGGACCAGAAAGACAGTACAGGGGTCAAGGCACTGTCTTATGCACAGCCCGGTCAGGTTCACTCTATGGCACCACATGTAGCCCGCAAGCATGGCAGAAGTGACCCCTGAGTGTAGAGCCATTTATTAGCTCTAGAAATTATGGTTTCAAAAATATATTTCTTAAGATTTTACATAAATGAGCATACATGTGAAAATAGGAATTTTTCTCCTGATTCATATATAACTCATTCCTTTTTCTTGCCTGACTGCGTTGCCCAGAGCTTCCAGTTCTCTGTTAAATAGCAGTGATGACAGTGGGCCTTCATTCTTGTTCCTGATCTTAGGAGGCAAAGTGCTTAATCTTTCACCTATTAGTGTGAAGGCAACTATAGATCTGTTTTGAAGATGCTCTTTATGAAGATTAAGAAATTTCTGCTATATCCCTTTCTTTTTAAGGGTTTGTTATGAATAGATGCTGATTTTGATCAAATACTCTTATTGTATAACTAAGATAAACATGTAAGTTTTGGTTTTCTTTATATGGAAAATTTATTTCTTGGTTTTCAAATACTGAGTCAATCCTCCGCTTAGCTATGAGCATCTCTTGAAAAATATAAACCACCATAGTGTACAAACATGCACTAGATAATTTAAATTTAATTTAACTTTGTAATTATTTAAGGAAATGGAATTTTAAAAAATTATTATACCACCATGGGATATACAATTACAAAAATGTTCATGTTTGGGTTTAGGTCATACAGTGTTCCAGCACCCATCCCTCCACCAGTGCCCATTTCCCACCACCAATGTCCCAATTCCCTCTCCCCTCCTTTACTCTGCCTCTATGGCAGGTTTTTATTTATTTCTTTTCTCTCTTTATTTCTCTCTCTCTCTCTTTTTTTCTTCCTTCTCTTACACATTGTGGATTGCAATACATACATTTGGAGGTTATCATGTGTATCTTTTTGCCTATATTCAATGCTCAATTCTAGGCTGGTCTTATCACTTTTGATAATTATTAGCAAACTGTTCCCTTCTCTGTTAGGAAATGGAATTTTTTAAGATAAAAATCCCCTACAAAGGAACCTCAGGTTTTGCTAGAGTATTCAACCAAATACTTGATCACTTGAATTCCGTTATTCATCGATTTTTCTCGAGCGGGCGCCAGTAACATTTCCATTGGACCCTATCATGTGCCAATGTAGCCCAATGGTATCTGGTTGATTCAGGAATATGAAGAGCCTCAAACTGTTCCTTCAGGGTCTTGACAAGGAAGTCTGACCATCTTGTAGGTGGGCGGCCACGTGATCTTTTGACATCCCGTGGGATCCAGTCGGTAATGGCTCTAGTCCAGTGGTTGTCTCTAAATCGCATTACATATCCAGCCCATCTGATTTTCGATGCCTTGGCAAACGAGACAGCATCCCTGATTCTGGAATAGCGACGGAGGTCAGAACTCCGGATTCCTTCTCTCACTTGAGTGAGGCGTGATATTCCAAGCATAGCTCTTTCAATTCCTCTCTGGGAGACCCGAATAGCATTCTCATCCTGCTTTCGTAGGGCCCAGGTCTCTGAGGCTTATGTTAATGCAGGAGAACGGTGGAGTCAAAGAGATGTGCCCGGAGCCGGAGGTTCTTTGTCCTATTAGCTATTTCTTCGATGCCTTTGAAGGCATTCCATGCGGTTCTCTTCTTCCTGCGCAGCTCAGGTTTTAGGTCGTTCATCATGTTGATTTCTCGACCTAGTTACACATAACTGCTGCATTCAGAGATGTTTGTTCCATTGAGAGTGAATGGGGCCTCAGGAACTAGTTCATTCTTCATGAACATTGTTTTCTTTAGATTCAGCTGTAGACCTATCTTTCCACATTCTCGGTCGAAGTCAGCCAGCATTTGTGCCACTTGGCTAATGTTTGGTGTTATTAGAACGGTTTTTGGGGGTCACACCCAGCGATGCTCAGGGGTTACTCCTGACTCTTCACTCAGGAATTACTCCTGATGGTGCTCAGGGAACATATGGGATGCTGGGGCGCGAACCCAGGTCAGCCGTGTGCAAGGCAAATGCCCTACCCGCTGGACTATCGCTCCAACCCCTCAAATTTATGCTTATAGAGTTATTTTTAGTATTTCCTCATTGTTCTTTTGATGTTTTCAGAGTCTATAGCAATATATCCCTGTTCCACTCTTGATATTGTGTTTTTTCTTTTTCTCTTTTTGGAGGAAAGTGGGGGGGCCTGACCCACACCCACCTGTGTTCAGGGCTTACTCTTGTGCTCAGGGATCTCTCCTGATGGGGTTCAGGGAACCATATGCAGTGTGGGATGAGAACTGGGTCAGCTGCAAGAAAGGAAGTGCCCTCCCCACTCTGCTTCTCTCCAACCTTCTCTTTGGTTTAATTTGCAGTGTTACTAGATACTTGATTGATGTTTTAGAGAAATGTTTCTTTTTTATTGAAGAAAAATAAAATATCACTTGATCACTTGATATCCCGTTATTCATCGGTTTGCTCAAGCAGGCGCCAGTAACATTTCCATTTCTTTTTATTAATTTTCTTTTTTTCCTATTTTCAATTTCATTAATTTCTTTTCATTTTTTATTCCCTTCCTCCTGCTTGTATTGAATTCAGTTTGTTCTCTTTTTGTTTGTTTCTACTTTTGGGTTACACATGATGACAATTCCTGACTTGGTGTCCTCAGGGGTCAATCTTGACAGTGCTTTTGGAATTATATGAAACCAGGGACAAAACCTAGGCCTCTCTCTCCTGGGAATCATAGTATTTCCTCATTGTGCTTTTGATGTTTTCAGATCTATAGCCATATACCAGTTTCACTCTTGACATTGTGGTTTCTCTCTTTTTTTGGGGGATGAAGGGCTTGATTCACAGCCACTAGCATTCAGGGCTTATACCTGCTCCTGTGCTTAGGGAACCATATGCAGGATGGGGATAAAAACTAGGTTGGCTACATGAGAGGTATTATATGATTCCAGGGACCAAACCGAAGTCTCTCTCTTATGAGAATCATATACTCTAGCCTTTTCTTTTTTTTTGAGGAGAGAGTCACACCCAGCAGTGCTCAGGGATCATTCCTGACATTGTTCAGAGACCCCTGTGCAGTGCCAGGGATCAAATCTGCGTTGGCTATATACACAACAATTTACTTGCTGTACTATCTCTCTGAGCCTCCATTTGAAGTTTTTAAGGTGAGAACTTAATATAAAAACATTATATCATTCATTTAATACATTTTCTTATTTCTTCACTTGATCACTTGATCACTTGAATCCCGTTATTCATCGATTTGCTCGAGCGGGCGCCAGTAAAATTTCCATTGGACCCCTATCACGTGCCAATGTAGCCCAATGGCATCTGGTTGATTCAGGAATATGAAGAGCCTCAAACCATTCCTTCAGGAATGGTTTTTATTATTTCTAACAAAACTAATTTTATACATTTTACTCTAAGTAATGCTTTAGTTAAAGAATTGGGCTGTCATAAATTTTGATATGTATGTATTTTTATATGATTTATTTCGGTTTAAATTTTTTTAAATTGAGTTTCAGAGTAATGTTTGGTTGTTTTTTTTCCATTTTGCAGCCACATTTGGTGGTGCCCAATGGCTACTCCCAGATTAGAAGTGGGGAATTGCTCCCAGATGTGCTCAGGGGACCCTGCAGGACCCGGATCTAGACCTGGCCTCCTACATGAACAGTGCTGAGCTATCTTCTACCTGCTAAGCAATTTTTGCATGCTATACTAAATGTAAAATAAATCTTCACTTCATTAATTATTTTTTAATTTCCCAGAAGCTGTCTCTGGTCCAGGGATCTCTGTTTTTCCTTCAAAGCGTATTGCTTGATTTCTAACATTTTTTTGGTTCTTTTTTTTCTCTTATTGATTTTTCTGTCATTTTTTCTGTTATTTATTTTTACTTACCTCCAGTGGCCAGAGAACACATTTTCTATGATTTTGTTCTTTTCTGTTTACTGAGGATGCTTTATGGCTTAGGA
Organism: Cryptotis parvus; assembly: GCA_021461705.1. NCBI lineage: Eukaryota > Metazoa > Chordata > Mammalia > Eulipotyphla > Soricidae > Cryptotis > Cryptotis parvus. The sequence continues at coordinate 47,828 of JAJIBD010001189.1, forward strand.
AATGGTCTACATTGATATGAATTTCATTGGCACTGGAAAGGAATATGCATTCTGCCGCTGAGGGGTGAGTGGCCCATAAATGTCAATTAGATCCTGCAGATTGATGGTGTCGTTGAGTTCTTCCATATCCTTGCTGAGTTTCTGCCTATTTGTTCTATCAGTTGTCGAGAGAGGCATATTGAAATCTCTAAATACTATTATGAATTGTCTATTTCGACCTTCGGTCTGTCCATTTACATGTGTTGCAGTATGCTCGGAACATACTCATTTAGGATCTCTTTGTCTTCTTGGTAAATTCATATTTCTAGTTTTAAGTAATGTTCATATTTATTTATGATGATTTTTTGCTCTGAATCTTGCTTTGTCTAATATTAGTATGCTCATTCCTGCTTTCTTTTGATAAATATTTGCCTTATTTTTTCATTTACTTTCGCTTTTTGGGTCATACCCAGTGATGCTCAGGGGTTACTCCTGGCTCTGCACTCAGGAACTACTCCTGGCACTGTGTGAGGGACCATATGGGCTGCCGGGGATTGAACCGGGTCCGCCATGTGCAAGGCAAATGCCATCCCCACAGGACTATCACTCTGGCCCCCCTTTTTTTAATTTCAATCAACCTATACTTTAATATTTTTATAAGAATCTTATAGATAGGATATAATAGGGACATAATTTTTAATGCACTTTGTTAAACTTTTCAAAACTTATTTTTGTTTTCTGGACCACACCTGGTGGCACTCAGGGACTACTTCTTCTGGAGTGCTTGGGAATCCCTCCTGCTCATGCTTGAGGGGGCATGTGGAGCCAGGAATCAGACCTGGGCCTCCCTGCACACAAAATGTGCACTTAAATAGTTGTGCACTGAATAGTTACTCAGCCATTTCTTTGCTTCCACTGTTGATATAAGTATTGTTATAATAGGGGTAGCACTAACTTTTATTTTATGAAGATTTTTTTTCCTTTTCTTATACTGTATTTTTTGTATGCTAGGAATTAAACTCGGGCCTCATATCAGGGCCCTTCCCTATCATTGAGCTACATTCCTCACCCTCTCTGTCTTTTAATTGTCCCCCATCCATCTTCCTATGGGTTACTTGAACAATCATTTTAGAATTCCATTTTGATTTATGTATGATATATTCACTGTACCTGTTTGTATAACTTTTTCTGGTGGTTTCTCTGGGCATCACCTATATATACATAACTTATGACAGGTTATTATGTTGAAATAGTATAAATTTCATGATGCTTTCATCTTTTACACCCATTTACACTGTCCATGTGTAAATGTCATAAACTTTCCCTCTATATAACTGTATAACATCATCAGGTAGTGTTGTGCTTTTTGCTTCTAAATGAAATATGATTTAAAAATAATTAAAATGTCACTTGTCACTTGTCTTCCCATTGTTCATCAATTTGCTCAAGTGGGCGCCAGTAACATTTCCATTCTTTGGGAATGAGATCCATTATTGTTTGTTTTTGGCATATCAAATACACCACAGGTAGCTTGCCAGGCTCTGCTGTGACTCTGGGTTCATCCCAGGGGGCCCAGTCTTTTTCTATGTCAGATCATCAATCATCCAGAGCCCACGGGGCAGAGCCCTTGGTGTAGATAAGCCTGTCTCCTGTCTGCCACCTGCCAACGCAGCCAGGCACTGCAGTCACACCTGAAACACCTCGAGGGGCAGAATTTAAATGTACTTAAGATTTTTGTTCTTTCTGTTGCTCCTTGTTCTTTCTTGATATTCCAATGCTTCACATTTTATTATCCTTTGAAATTCCCAAAGATCACTTTTTCACCATTCTTTTTGGGTAACTTTGCTGGAGACAAATTCTCTTAGCTTTTCTCATTTAAGAATGTTATCCTAATATATTCCTGAAAGATACTTTTGCTGGCTTAGAAGTTTGAGTACTTTTACATTCTACTAATGTTTATGAGTTTTGATGAGAAATATGTTGAAATTGAAATTATTTTTCCTCTAGATGTATCACTGTATCACTGTCACTGTCTTCCCATTGTTCATCGATTTGCTCGAGTGGGCACTAGTAACATCTCCATAAGTCCTGTCACAAGCAAGTGTAACCCAAGGGCATGTGCTTGCTCCAGGGACAGGAACAGCCCGAAACCATTCTTCAGATTATGGAACTGAGGTCCATAATTATTACTAGTTTTTGGCATAACAAGTAAATAAAACACGGGTAGCTTGCCAGGCTCTGCCGTGTAGGTGGTATAGTCTCAAGGGAAGGCTCTCATCTCGAGCATTTACTAGTGAAACTTAAAGGGGAAAGATCAGGTTTTCTCTTGGATGGAGCTCTAACGAACTATGGAGTCTGGATGTTGAGAATGACTGACTGCATGATGTGTGGTTTGATCATCACTGTATCACTGTCTTCCCGTTCATCATCGATTTACTCGAGGGGCCCCAGTAACATCTCCATATGTCCTGTCTCATGCTAGTAGAGCCCAAGGGAATCTGATTGCTCCAGGAACATAAAGAGCCTCAATCTATTATCTCTGTTTTCAAGATTTTCTTTGTCTTCAATGTTCAACAAGTGGACTAGAATTTGTTGTGGGTTTCTTTGCATTTATCCTATTTGGGGTTAACTGAGTTTATTGAATCGTTAAATTTATATATTCTACAAATATAGGTTGTTCATCAATTATTCCTCTGAATATTTTTCTGTCCTGGCCTCTTTTCCTTTCTTTTTGGGTCTCTGGTGATATAACTGTTATAATATTTTGTCCCACAGATTCCTTACTCTTTGTTTATTTTTTCAAGTATATTTTCTTTCTGTTATTCAAATTGGCTAGTTTATATGGCCTCATCTGCAAGTTTACTAATTATTTTCTCTCTCATACATTCTGCTCTTGAGTGCATTCTGTTTCCTTTTTGGTTTTTGTTTGTTTGTTTGTTTGTTTTGTGCCACACCCAATAGTGTTCAGGGCTTACTCTTGGCTCTGCACTCAGAGATAGCTCCTGATGGGCTCAGAGTCAGTTCGCCAGAATATGGAGTGCTGGGAATCTAACTTGGGTAGACCATGTGCAAGGCAAGTGCCCAACCGCTATGCTTTTGCTCTGGCCTTCCTGGTTTCTTTTTCTTTTCTTTTCCTTCACTTTCTTTTCTTTTCTCTTCTCTTCTTTTTCTTTTTTTTCTTTTCTCTTGGGGTCACACCTGGTGATGCTCATGGGTTACTCCTGGCTCTGCACTCAGGAATTACCCTTGGCAGTGCTTGGGGGAACATATGGGATGCTGAGGATTAAACCTGGGTCGGCCACATGCAAGGCAAATGCCCTACCCACTGGACTATCACTCCGGCCCCCTTTCTGAGTTTCTTATGCTATTACATTTTTCTGTTCTAAAATTTATGTTTGATTATCTTTCTTTTCTCTGACACTTTCTGAGATTTCTAAAATTTACTTCAAATACGTCAATAACTGATTATTAAAGTATTTTATGATGAATTAAATATAATTCTAACTTTTCTGACTCTCATATTGGCATCTACTAATTTCCCTGGCTAGGTATGACAGTGATTTTTTTTACTAAAACCTGGCTGTATTACAAAACTCTGGGGCTTATTTATTTATTTTCATTTTTGTTTGTTGGTCATACTCAGCAGTGCTCAGGGTTTATTCCTGAGTCTGTGCTCAGAGGTTACTCCTGGCGGGTTTAGGGGACCACAGGAGTGCCAAGGATTAAACCCAGTTGACAGCATGCAAGGCAAGCACCCTGCTCATTGGACTATCACTCTGGCCCCTCTGGGCTTATTTAAGCTTTGTTTTAACTGGCTTTCTCTGCTCTAAGAGAAGTGGTATTGTACTTCTTAGTTACAACAAAATGGGAGTAGATGTACTGATTCCTCGTGTGACCTGTATTGACATCTCAAGAAAAGATATCCTTGTTACTGATATGGAAGACAGGAATCCAAGCTCCATACATAGTCCCTGCTGATGCCATATAAGAAGGTGGGGGTAGGGGTAACTGAGATGGTATTTATTGCCCAATAGTTATAGAAGTTCCACCTTCCATCTAAGACCACACTTCCCTGATATGGAAGTTAAGATGATTCATTTCAGACTGGTGATGGGAGAAGTTTAGGCTCTCTGCTTGGCCTGTGTTGGTCAGGGACAAGGGTACTAGCCAAAAATGGTCTGTCTTGCTAGTTTGCTCATACTTGGTCTTTTAGCTAAAGAGAGAAAGCTTTTGTTGGGGATTTTTGTCTAAAGTTATGTATTTATTTTTATATTTCTAATTATAATAACTCCAAATATGGTATAATTAGGTAAAATAAAGCCCAATATACTCAGTTATTAGGGATGCCATAACAAAATACCAAACAAAATGTTTACTGAATGGGAAGACAGTGATACAGTGATAACAAAATACTAGAGACTGGATGACTTAAGCAACCAAATAAAAAAATTTCTCAGTCTGGGGGCTGAAAGTGAAAAACACAGGTGTTGGCAGGGCTGTCTTTCACTGATATCTTTCTCCATACGATACCAAAGACTGACTGGCTTCTCGCTGATTCTCACGAATCTCTGATATTATTTCCTCTTTTATGAGGACAACAGATATGTTGGTTCAATAAGACTCCTCTTTTATAGCTTAATTTTCTAGAGGTCCTGAGTTTGAATACAGCCACACTAGGGGCTAGAAAATCAACAAAAACACGTTAAGAGGCAAGAGCTAATCACAGTCTTGATCAGCCAGGAACCCACCACCACCTTCTCTGGGTCCTGAGTTTCCTAGCTCTGCCTTCTCATTTACTCTTTCATCATCTCCTTATGTTTGTTTTAAATACAATGTCCAGGAATTTCAGTGAGGAGAAATGAAGGGAAGTCCAGTTGACCTTTCTGGAAGCAGAAATCCTTCTCTCTTGAGCTCTTTAAAGGAGGAAGAAGAGGGAAAGTTCTCATTTACAAGAGCCATTTCACTGAACAAGAAACACTTACAGTTGGAATTCTTACAGTCTCTTGGGACTGAGACTCCTAATGATTACCCAATAAGCCAACAGTTTTCAATCTTTTGACATCTGTGGATGGCACAAGTGTGTGGATTTGTCATTGAAAGTTACTTCCATGGGCTAAAAAGGGGCCCATGGGATGTGTGATGTTGTAATTATTCCCAAAGGAAATATAATTCCTTCGTCTGGGAAAAACAGAGGGGATTGACACACATCTAGAGTTTTAAGTCTCTGAGAAGGGAGCCCCTGCCTCCACCTCCCTGGACCACATAGGGGAGAAGAGCCAGGCCAATAGAAAACACACTCAGGCCAGCTGTCCAGGAAGGAGATCAGAGAAGGCGAGTGTCAGAGAAGCGGCATCTGTCCGAGTTACGTACAGGTGAGTGGGCACGTTTGCTGGGAAGCCGTCCAGGAGACTTCTCCAGCCATCATTAGGAAAGGGTGCTGTGCTGTTCTCATCCTCACTCACCTCACAACAAACTCTCCAGGGCTCTCCATGGCCTTGTAGCCTCTGGAATGTCTGCAGTTCCCCTGACGGGGGGGTGGTGGAGCAAGCTCCTCCTATTATTCAACTCCGGCTTCTCACTATTAAGCAGGGCCTCCTTGAGGAAGATTGATTTGCCACATTAAATGAGCCGCCATAGTGCTCGATGAGGATGTCACAAGACAAACGGCTCCTGCCGCGTGCCTGCAGCCCACCGCCCCGGGTTTCCATTATATTTGGGCCAGAGTCATGGTGGATAGATTTGGGGCTAGTTCATTTTCTGCCTTACACGATAAACTTGTCAATGTTTGACCGATCAGCTCCTCAGATTCCGGGAGTTCATTTGCAAGGCCACCTGGCATCCGGCTCTGCAGACCTGCTCCCATTTCACTCTGTCTAATGAGCCAGCACCTGGTTCCTGGTGGTTGATGCTGAGCTCCAGGTCCCTAAGCATCCTGCCTGCACCAGTGAAGGCTCGGCCCCTCCTGGGGGGACCCCACTGCTTGGAAGCAGCTGGGACTCTGATGTCTGGGGATCATGATTTTTTTGCTACCCCACTGAGAAAGTCTGTGTCAAAGGTGCTTTCTGGGGAGTGCTGACCTTGGGGCTGTTTCTAAGGAAACCTTTACGGAGGTAGATATCAAGCCAAAGCTCTAGGGGCTTACTTAGGTTTGGTAAGTGGGACCAAGGTGTGTGGCATTTGGGCTGCTCTTGGCTGGCCTCCAGTCCCCCTCAAGCAGTCAGACATCCTACACTATGAGTCACCCTCTGCCTTCAGTGGTTCTCTGCTGTTGCTAGATTCTTCGTAGTATCAAACCCGTCATCTATGGCCCATGGACACCTACCTGCAAAGGGGACCAGCATCCTTCCTTTGCTGGAGGGTTGGAGGCTCTATAGCTGGTTTCTGATCCTCCTCTGTCAGGAGGATGAAAATATTGCTCATCTCTTATTGATGATCACCAGTACTTAGACTGAGGCCTGACAGTAGTAGAGGTTCATTGAAGGTTAGCTAATAGCATTGTTTTACTGTATTCTTTCAGCTGCCCCTAAGTCCTGCATGCCTTCAGTTGGGGGGTCAGAGTGCATCCTGGGGGCAGAGCGACTGTTTTCTCATAAGCTCCATGCTCAATGGGGTGGGGGGGAGTTTGATTCCCAGCCCTCAGACCTTTTCCTCACATATGATTGCTTCTTTCATCAGTCTATTTAAATGTCACCTACGCAAGGTCATGCTTTGAGAGCTTCAGGGAGCCCAGAGGCCCCTGCCCCCATAAATGGCGCCCAGTGCAAGGCATGGCACCACAGCCATTGTCAAGGACTCCGAGGATTAAGGATTTCCTCCTGTATCCATTTCCCTCTCTCTTCCCCACTCTTGAAGAGCCATGTCTGACCCTAAGCCTGAGCTGCTCCCACTCACGCTGGCAGAGCAGCAGGTGGTGGTTCTCCCAGGAAAGGCTGAAATAGGCAGAGAAGGAGCTGCCCAGCTCAAAGGCAACATGAGTGACAGTGAGGGGGTGAAGGGGCAGGAGGCTGGTTGAGGTTCAGGCCAGGATTCAGGTAAGGTGACGCCAAGTCTTGGAGTACCAAGATGAACTTGAATTTGGGGGTTCTAATTTGTGAGCAATGGGATCCTGAAGGAGGTGACAGGATGAATGTCCCTCACGTAAGGAGCAGATGGAGGGAAGGAAGCTATCCCAGAGTCATGGACTGCTAGACCACCCCCACCCAGGGCGTGACTTGAAATTGATCTGACTGAGCCTGAAAAGTCATTGGGAAGGTGATGAGTCATCCTGGAAAGCATAATGCTCCCCAGGTCCTCACTGGACACAGGAGTGGGGACAGAGAAGGCCAGGAAGGATTGACAGGCTGTTTGTGCTCCTTCCCCAGGGGAAGGCCTGCCGCTAGAGCATTTTCTTCCCCAGGAATTGTAAGAAGAGATGAGGGTGGAGAGTGCAAATTCAGGAACTTCAGCTTCTTCCACCCAAGGCCTTCTCCAGTGTCCTTTCATGAGCCTGGCGAAGCACCTGGGTCTCTCATGAGTGGGGAGGGTGGGCAGGGCTTTGCACACAGGATTCTTATCAATCCTCAGTGCCACATGGTCCCCTGAGCACATCGCAGGAAGAACTGAAGAGCACAGCACAGCCCCTCGTCATTGCCAGGTGCGGCCCCTCAAAAACAATGGGCAAAACTTCTAGTTCAAGACAAATGGGGCCGGAGTGATAGCCCAGCTGTAGGGTGTTTGCCTTGCACGCAGCCGGCCTGTGCTGGCCCAGGTTCGATCCCCGGCATCCCATATGGTCCCCAGCACCGCCAGGAGTGATTCCTGAGTGCAGAGCCAGGAGAAACCCCTGAGCATCGCGGGTGTGACCCAAAAAAGCAAAAAAAAAAAAAAAAAAAGACAAATAAGCATATCTACGTGCCAGTTATGATTTGAGGGGTATCAGAGCTGGGTGCTGTTGGATGAAGTATTGGAGTTCCTCCCTGACTTGGGTGCCCAGACCTGAAGGTCTAAATGACCAGGGAGAAGTTTCTATACCAGCCTCCTTTTCCCTCAAAGGCAGGACCAGTGTCCAAGTGAGCATGCGCATGGGGTAGCACTGCTCACAGCCAAGGCAGCTACATGCTTGCAGAGACCTTGAGTGTCAGCTGGCCCCAGGAGTCATCCAGAAGCTCAGGACAGTCTGGCTGACTTCACAGCCCTTTCCCTGGACTGGAGGGGAGAGGTCGGGATTGGCTTCACATCTAGATGTCTATGTGGGTACCTGCCTTTGGTGTGCGGGACTCTGTGCTGGAGACCCCGGCACACCCAGGGCAGGGAAGGTGCTAGGGCCTTGCTTGCCTGCCCCACAGACTCCACCAACCGGACTCACTGGACATGATCGAGCGCTGCATCTGCCTGTTGTGCCTGGATGCCCCGGGAGGCGTGGAGCTCAGCCACACCAACAGGGCACTCCAGCTCCTGCACGGTGGAGGCTGCAGCAAGAATGGGGCAAACCGCTGGTACGACAAGTCCCTGCAGGTAAGACTCTGTGGGACTCCGTGCTTGTGTCTGGCAGGCCCACTCACTGGCCTCTGATGACCAGGAGGCTGCATCTGGGGAGGAAGCAGGAGAAAGTGCTGGCAATGCTCTGGGGTATCACTGGTCCTACTTCTCAAGAGCAAGTGGTCAGACCTGTCTGAAACTTTGGAACTTACCTGTAGCCTATACCAGCCATGATTGGGCTGTGGGTGGAGGTGTTGGGAGGGGGCTTAGGGAAAGGGAGGGAAATGGTTTAGGGGGTGGTTTAGGTTCAGATCTGGGATTTATTTCCTGTTTCCCGTCCCACACTGAACGGGGCACTCACTGACAAATCCTCAACAGTGACAATCAAGTCCCATGCTCAGAGGCATCGGCATTTGAAGGGGAAAAAAATTTTCTTTTTGGTGTGTCTGGACCACATCCGGCTGAATGCAGAGCTCCCTTCTAGCTCTGTACTCAGGACTCATTTCCTGGCTCTGCACATAGGAATCATTCCTGGCAATGCTCAGGGACCATAAGCAGTGCCAGGGATCAGATCAAACCAGGGCCCCCTAGTGCAAGGCCAGTACCTTAACTCTACTACTCTCTCTTTGGCCCCAATGACTGTGCCCTGGCCATGACGACACACTCCCTTCACCTCAAGGAGACTCAGGCGACCCAGCATCAAGTGAAATAAGACAGTTAACTTGGTACTTATTTGCATGACATCAGCCCAGAAACACGACAAAGTACTGGTATAGATGGGGGGGCAGCCGTGCTCCCCTTCAAAGCATCATCCCTGCGTCCTGCTTTCCTCACGTGCCTGTGCTGCGTCTGCTCCAATCTTTCAGGAAAATCACTGCTTTAGCATAGCCGGATGCTGCAGCAGCCAACCCCTCTCTGAGCTCTGGTTCAGCGCCATCACATTGATGAGTATTTTCTAGGCAATGTCTCGTTTTGCTCATCTGTCTCCTACATGTGGCAGGTTATCCTTTCCATCGTTTGCATATTGATTCTGCTGTTGCTCGTGAGTGCTCTGCTGCTGCGTTGGCTGGTTTTGCTTCCACTGTGACGCTAATGGCTTGTAATCTTTCATGGAGCAGTGGTGGGATTGAGGTGCTCTCATGGAAATACAGGACCTGCAGCCTTGCTAGTGGGTTTTGAAAGGCGCCCTTTCCCTCCCTTTCTTTATGTGACACGGGCAGGTAGACGCTAATGTGTGAGCATGCCCAGCTCTCTGCTCTTGCCCCCACTATGCCTGGCTTTTTGCAAGGAACACAGACTGTTGGGTGAGCTGGAGAAGGCTGAGGCCCTGTGGACCAAAACAGAGAGGATGAGAGTTTGTCTAGGCAGAGAGGCAGAGGGACACTGTGAGGGCTGAATTTTGAGAGAAAGTCTATGGGAAATTTGAAGAAATGGGAGTAAAGGTCTGGGATAGAGCTCGAAGGAATAGAAAAAATGCCTTGCATTTTCAAGGCCCCAAGTGTGGTCCCCAACACTGTCTGACCTATCAAGTATTGCCAGGGATAGCCCTGGTGGCTCCCAAGCTCTGCTGGGATCAAGCAAGCACTAAACCATCAGTTCCACTCCATCAGGTTGGGAGTAAAACCCTGGGACTCTCAGCTTTACTGGAGAGGCCCTTCCCAATATTTAATATTAATAAAAATATTAAATAACAAAAGTAGAATGGAATAAAGACTCAGGCAGCTGTACCCAAGAGACAGTACAGCCCATAAGGCCATAGCTGTCCTGACTTCAATCCCCAGCACCATATAGGGTACTCTAACCCCTGCCAGGAGGCGATCCCTAAGCACAGAGCCAGGAAAAAGCCTGAGCACCAGCAGATGTGGCTCCATCCCCAAAGAGTTCCAGGCAACTAGCACTCTGTGGGAGAGTTGGGGAGGTGTGGAGAGTCTTGGCTCAGATATATGTGTGCATTTGGTGGTCTGGGAGGAGCGTTAGTGAAGCTTAACAAATAGGACATTTCCTTGTTGGTTTGCGGATTTACTGACACATCTTGGTGTGATGCCGTGTGGACCTGGGTTACCAAAGGAAGCCCCTTTTTATTTAGGTTACACTTTAAGAATCAGGTGGCCTAAGGGGATGAATCAGGTTCCTGAGATGCTCAGATCCCATTTTCTATTCCTGGCACCACATGGTCCTCCAAGTACCACTAAGGGAGTCCCAGGGTCCTCTGAGCACTGCTTAGGAGAACAAAAACAAACAAACACAAAGAATCAGATCTCATCCTTCCGAAATGTTCTTCCAGTCCTTTGGTGCTCTGTATCTATCTTCCAAGTCAGCTACGTACATTGTTCCTTTGGGAAGGAACAGTCAGGGTAGTAAGATGTCTCCAGGGCTCCTGCTGCCTTTTCTATCACTTCACATTGGTTTTCATACCGATCCTGTAAGCTGCAGTTCTGTAAGCTGGACCTTACTGAACCCTTTTAAATGAGAGCAAACTGAAGCCAAAGAGTGGAACCATCTGTTGGAAGCTGTCCCAGCTAGCAGGTGGCAACGGTGAAGCATGAAGCCGGGTCCCCGGGTGGAGAGCAGGCCTACGTCTTCACCTTCACTCACAGCATATTTGATTTCTCCCTGGGAATCTGCTCATCATCCAAATGGGACCGCTGCCTTGCATTTATTTGTTCAACAGAGTAATCGAATGCCTGCTATGAATCACACATGGCTCTAAACCCTGGGCACAAGACCAATGATGTCCTAACATACAGGGTCTAGGAAATACGGCCAAACAAGATGGTACAGGGTGGTGGTTCTAAACTGTGCCCTAAAAAGGGACAGGGAGCGGGGGTGGGTAACAGATTCGATTGAAGCTGCCCATCTCACCCCAGCCAATGGACAGCACCATCTTGTGCAAGTTCTTAGGAATCACTGGGCAGTTTCAGCCAGGGAACTTTGCACTTGTCCACCATCATTGCCCAGGACATTTCTGGGAAGAAGATGGCACCATTGGAAGTTACTTAGATTCCATAGTCTGGGGCCTTGGGAATTACATGCAGTGCTGTTTATGGAAGGGAATGAGCTTTGATGCCCTGGAAGGAAAGGGCAGGGGGAGGAAATGAGGAGGCCTTGGCTGGAGCCTAGAGGCTGGTTTGTGATACTGCCCTTTTCCTCTGCAGTTCGTGGTGGGCCGAGATGGCACCTGTGGAGTGGTGTGTGAACACTCCCGTTTGATGGCATCGTCCTGGTGCAGTGCACCGAGCACCTGCTCAAGCATATGTGAGTCCACAGAGTGGGGCCCTCCTGGCCAAAGCCAGACTGTACAGTGGGCATCAGGCCAGGCCAGGAAAGTGGGGTGGCCACGGGGGCTGCAATGTTTTTAAAGTTTCTGCCAAAGATGGAGTGTAAAGGCCTTGTCAGAAGAGGGAGCGACCAGGCCACAGGTTTGGGGCGGCCACAGCTCTCCTCTCTGTGCCTTCAGGACGAAGAGCAGCAAGAAGCTTGTTCGAGCAGACTCAGTCAGTGAGCTGCCGGCCCCCAGGAGGCTGCGGTGGAAATGCTCCCCGGAAATTCAAGGCCTCTTAGCCTCCTCGGCGGAGAAACTTCAACGGTGAGAGAAGCCCAAGTGTCCTTTTGGGTGGTGATTCAGGGGATCACCCACCCCGCCTCACCTGGTTCATGAGTCAACCTAGCAAGTTCCAAAGACCCCAGCTCCTCTTCCTCTCCTCCCACCCTGATGGAAATACAGTCAAACAAAAGGGGAGCTATAGCTCTGGGGAAATAACCTTGCCCAAGAGTCCCTCGTTTCCATAAAATGCAAACCTGGAGCTATTGCTTTTCCACAGGTCTCACCTGACTGTGTCAAGGTGGGGGGAATCCCTTCTTGCCTTGGGGGAGTTATAAACAAATGGTTCCAACAGGTCATTTGAATCCATGCTATTTCCATTTGTTTGACCTTTCTCTAGGCAGGCCTCCTTCTGAGAGTAGGGCACAGCCCAGGTCCTAACGGGACCCAGGCAGGTGGAGTGGCAGTGGGCCACTTCAGTGGGCAAATGTCCGCTCATTGACAAGATACAGAGGGGGCTAAGGGCTGGCAAGTAGATATGAACCTTTCAAGTTCCTTCCCTCATTGACAAATTGACATAAGTCTATTCATCTGTTCATTCATTCATTCATAAATTCAGCATTGCTGTGCTCTGGTGAGGACAGGTTCTACAGACATAGCCACAAATATACTCTGGGGCCTGCCCTCCATACTGGAGACTGATCTGAATGCCTAGATTGGAACAGGTGTGATGAACCTGCAGAGGACAAGGAGCTCGATTCTGTGAGGGATTTGAGGGGGAGAAGAGGCCTTGAAGGATGAATAGGAATTTGCAGTACAGGTATTCAGAGAGGAAGCAGCTTGGCCTAGCTTGCATACCTTTCAAAAGAATCCCAGGCTAGAAAAGCAGCAAGTGAGAGAGTGGCCAGAGTCGGGGTATTTTAGGGAAGCCAGGACCCTGCTGTGCAGAGCCTCACTGGCCTTTCATATAGGGGCCATTGTGCAGCATGTTGTGGGGAGCCAGTGAGTAGTCTGCGGGGGTCAGAAGAGTACAGGTGGGCAGGACAGAGTGTGGCCAGGCTGAGATTCCAAGGATGAGGAGGATGAGGCCACCGAGGTCTGTTGACATTGACTGACTTTTCCAAGTGAGGGGCCTTGGGTATTTGTCTTGAAAACGGTGTGATACTCTACAGACCATTCTTGGGATGAGTAACCCTCTAGAAGAGAGGTCAGTGCACTGGTGAGCCCTAGCTGGAGGACCAAGCCTGCTCTCGAGCAAGGATTCAAGCAGACGTTAGGTGCCTGCAGCTGATGCCAGCCTCCCTGCTCCTGTGTCTCTGGTGACAGTGCGTGCAGCCTGTTCAGAGACTATGGTTCAGCATGGGCGGAGAGAAGTCATTCTGGTCTACGGAAGTCATTCTGGGAACCGGGAAGTATGGGGGGCAGCTGGAGGGGCCAGGAGTCACACTCAGGCATCTCAGCAGTAACCCAGGGAATCTTTCTGTCCCTCTGACAGTGACTTGTGGGAGACTCATGAGGGAAGTTTCAAGTTCAGGCACGGCACTCAAGATCAGTGACCAGCCCTTAGTTTTTTCCTCCCAAAGCACAAAGATAAGTCCGGTGAGGAGACAAGTCTTATAACTATCTGAGAAACAGACCTGAGAGGGGTTTTCTGGGTCTGACAGGATGGCCGGGAAGCTGACAGGGTCTGACAGGACGTCTGGGATGTTGACAGGGTCTGACATCATGGCCGGGATGCTGGCGGGGTCTGACAGGATGGCCGGGATGCTGGCGCCGGGTCTGACAGGGCGGCTGGGATGCTGACAGGGTCTGACATCATGGCCGGGATGCTAGTCGGATGCAGCAGCACCTGGATAGCCCTTCCCAGATCCTCCAAACGAATGGCCTCTTTCTTCTGTGCTCAGCAGGGCTCACACTGTCACTTCTAAGCAGTGCATTCCCCACACAAGCAAAGATCTCTGGGGCGCCAGTCCTCTCCTTGCAGTCAGACCCATGCCACCCCATGCACAAAGCAGGGTCACCAGCCTGCTCTTGACAAGCTCAGTTACCAATTCCAAGTCACCTGGTCTGTGTGCTCAAGGCCTGTAAGGGGCGGCATGAGGTCACTACTGAGCAGGAGGGTCCACACCAGAACACAGTCCAACAAACACCTGACATATGCATTCAGCTTTGCATTCGATAAGTGCATCTCTTGTTCTTCCACAGCATCGTGAAGAATCTTGACTTCATTGTTTATAAGTTTGACAGCTACGGGAAGACGTTCATCAAGAAGCAGAAATGCAGCCCTGATGCCTTCATTCAGGTCGCCCTGCAGCTGACCTTCTACAGGTGAGCTGGAACATGTGCCGGAACGTGCTGCCAGGTCACACACGTGCCTCTAGAACCTGGGAGCATCCTAGGAGGGACCCTTTCCAGGCCCCTTCCAGGAGCTTAGAGAAGGCGGGGATGGCCAGAGTAGGCAGCAGGAAAGGAGTCTCCTGACCATGTTTCAGGGAGTGAATCCAAACTGAGAACAGAGGAGGAATGTGGCAGTCAGAGACACACCTGCATGGAGGCCGGGGTGCACAGAGGAGCGCGGGCACCCACATTTCCTCCTCGCATCCTGTACATGAAAGCGTTTAGGTTTTAAAGAGAAGAGACTTTCTTCCAAAAGCGAAAAATATAAAAGCAGCAGACAGGCTCCAGGAGCAGGATGCGGTTCGAGTGATGCCTTATGTAGGGGAGGCCCTGGGTTCAATTCCTAACTCTTCAGGGAGTAGCCTCGGTGGCCCCTGAGCACCTCCTGGTGTTGTCCCCACCATACAGCAAGATAAACCAAGAGGCTCAGGCCTCCTCCTGTTCCACTGACTCACCAAACACTCAGTCTTACCACTGTGGCTGTCTCCCTCCCATCTTTCTGCCTGTCCTAAGGAAATGTAGTGAGCATGTCCCCAGCTGGCCAAATGAGGCATGTTGGGACTCACCCTGCTTTGTCCTCATCTCCCCCACCCCTCTGTCAGTTCTCTAAAGGTCTCTCACCATCCTTTCTCTTCCCTGCATCCACACCTACACTGCAACTGACCCCTCATCTAGGTTTGGTTGCTGCCACATACTCCCAGGAGCTACTTCCATCCATGCCCACTGTCTTCATGGACCGTGAACTTTGAAATATGCAAATCAGAGGCCAGCCCATAGCACCTCATACACTGTCCTTAACACAAAGCCTTAGGACAAATTCTTAGAAAAGCTGGTGGGAAGGGCCTCACCCTGGGCCTGCCCGCCCTAGCCCACTCCTACCTGCTGACCATCACTCTGAAACTGTCTCCAGCCCCTTACACTAGTTCTCTCTACCATGTCTTTACCTTCCTTTGATATACATATGTACATATAATATATAATTTCTAATTAGAAATTATATGTTTGATATAGATATATATAATTTCTCCCTCCTTTCTCTTGATTGTCTATAATAACCAGGGCTTACACACACCCTTTATTTCTGCAGTGCTTGCTGGGGCCTACTACAGGGTTGGTTGCAGTGCTCATACATACCTGGTTGCAGTGACCTACAGTTAGCACATTTTATTGTGGTACTGGGGATCCCTGTGACAATATTGATGGGCTCATACTTGACATGAGGGGTGATGGCTGGGATCTAACGCTCAACCTCCTGGCTGCAAAGCAATTGCCCTTCCACTGAGCGTTCTGCAGGCCCTATTTTTCTCCTCATCCCTAGCAATTGTTATTCATGTGAACAGTCTAGTTCATTGGCGTGTTGGCTTTGTTTCCCAGACTGCCCTTCCCGGAGTCTGACACTCTGGGTATCTTGCATAGCAGGTACAAAGTAGGCCTCAGGGACTTAGTTGCAGAACAGCTGGGAGGACACACTGTAGGAGCATTGTCCAGGAGTGGCATGACCAAGTCTAGGGTTTAGAAAAATCTCTGTAATGGTAGCTCTATGCTGAAGATAGGGGAGAAAAGAGAGATTAGAGCTGAAGGCAAGGTAGGGTGTTCGTCCAGTCTTTCACAGGAAGCTAAACCTAAAACATAAAGGGAGGGTTGGAGAGATAGTACAGAATTTAAGGTACTTGCCTTGTAAGTGGCTATCCCCAGGTTCTTCCTTGGTACGCCATATGGACCCTGAGTCCTACCAGAAGTGTTCTCTGAGCACAGAGACAGGTGTAAGCACTGAGCGCAGCTGGGTGTCACCTAAAAAGATGCAAAAATTTTTTTTGTCAACAAAATGCAATATTGAGCATTTTTGAGCCAGGGTGGTTCCTCCTGGTTCTAGGAGTCTAGAAGCAACTATTTGTAACTAGTGTGACCACCACCACCGCCAGAGCCTTTTGGGTTTGTGACAAGAGGGCATCCTGACACTGGCAGGTGGATGAAACAGGCCCTGGGGTCAGGGTCTTTATGAGAACTTCAGAGCCACAAATGCAGAGTGGTGAGGGGGCTTGTGGAGGCTCCCAGAGTTCCCCCTATACCCTCCAATGATCTTAGCTGTCACTGGATGCAACCAGAAATGGTATGGCCCCATCCTCGGCTTGCAGAATAGCCATAACATGCTGTGCCATCCTATGAGAAACATCCTTTAGCATCTAGGCACAACAATTTCTTTAAAGTCTTCTCTTAAATTAGCATAAACCTGGAAGCTGCAAGAATCGGGAGCTAGTTTGGAGGTTGTGTTAGGGGAGTGTCTACTCATACACCCTGGTCACAGCCAGAACGCCCTCACAGGCAGAAGCAGCCTAAATTGGGGTTGCTCACTGGCCAGTCAGCCGTATCATCTATTTTGGTGCTGTGTGGCTGTCTTCAAGGATCACAGAGGAACAGGGATCAAGCTCCCAAGCCAGTCTTGGGGGAAATGAGATGTAAGTGAACAAGAAGTTTCTTCAGCTGCTTTCCAAGCGATGTGGTGCTAAGCTTTGTGCCAAGTCAGACTTGGCCTCCCTCTCCTCCATGCCACGTCCCTACCCCTCGCCAGTGTGGAGACTGATGCTCAGGCCATGATTTGCTGTGTGACTTCAGGCACTCACTGCCCCTCTCTGAATTCTGTCTTTGCCTTCCTTTACCCCACATACCAAGAAAGGTGTGTGCCAGCTAGGGAAGCAAGCCTAGGCATGCTCACTTCCTCTTCAAGGCAAGGAAGAGACTTTCCCTGGCTGGTGGGTGAGCAGCTGCTGTGTCTCTGGTTCCAGCCCTCGGGAAGGAGTGACCGAGCTGCAGGGCTCTGGGGCTGGGGAAGCTCCGTAGCGCAGCTTCCTCCCCGCCTGTCCACCAAGGCTCCCTCCCGGCCTCACTTCACAGGTCAAGCTTGAATTGTTCCAATAAAACGAGACTCCCTTAAGGGTATGAATGATTAATTACGCAATTATTCCATTCAGTGCTATTTGTCAAACACTCATCAGATCGTGTAGAAAATTCTAGGTTTCCCACCGGTTTGGAAATTTTTTTTTTAAAGCTACCCATCACTTTTTCATTTTAATCCATGCTGTATTGCCAGAATAAAAGGAGAGTGTACGTGGTTCTTTGTTGTAGTGTTTCCCCAGCATTCATCTTTGGGGAATCTCCTGGAGAATTCTATTAACATTAAAATGAAATACGACCCCACGTCAAGTCAGGCCTGTAAAACTAAAGGCGGCTGCGGTGATTTTTCTCCCCGTGTTGAGTTGGGGTCCCCCTGAGACCAGCATCCCCATTTCCATTCATCCTTCATCACCTGCAGACTGCACAGGAAGCTCGTGCCAACCTACGAGAGCGCGTCCATCCGCAGATTCCGGGAGGGACGGGTGGACAACATCCGATCTGCAACCCCCGAGGCCCTGAGTTTTGTGAAAGCCATCACTGACCACAAGGCTTCTGTGCCGGTAGGTCCACCCCCTCTGAGGTCTCACAGCGAGGTCAGGGGAAGGGGAAAGACTGCTGGGCTCTGCAACATCCGACTTCTCCACTTGCTTCTTGAGTGGCCTCTTCCAGCCCTGAGTACTGACTTTCTGCCCTGTTTCTAGGATGCAGAAAAGCTGCTGCTCCTGAAGGACGCTATCAGAGCCCAGACAGAGTACACAGTCATGGTGAGTGGACTGGCTTCACGATGCCCTAAGCTCTTGTCTGGTAGGCTCTGTCCAGAGCAGGAGCTGAACCTTGATGCAGCCCTCCCCGTTTCTGGGTGAGAGCTCGATCCCTGATGGCCTGACGACTTGGCAAGCCCGTCCTGCCCCTCAGAGCTTCCTGTTTCTGAATATTAGAACCCAGTTAATGCACATTCTCCCTGCTATTTGCATTCCATTACAAGGAATGATCTTTGCAAAATCAATAGTGATAATCATAGCACCAAATATGGTGGCACTGCACACTTTACACAACAGTGAAATGTGAAAGAGAGGCACTGGGTTTGGTAAATGCTAGTGGCCCACACACCTGCCTGCTTGTAGGGAGGCAGTGCCTGTTCTAGCCGAGGCTGGTTTTGCTTTCTTATTCATTGTATATTTTCTTAAGCTGCCTGCAAATCAAAAATATTTTTTTTCTGGAAATTAATAGTGAAGTCAAAATTGTAAAGGAAATAAATGTTTCCCGAGTTTAGGAAATCATTTATTTTTCTAGTACTTCAAGTCTTCATTTGCATACAAACAAGGAAGAATAAGCTACTACTTCGGCTAGTGATCGATATACTAAGTACAAATCATTCTGATGCAGTCGTGGAAGGAACATGTAATTTATGGAAAAGAATTGACTGAATTTCATTCTGTGTACTTGAAAGCGAGTGCAGCATGTATCTGAGTGTCGCTTTTCTTTAATTCAGTTTCTAGGTTCCACATTATCCAGGTTAGTTAAGTATTTGTTTCATTTGGGGGAAACTGAAAGACCCTCATGTTTTCAATGGGTACTTTTTTGTTTTCCTGCCTTCTGTCAGGCAAAGTTTTGAGTGCTGGAAAGTGAAAAAGATCTGCCCTTTGGGGGTTTGGGATGTAATGAGAAGAGACCCTTCGGTGTTAAATCCAGGCCATGGAAACACCCCTAAAGAGATCATAAACAGTACAATGATGGACAAGCTGTTTCCTCTGCTTAAGAAAAGTAGGAAGATGTCTCGGAAAAAAAAAATGAGATTTGATAGATGAAGAGGTGATTGTCAGTTGAACATAGAAATGAAATAAAAGTGATTCTGCAAGGGAAGAGTTAGAAAAAATGTAATGGAAGGATTGAAAGATAAAGCTGAGATCAACTCTCCCAAAGATCAACAAGAGGTTATATGCAGAGGAGACAAAAAGGGGACCAATGTCCTAGCCAATAGGGATCTGAAGAGAAAAAATCTTTTGAGAGGAGATCAACAACAAAATAACTCACTATGTACCTTGTATACTTGATGAAAAATACATTAAGGATATTTCATAATACTAAGAATAAAGGGAATATTCTAAAGCTCCTCATAAATAAAATATATGTAAACACCAGGAATAAAATGTAACTGGAGTTCAAGGGATAGGGTATATGCAGGACCCCAGGGTTTTATCCCCAATACTGCATATGGCTTCCCAGGCACCACCAGGAGTTATGCCTTCCAAAATGTAGCTAAACTCCCTTTAACATCAGCACTGGAAGGTGGGAGACAGTGGAATGATGCCTTTATATGCTGAAGAGAAATTATTTATAGTGCATATTTCATGCCCAGCTAAACTATCATCAACAAGTTTGAAGGCAAAATAAAGCATTTTCAGGTAGACAAGGTCTCTAAAATGTTACTCCTTAATCACTTTTTCTTACAAAGTTTTATAGGGATACCTAGAAAACTAAAGATAATAAAACACAAAAAAGAAAGTTGAAAGCTTCTAAGATCAGAATATTCAGAACAAGAAAGAGGTAGAGGGAGCTGTAGAGATGAGTACGAGGCAAGGCTCTTGCCAGACACCTGGGTTCTATCTCTGGCATTCCGTGTGGTGCCCAAGCACTATCAAAAATTACTCCTGAATGTAGAGTCAGGAGTAATCCTGGAATATTGCTGAGTGTGGTCCAAAACAAACAAAAAGAGGTAAATAAAAAGGATGATAATGAAGAGAGATCCCAAGTAGATAGCTATTTAGCATATCCAGAGAATAATAAACACACAGAATAGCAAGAAGTGAGAGAAGGAACAAAATTGATAAATTATCTATATTTTATTTTATTTTGGTCTTGGGGCCACATCTAGCCCAGGGTTTACTCCTGGCTCTGTGCTCAGGGTAATCCCTGAGCACAGAGTAGTGCTCCTGGTGGTACTGACTGAAGTGATGCTGGGGATTGAACCAGAGTATGTTGCATGCAAGCAAATACCTTAACCCCTGTACTGTCACTTTGACCCCAAGGATGAGTTGTTTTGTTCATTACTCCTTGTAGCTCTGATCCAAAAGTCAGACCATTCCATTGCTACAGTGAATTTAGAGAAAATGAGAACAGGGGTAGCCTGACTCTCTACAGAGAAGCTGCCTCTAGAGAGCCACAGAAATCAGCACATAAAGTGACCAGAGTAATTAGCCAGGCATTCCATGTCTTAATGGATGGAATCAAAATCAGAGCTCTCTCATTTCGTGTGATCCGGCACACCTAAAATAAGACGTGATCCTCAAACACATCTTTCTGACCTCTATGTAGGTTCATTTGGAGACAATGATGTTTTCTTCAGATAATCATTCTCAACTAAAAGAAAACAGCTGCCAGTCCAAAACACTTGCACACCTGAACAAAATCCCTTGTGAGAGGATACATCCTATGTGGGGCATTCTCAGTCTAGCCATCACCTACATAATTCAGAAACCCTCAAGTGAGTCAGAGGTTATTACTGTAGGTGGTCCTCAAGCTTCTGTCTGCCTCTCAAGCTTCCCTAAATAAGTATGAAATACAAGCAAAACTAGTGCCCATTAATGAGATGGCCTAAAGCAATATGTAGAGAATGCCCTGCCTGCCCAGCTTCCAGCCGCACGACACGCTTGGGCGGCTTTCACACAGAAGCACTGTTATCTTAGCCCTTGATGAGCAGCTTGGTGATAAAGATGCTTTTTTCATCGGATTTTAAAATGTCAGATAAGCTTCTGATAACAGTCTCAAAACTCTCAGTTTTATAGATTATGAATCCAGTATAGTTGAACTGATTGTGGGCCTGTAAAATAGCAGCCAAGGAACAGACCTTAACATCCTCTTCCCCTCTGGTCTCCCGCTCAAGGATAAAGTAGTGGTTTTTGTGACAATCTGTCTGGCGACAATCTGAGCTTTCCTCCCTGGTCTTGGATGGCACCCAGCAATCCCCAGGCCATTACCTGAGACCCTGCTCCTTCCACTGAGAGCTCCAAGAAGCTCTACAGGTCAGCAGTGACTACACAAGGGGAAGCGTGCACCTCAGGCTCGCTGACCTTTGAATCAAGTGTTTCTTTATATTATAACTGAACCTGCCCTGTACTTAGCCTGTGCATGTCAAAGTGTGCAAGGGCTCAAGCAATCAAGACCATAGACCAAATGGTCAGTCCTAGGTGGCCATCTTCACACACTTCAACAGCTACATGAGGTTGGCCATTGGCATCCTCACTGTTGTGGTGGATTCGCAAAGGAGGGAAGGAGACCCATGGGATGCCCCATCTCATTTCCTGTTCTCTGTCCCTGAATGATGTCCAGGCCATCACTGGGATGGCCATTGACAACCATCTGTTGGGGCTGCGGGAGCTGGCCGGGACATATGCAAGGAGCCTCCAGAGATGTTCACAGATGAAACATACCTGATGAGCAACCAGTTCGTCCTCTCTACCAGCCAGGTATGACTCATGCACCACCAATTGCCCACAAGGCCACTAGAGTAGCCAGTGGCTTTTCTAAAGACTTCTATGACTGTGGCCCACTGCTTGGAGCCAGGCAGTTCGGACTTGGCTTCTTTCTAGCTCTATAACCATAACAAAATGATCTAAATACCTCCAATACTGGTTTCTCCATCTTCTAAGTGGGAATCATCACGGACTACCTGACAGAGGAAGGATGAGCCAGCACCAGTCCTGAGCTCTAACTACGACACATGCCAGGACACCTGGACACTGTCTAGGACACTTGCCACCTTTCAATATTTTACCTGAGGGTTGCGGTCCAGCATGGTGACCACAGGCCTGGGATGCATTCCTGGCCAATCATGGAAGTTAAAAGCTCAGCACTGAGGCTTAGAACTGGCCCAACGAGCTGAAAGCATATTGTGCCTGCTCTGCACACCCCTAGCTCTGCACGGAATGGTCCCCCAAACATCACTCATATGCATGTACCTCCACCCTCCCCCAAAATAATCCTGCTCAGTGCCTGGCCTAGACAACACCTTTCACACAGGCCACGACCTTTGCTGTGGTATGTCCTAGGATCACGGATGGGAGGGGGAGTAACTGCCACCCACCATCCCCTCACTATGATACTACAGTCTCGTTCTGCTGAGGACCATTCATAGAAACTAAACGAAATCCCTTAGATCAGTTTTTCACATGGTGGGTCTCTCAGCCATCCACGGACCCCGATAAGTGAATGTTTGCTTTAATAAAGAAATTGGGCTTTGTGTGTTGGAGTGGAGGTATGGAGGGAGGGTGTGCTGAGTTTTTTTGGTTTGTTTTGTTTTTCTTAAAAGGAGGCGGTAGACCAAATAAGTTTAGGCACTTTGCATTTGGGAAAGGCAACAGTGAGGAGATAAAACAGTCTCGCTCCACCAGCAATCATCAGCTTACTAACAGTCCACCTCATCAGAGCCTGGTTTGGTGTGGGCAATAAAAGGAGCTGACAAAGTTGTGTTTGAGGATAAAAGCCCACTCAGTAATTTGATTTTGTTATTATGGCAGTGAGCTTGCAGACATGAATGAATGAGGGCAGAGCACAACAACATAAATTCTTCAGGAAATCATCCATGGGCAAAAAGTGCTTTGGAACGGCTTTATGGCCTTCGGCTATTGCACGGCAAATTTATCTGACAATGAGGTGACTCTATTAGCAAGACTAATGGTTTGTTCTGCCCCCATTAAAAGGGCCAGAGTCATAAGTGAAGGCCCAAGCACACGGCACCAGGAACCTGTGGGTTTCAAACAAACCCTGTCCCACACCTGCCCGCTCTCTTTCTCCCCAACACAGGTGAGCTTACACAGTTCATTTGGGGTGGAGTGATATTTATTTACAACAGCAAAATGAACATTTCAGACCTAAATGCTATCTGAAACACAGTTTCTAGGTGTGCAATCCAGATGACAAACTCAAGATATCCGAGGGGCCTCTCTAAAATCCCAGTCAGGGCAACTTTGCAACGCCCTCTGCAGGGTAATTGTGGCGTGGCCAGGCTGCAGGGAGACACCAAGCAGCCAGGCACAATGGACAGTAATTAAGGATGCAGAGAAGATGGGCCCACTTCCTCCAGTTCATAAACGGCTCCCTCTGGGAAGCCATCTTAAGTGTTAGGTGCCACCAGGGTGCCACTGTGTAAATTGCCCTGACAGCCTCAGTGCCTTCAGTGCCCCCAGGTGAATGAGGGACTCAGTCTGCAGCCCAACACCAGGTCACATGGGGACCTTCCAGACCCACATGCAGAGCAGAATTCACACCAGGGAGTCCTTCTTCTTCTTCTGGCATCCTGCAGTTAGATGGGTTTGTTTTCATGCCTGTGGCCGTTGCCATCCATGCTGAAGCTATTGGTTGATTTGGTTAATTCAGCCAAACACCCAGGCAGGAAATAGAGAAGCAAGTTCCCTGGTGGAAGACCCGAGGTATTAGCGTGCCCAGCGTTCTAGTCAGCCTCCGAGGTTACCTTTCACAGCAAGCAGCGGCTAATCTGTCCTCTTCCTGCAGGTGCCCACCACCATGGACATGTTTTGCTGCTATGGACCTGTGGTGCCCAATGGGTACGGAGCCTGCTACAACCCGCAGGCAGAGAGCATCCTTTTCTGCATCTCTAGCTTCCACAGCTGCAGGGAGACGTCTTCTTCCAAGTTTGCAGAAGGGGTGGAAGCAAGCCTCCTGGAAATGAGAGACCTCTGCAGTCCAGCCCCAGAGGCCCCAGGCAAGCAGCCTGCCATAAAAGAAAAGGCAGCCAGGCTCGACCAGGGCCATCAACCTTGACCCTTGGGACTAGGCTCTGCCTCCTCCCCAGCCAGCATTCTGCTACCCCCAGCCCCTGCCAGAGCCCTGCTTGCCAACCCTCACCCTGGCTTCTGTAGTCCCAGTCCTCAGGGCCCAGCACACACCATCTGGTGGCATCACAGAGTTCGAGAGTTGGAGGAAAGCCTCTGCTTGAGGCTCCTTTGTTCTTTACCAGGAACACTTTGCAAAGGCACAAATCTGAGGCTGGAGCAGAGGTAGCCTGGCTGAGGGAAGTCCACGTAGATTTCCCTCCAATATTCTTGTTCTTTCCCCCAGTAGGAAAGAACAGGAAGGAATGGTAGAAAGCCAATATTCTTGTTCTTTCCCCCCAGTAGGCCCTAACAAATTCAGGAGATGCTTTTGCCCAACAAACAAGTGTGACACCCCATTAAATGCAGTGCACCTAAGTGAATCCTGAAGGAAGAGGATGAAAAAGACAAGGAAAAGACCCTTGTATTTTAAGAAGCAGCTTTGAAACTACTGATTCAAAGTAGATTCTGATCATACAGTTTGGGATGGTGGACACTGAGCCATATAGTCCTATTAGCACCTCACTGTGTCCCCACCACCCGCAGAAAAAACACATGCACACACCCATGCACCTGCGCCCACATGGACGTACAGAGCCCAGCCCAAGTTCGCTGGAGAAATAGTGACCTCAGAGCACACACACTTCTCTCCTTGCCACCCCCACCAACCACCTCCCACAGAGTTCAGAGCACTGAACTGTTCCCAAGTCCAGAGTTCCCCTCGGCTGCCCCAAGAGGGAAATTTTCTTTTTCTTTGCAATTGCCCTGGACTCGTTGCTGCTTCTGCTTCCCTGGAGCAGTGGGAATGCGTACAAGGAGGAACTTGTCTGCTCCCCACAGGGTCCCTGCCACTCCCCATTATTTCTCGTTGCCTCACATGAAACATGCCCCAGTGGTGACCTGCATTTCAAAGGGAAGGGAGTTGTTGGTGTTGGCTTGGTTTTGTTTTTTGAGAGGCTTTTAGGATAACTTGTGTGGCAGTAATTCAGATAGTGATCTCAGTGGCCCTAGCAGGATTCCTTATATGACATGTGAGATTCCAGGGATTCTCACCCAAAGCCACATGGAGGAGCCCGTGGGACAGGCTGGGAGGAGGGCATGGCTATGCCCAGCACTAACCATTGAAGGCAGGGGCTGGTGAAAGTCATAGAAGCGGAGCTGAGATTCTCCCAAGAAACTAATTATAAATATGTGATAGATGCTGCAAATGGTAGAGGCTGACCTGCCCCCATGCTCAGTGGCACTCCAGTGGCCCTGCTCCCTGAAAAGCAGAGCTGTACTGAAAAGGGCCCCTTGCACCCTACCCACCCCCTTCCTGCTGTGCTCCAAGTCCGTGAGTCCTCCACCAGCCTTGGGTTGTATGCAAGCTCCTCCACTTTGTGAGCTCTATTGAACAGGCTGGGTAGAGGTGCCGGACATGTGCATTGGGAACGCATTCCCACTCTGAAAACACAAAGCCTCAAGCCATGAATTTCTTGAACCTGCGATTTTAAATTGAGGGTTTTCTGCATGATCCAGGAGATCCTGGCATTGCCCCCTTCAGAGCCATTGGGCAGGAGGGAATGTGCCTCCCTGTGCCCTTGTCCACCTGTTCTCCCCATGTCCACCTTTCTGCTCCCCTTGAGATGTTGCAGTTCGAGTCCCAAGAATATCTAGGGAGCTGCCATTAAACTGCTGTAATTTCACCGAGAGCCACTTACTTGTTCACCCTAAATGACCATAGTACAGAGCGAAACTCTGTCCGGCCTCCTCCACAGATTGCTGGGCGAGCAGCCTGCAATCTTGACCGGGCTTGTAGACTCAGTTGTCTCCATGTCTAGATGAGAACAATAATGATTTTGCCACTTCCAGTAGACTGGAGAGCATGGTAAAGGGCCTTAAACCAAGAGGTGACCTCCAGGGTCCATTGTGGGGATGAGGATGGCATTATCTCAGAGCAGGCATCATTTGGGCGACTCAGTCTTGATGTGGAGCTGAGAAAGTCAGACCTCAAAGCTATTATTGTCCAAGAATAGGGAAAGGAAATGGTATATTCAGATCTCAGCTCTGCATTGTAAGGGCTTTGAGAAGTGTAGATGGTGGATATTTGGCAGGAGGGAATAGCTCCCTTTGTGGGTGACAGGGCTGGAAGCTGGTCTTCCCCCTTCAAAAACATGTGGATGCAAAGAGTCTGAAAAGACAGTTCCTAGCTGTGGCCATAAGCATCTTTGTGCAACCCTGGAAAAGAAGATTACTCCCAGTGTCCCCAAGGTGATGGAAAATGAAACCTGGAGGCAGTCATTTGTTGAGGATAGTGATACATCATAACAATGTGTGTGGACACCTTACAATACTGCTAAGTTGCCAAAATATATAAAGTTGATATTTGAGTTCTATTTTTTTATAAAATAGTTCTAGATTTATGGCAATATGTATATGTGTATTTATAACCTTTCATTTTAAGTTATAATTTTATGCTTTAAAGAAATATATGTATGACTAGAGAGCTGTATATTGAAAGCATTATATGAAGATTATTTAAGGACTGTAAGTCTGTATTCAATAAAGAGTAATGCCAAGAAAAATGGTGTTGGTCATTGTTTCTATACAGAAACGCTATAAAAATTCCTCAAGCAAGGACTGGAGGGACATTACAATGTGTAAGATGCTTATCTTTCATGCAGCCAACCTGGATTTGATCCCTGGCATGCTATATGGTCTCCTGAGAGCAATGCAAGGAATAAGCCCTGAGCACTGCCAGGTGTGGCTCAAAAACAAAAAATCAAGAAAAAGCCAATTGAATCAAAAGCAGGGCAGGGCCTTGAGAAATTCCATGTACAGCCCTGGAGGTCCTCCAGATTTTGGGGTATGGCCCAGGACTCCCCGAGCACTGCCAGTTGGGGCCCTGGCAGTCCCCAGCATTGCAGGCCCAAGACCCAAGTATCCTCAGGCCCTTCATTCAGCCTTCCAGCTTGGTGGGGTTCTGGCAGCAAGTCATGAGTGGCTCCTAGGTTCCCTGAGTACTGAGTAGTAGGCGTCCTCCCCTCCTCCACCCCTCACCCCAGGGGGTGGAAATGATCTGGGAGAGTGTGAGAGGGCATATGCATGCTTCTGTCCTGGGGCCCCGCCTAGATCTTCAGTAGGCAGCCTAAAATAGGAGGTGCCATTTTTGGGCATTTGCAGAGTTAGTCATAAAAATTTTGGAGGCTGCACTGCCAAGGGAATCCCTACTAAACAAACCCTACTTTCCTTGTGCATCAGACCAGGAAACTGCATCATAAGAATGAAGACCAACTTCAGCATGGACTGCATCCCAGTTTCAAGCTATCTGGATGACTCAGAACATCTTAAGTCCTGAAATCTTATTAGGATGATCCTGAGCCAAAACTGAATCAGCATAGTCATTTCTTTTCTGAATTATCAAAGATGAGGGGCTTCTTATTGAGTGCCTACTATGTGCCAAGGACATGTTATCTTCTGAATAATAGTCAATAAAAATTTGTTATCTGGATTAAAAGGAAGATAAAAATAAAAGAAGATGATCCTGGGTTGCTAGTAGCACCAATATCTTATAAGAAGAGTTGGAGCCAGAGCAATAGTACAGTGGGGTAGGGGGCTTTTATTGCACTCTGCCAACCCTGACTTGATCCCAGCATCCCATATAGTCTCCTGAGTACCACCAGAAGAAATTTTTTTTTGCCCTTTGGGCCACACCCAGCAATGCTCAGGGGTTTCTCCTGACTTTTCACTCAGGAATTACTCCTGGCGGTGCCCAGGGGACCATATGGAATGCCAGGGATCAAACCCAGGTCAGCTGCATGCAAGGCAAACGTCCTTCCCGCTGTGCTATCGTTCTGGCCACACCAGAAGAAATTCTTAAGTACAGAGCCAGCCAGGAGTACATCCCTGAGCATCACTGAGGGGGTAAAACAAAGTAAAAAACTTTTTAATGTAATAAAAGCATTGGGACTAAGACGCTTTGCACGCAGTTGATCTGGGTTGGGTCCCTGGAACTGCCAGTGATCACTCCTGAATAAAGAACCAGGAGTAGTTATTGGTATGGTCCCAAAATGATCAAGCAAGCAAATAACGAAGGAGGAGAAGGAGGAGGAGGAGGAGGAGGAAGAGGAGGAGGAGGAAGAGGAGCAGAAGGAGGAAGAGGAAGAGAAAGAGAGAAGAAGAGGAAGAGGAGGAAGAGAAGGAAGAAGGAGGAGGAGGAGAAGGAGAAGAAGGAGGAGAAGGAGGAGGGAGAAGGAGAAGGAGAAGGAGGAGGAGGAGAAGGAGAAGGAGGAGGAGGAGAAGGAGAAGGAGGAGGAGGAGGAAGAGGAGAAGGAGGAGGGAGGAGGAGGAAGAGGAGGAGGAGGAGAAGGAGAAGGAGAAGGAGAAAGAGAAGGTGAAGGCGAAGGAGAAGGAGAAGAAGGAGAAGGAGATGGAGAAGGAGAAGGAGAAGGAGAAGGAGAAGGAGGAGGAGGAGGAGAAGGAGAAGGAGGAGAAGGAGAAGGAGAAGGAGAAGGAGAAGGAGAAGGAGAAGGAGAAGGAGAAGGAGAAGGAGGAGGAGAAGAAGAAGAAGAAGAAGAAGAAGAAGAAGAAGAAGAAGAAGAAGAAGAAGAAGAAGAAGAAGAAGAAGAAGAAGAAGAAGAAGAAGAAGAAGAAGAAGAAGAAGAAGAAGAAGAAGAAGAAGAAGAAGAAGAAGAAGAAGAAGAAGAAGAAGAAGAAGAAGAAGAAGAAGAAGAAGAAGAAGAAGAAAACGATACCGACTAGGAGATACAACAAAATGAGCAGAAAGCAGCAAAATAGCAGTAAGTGACACATGAAGTTCCAGGTAGTGGAATTTTTAAATATGCTACAAAGGATCCATCTTTATTATGGTCAAGAAAACCATACCTAACTAAAAAACAGCACCAGAAATTATAGACCCCAGAGATAGCACAGCGGGTGGAGTACTTGACTTTCACCTACCGGACCCAGTATCATTTCCAGCACCCCATATGGTCCCCCTGAGCCCCACCAGAAGTGATCGCTGAGCACAGAGGCAGGAGTAAGGCGTGAGTACCGCCAGCTGTGACCTAAAACCAAAAAAAAAAGGAGGGTTTTCATGCACCCACATCCCCCTTCCACCCTCAACACACACACACACACACACACACACACACACACACAAGATTAAGCTAGAGGAAGATGGAAGTGACACCTGGCCCCGCCCACCTCTCTGTGGCCCCACCTACTGCCTGGAGCCCAGAGCAGCTAAGTGGTTGCCTAGCAGCGCTCCGGCCCAGCATGCCCCTGAGAGCGTCCGTCATCTTACGCTATGGGCCTTACAGCGCATTAGGACTGTCGGTGGAGCATCGCACCTATCGCCTGGAGGGCCTGCAAGGTGGGCAGCTGACTGCCAAAGGGCCGCCCCCAGCTTTAAGCTGCCCCAGGACTGCAAGGAGACAGTGCCTGCCCTCTGCTTGCGCCATCTTTCATCCGTACCAAGTGCCGAGGCCTCTAGAAAGTTTTCCCAGGACCTCAGCCGCTCCACAACAGTTTAAGATCCCTGGGGTTCCCCCCACTTCTACAGAAGAGAGGGAACAGACATTGCCATGAGTCCACCGAGTGCCGGGCAGTTAACACAGTTTAGCCTGTATAGAATTACATGACCTGCTTTGCACAGCAGAAAACCGGGGCTCAAAAACATTAGTCGGGGTGGAGAGATAGTACCGGGGTTCAGGGACCTGCAGTCAATCCCGGCCCCACGTGGTCTCCCTAGAATCCATGGGTGCAATCTTGGAGGCTGGTGGCCCTGGTAACCCCACGACAGTACCCACACAGCCCCTCATCCCCAGCCCTTCCACTGAATTACCTGGTTGGAGCCCCCTAAGCCAAATGTGATTTTTCCATGGCCATCTGACTGGAAAGGGGCAGAGGCCCTGATCTTGATCACTCATCTATGCACCAAACTCTTACTACCTGTTGCCATTCTTCCAGGTATTGGGGACCGCGGTGAGCAAAAGCAGACAACCCTGAAGGGATCTACTATTGAGAGTTGAACTGTCCCCCTCTCGCATTTATTATTTCAATTTTTTCTATTTCTTCTTCTTGTCACTTCTGTAATATTTTCAAAGAACCAAGTTTTGGTTTCATTGATTATTTTCTCTTTTGTCTTTTTTTTAATTGTAATTTTTATTCTATTATTATTATATTACTCTGCTAGCTTTGAGTTTGATTTATTCTTTTTTTTTCTTTTTGGGTCACACCCGGCGGCGCTCAGGGGGTTACTCCTGGCTCCTTGCTCAGGAATTACTCCTTGTGGTGCTCAGGGGACCATATGGGATGCCGGGGATTGAACCTGGGTCGACCGTGTGCAAAGTAAATGCCCTACCCGCTGGGCTAGGCTCCGGCCCCGATTTGTTCCATTTTTCTAGTACCTCAAGTTATGCAGTCAAATTATTGATTTTATGCTACCCGCACGGCAGAGCCTGGCAAGCTATCCATGTCATATTTGTTATGCCAAATACCAGTAACAATTATAGACCTCATTCCGTGACCTGATGGAATGGTGTGAGGCTCTTTATGTTACTGGAGCAAGAAGATGCCCTTGGGCTCTACTTGCATGAGACAGGACATATGGAGATGTTACTGGTGTCCGCTTGAGCAAATCGATGATGAACGGGAAGACAGTGATACAGTGATGTCACCTTTTTAATTGTTTGTTTTGGGGGTCATACACAGCAGTGCAAGGGGTACCCCAGGCTCCGTGTTCAGGGAGCCATACAGTACTGAGCACCGAACCCAGGCTGTGTGCTCAGGGAGCTATACAGTACTGATCACCAAACCCAGGCTCTGTGCTCAGGGAGCCATACAGTACTGAGCACTGAACCCAGGCTCTGAGGCTCTGTGCTCAGGGAGCCATACAGTACTGAGCACTGAACCCAGGCTGTGTGCTCAGGGAGCCATACAGTACTGAGCACCGAACCCAGCTCCAGCATGCAAAGCTATCACTCGCAGACTGAGCTATCTATCTGTTCTTGGAATACTTGTCTTTGAGAATCCTTTTACAATTATACATTTCCCTCTGAAAGCTACTTTTCCCACATCCTATTAACTTGGATAGGTTGGGTCTTTCTTTTCATTCCTCTTAAGATGTTTCTTATATCTTAGGAAATAGGTTAAAGAAGGAATTACCATTGTGGTTGGTTAGCTGTGCATTGCTTAATTTTCACAAATGTGTGATTTTCCAGATTTCTTTCTGTAACTGATTTCTAGTAGAACATAGGAAAAAATAGGTATTTGTTAGGTTTCATTCTTTTATGTTTCAGATTTATTTTTTGGTTTTAAATATTAATCGAGAATTTTCTGTGTGCATTTGAGGATAGATTCTATTTCTAAGGGTAGAACACAAAAGAGCCTCTTCCATTCTATATATTTGTTCTGTTGAGGTACTTCCTTAACTTACAATTCTGCCTTAACTTTTTTTTTTTTTTTTTGCTTTTTGGGTCACACCCGGCGATGCTCAGGGGTTACTCCTGGCTCTTTGCTCAGAAATTACTCCTGGTGGTGCTCGGGGGACCATATGGGATGCGGAGTTGAACCCGGGCGGCACAGGCCGGGCGTGCATCTGCCTTAACTTTTACTTTCTGTTTTCACTGGAGTCCATAGATCAAACTATGGCTAAAGCTTAGGATCTTAGGCTAGAGAGATAGCACAGTGGTAAGGCGCTTGCCTTGAATGTGGCCATCCCCTGTTCCATCCCCAGAACCACAAATGGTCCCCTGAACACTGCCAGGAGTGATCTCTGAGCACAGAACCTAGGAGTAGCCCCTAACAAGAACAACAACGACGACAAAAAACTTAGAATCTTCCCAAATAGTTTCTGAGCTTTGCATTCTGTTCTAGGCAGGCACTTGGCTTTCTAGATTTCCCAGTATATGTGGCCATGCAAATAAATATTTCCCCAAATAATTAAGTTCTTAAAAAAAAAACAACACTCTCTCCAGCATTCCTAGTCTAGCCTATGCCAGACATGTGCTCAAATCTATTGAGTTTCCCTGCAGCCTCCAGGTTGCTTTTTTTTTTTTTCACTTATTTTTCCACTTTGACCATTTTCCAGAGTTTTGGCAAAGATGGTTCTGAGAAGCTGATCATTTTCAGTGTTTCATGGAGCTACCCTCGCCACTCTTTGGAGGATACTTACTGCAGACACTTACTCGCTTCATTTTAAAGTATTCTTTCATTTTAGTCACATCTTTGTTTTCTTATTTTGCTTTATTTTGCTTAATTCTTCTTTCCTGCCCTCTTTTTTTGTTGTTATTACAGTCATGGACGGCTTATTTACTTATACTCTTCAGCTGGCACCAGGCTGTGATGTGCTGAGGATCACAGTTTGTGGTGTCAGGAATCCCCAACAACAGAGCCAAAGGGTCACATAGCACATCAGGGACAGTGATGGGGAACAAACTGCACCTCATGCTTACAAGAGAGCCCAGAAGATGGTCCGGTGGCTGCAGAAGCAGCCAGGGCTAGCTATTCAGCGCCAGGCTTGCACCAAGGAGATCCTGACTCCGGGCTGGCGGTGGGGGTCTCTGGGACAGGGGTGGGGAAATTATAGAGGCCAGGAGATAGCTCTCTGGACTGAGCACATGTTTTGCATGCAGGAAAGTGGGGTTTGATCCCCACACCAAGTGGTTCCCCAGGCACTGAGCTGGATATATCTCTGAGCACTTCTGGGTGTGTCTTCAAAATCAAATGGGGAACAAAGGGAAGCAATGGTTACAATTAATTGTGGGAACTGGAGAGATAGTATAGCAGGTAAAGCACTTGCCTTTGCACGCACGTGACCTAAGTTTGATCCCGGAGCCTCGTATGGTCCCCAGCGCACCACCAGGAGTGATGCCTGAGTGCATAGCCAGAAGCAACCCCTGGACATCACTGGGTTTGACCCCCACCCCACCCCCCAAATAAATCAGCTCTAGTGCTCAGGAGAAAGAAAACAGTATTGAGTTAGAAGTAGTAATGACTTTAAATGCCACCTTCTGCTGGTAGCTCCTAAATTTAAGTCTCCAACCAGAATTCTTGTCACTGAAATGTTTGGTTTGCATTTCAGATTAATCTGGTCCAAATTTCTAAGCTGGCCTTCAAGTCCCCACCCCACAGCAGTCCCTCACATTCTTCTATATATCTTTCAGCAGCTCTATTCTTTCTATTATTCAACCCTAAAACCAGAGAGGGGAGACTTCTCTCCCCTAACCCTTCCATTTAGTCTAGTAGCTCTTCCAGCTGGCTCTAGCTTCAATGCATCCAGACAGAATTCAACCACCATCCCCACCACTTCCAATCCAAGCCACCAGCCTCCTGCTTGAATCATTGTCAGGGCCTCTGTCAGGGATACCACTGGGTCCCCGACAGTATCAGGGCAGAAGTTCTCTTCTACCTCCAAGGCCGCCGCGGGAACGGATGAAAACTCACAAGTCCAGCACAGTTCCAAAAAAAGGCTTTTAATAGTACAAAAGCTCTACCACTGCAATCCAATACAATGAAAGAACTCTAGCTCTGGTCAGAACTTAGACCATACAAAGAGAGCCAAGTCTCACCAAAAAGAGAGGATCTCACCAAGAAGAGTCCTACACAAAAGAAGGGAAAAGGAGAAAAAAGGGGTGAGTGCCTCAAGTCAGTCCCCTTATATACACCAAAGTAATCCTATCTGTTGACGGGAGGGTCCTGTCAAAGAACCCTAAACAAAGTGTAGAAGGGTGGTACCACACCCTATTATAGGTATAAACAAAGGATTACACCAAGGACTAATCCCTTCTTCGGAGTTATCTCTTATGTAAAACACTGGAGCGAGCGAGCGAGCGAGAGAGAGAGAGAGAGAGAGAGAGAGAGAGAGAGAGAGAGAGAGAGAGGGCTGATATAAAGTGATACATCTTAATTTCATGGGCTTCATGTAATCTAGATTGTACCAATAAGGTCCTTCTTATTTATTATCTGCACCAGGGTGATTCTGAATATCTTGTTCTCCATATACTGAAAGGGTCACACTCGCCTACATAAGGGCAAACTAGTATGATCCTTCCTATAATCTTATTATAGTCTCAACGTAGCCAGGGTGGTAGTCTCCTGGTAAGTTTTAACTGTCCCACGCTGGGTGCAGTGGATTTAAAGAGGAGCTGTGCCCAATCTAGAAAACATAGAAGTCTTAGCAGATGTATAATAAATAAGTCAGAAGTTATTCAGAGTCAAGATGACTTCTGTAACTACCACACCCTCTAGCAGTGTTTACATAGAAGAGAGATCTCATTAGAATGAACCTAAGCTTAAGAACATGTAAGTAGATTAAGCTGTGAGTGGGTAAACCAGCAAAGCTCCCAGACTAGCTAAACCGGTCATCCAACAGCCTCCTCCCCAAGCAACCGGTGACCACTCTGACCCTCTGCAGTGAGTTCTCAGTGCCATGGCCTCAATCTGAGTCAGTAGAGCCCTTGGTCCTGGCACATTCTGTGGCTTCCAGCTGACTCAAGGTGAAAGTAGCTTTCCTGGCTCCCGCTCACCTCCCTG
Organism: Cryptotis parvus; assembly: GCA_021461705.1. NCBI lineage: Eukaryota > Metazoa > Chordata > Mammalia > Eulipotyphla > Soricidae > Cryptotis > Cryptotis parvus. Next base: position 82,439 of record JAJIBD010001189.1, read on the forward strand.
ATCTCTTCCCTCCTGTCACTAACCACCCGGCAGCCTCACCTTTCCCAGCTTCCAGACTCTTAACCCATCCTTCAGCTCCCCAAACACACTCCCTGAAGGAACCCCACCATAGTGATCTTCCTACCCATCCCACCTCCACCCATTACTGCAGATTTTTTATTTCCTTTTTTTGTTATTATTATTATTATAGAGTAGATATTGCTGCATCATCTTTATTCTCTACTTCAGACTTACAGTCTTTCTCAAAAGTCACCTTCCTTGAAAATGTCAGCCCTGGGACTGGGGAAATGGTGCAATGGGCTGAACACAGGCTTTGCAAGCAGGAGACCAGAGTTTGATGCCCCAGAACCACAAGGTTGAGCCCCACTAGGAGCAATTCCCAAGCACGGAGCCTAGAGTAGTCCCTGAGCCCCACCAGGTATGGACTGAGAAAAACAAAGATGTCAGCATTTCCCTCTGTCTTCGTCTTCCTCATTTTCTATCCTCCCCTTTATTCTCCATAGTGCTCAATATCTAACAACACAGCTCGCGAAGTTTCCTCTCTGGCCCTTCTCCTTCAAGAATGGAGAGCTTGGTTCTTGTCCTCCTGTTCTCTGCTCTGTTCCAGTGTCTGAACCTGTGCTGGCATAGTTAGACTGAGAAATACCAGTTAAAGCAAACCTATCCAGAGGGAATGTGAACCCACAAGAGCTGATAATGCGGAGCCTTGAAAATGACAGCTTGGTAGACACAGGAAATGGGGCTGTGGTCCCTGTGAGGTGCCTGGGGCAGGAGACAAAGGTCCCTGTGGAGAAGACAAGTAAGAGGAGATTCTCATGAATAAACCGAACACTCCTCTCCCCCCCAAAAAAAAGATAAATTCAGAGTTTTTGCTAATATTTTATATGGGAGGCTCATTTTGCATCATAACTTAAGAGGACAAATTGTTAGGGCCTTAAAACTTAAAATACTATAGAATTAAGTTCCATTGTTTTCCTCGATTTCATGTGTTTACATCTGACTTGCTTGTTTGAGTGACAGTGAGCCAGAAACTACCAGAAAAAAGGAATGCCTACGCAAATTGCAGTCCATTCATCCTGGGAAATGAAACAGGGTGGGCCCATGGAAAGGGAATCTCCACAATGTCATGTTAAGGAAATCAAAGACTTTCCTGAATTCTTTCCATTGGAAAAGACAAAGTGCAGAGGAAGAGGAGATTTGTGTGTGATTTTGAGAATTTTGCTTTTTTCTACTATTTTAAGGGTTTTTATTTTTTTTAAAGCAGCAAAATCCTGGGTGTGCATTAAATTTATAACTGTATAGCAACTTTAGAGTTTAAAAAAAAATCTTTTGTTGTTGTTTTTGTTTGAAACCAGCAGAAGTGTTTTTAAAAGCAAGAATGGAGGTAGGTCAGAGCATCAATCAGTGGCAGATAATGGGAAGAACAGAACCAACTACTAGAAGTACCAAGGAGTCTTGCCTGTGCTGGAGGTCGAGGGAGGCGGGCTGAGGCTCCCCCAGGGAAGCGAAAGGAGTGGGTAGAGGCCTCCAACCAGTGGCTGAGGCAGCTCTTGCCACAGTAGGGGGAGAGAAAGGAGCATTTTTAGGAGATGAGAGGAGAATTTTTTATGGCTGAAGGAGACTCGAGTACTGCAAGGTATCAGCAGGTGGTTGATTTTTAAAGTTAGCTTTGTATATCCCTGAATGATAATTCCTATAATACCAGCAGCCAATATCCTTGGAGGGCCAGTGACAAATGTCAGCGCGTGTTAACAGGGGCAAAGCAGGAAGCCCCCCAGCCCCCACCCCTCCGCCCCAGTACACCCACCACTTTAAATTCAACACTAAGCACAGCACAAATGCTGCAAAATCTGCATTTGAATTTCATGTATTTCTTTTAAAATCATAGCCCTTTATCATTTCCAGAAGTCCTGCTGACTTTGGAAATAGGCCTGATCTTTCCTGAACTTACTATGCCTTAGGCAATCTGAGGAAAGTTTTTGTTCCTTCTTTATTACCTATAAATTATAAGAGCTCAGCAAAAAATGTCTCTACTCTGGCCTCAATTCAGAGAAACTGAGCTAACTAATGCTTAACAAAAAAGTTCTAATTGATTGCCCTGGCCGTGGTTGCTCCTTTCCTGATGTATTTAAGTCTGCCAAGTAGACCATTTAAAGGACCAGGAAGGATTGGAGGGACTGGAAGCTGACCCAGACATTCATTTCTGCCCTGACTTAGCTAGGATTCCGTGCTCATTCCTGCAGTCTCCAGCTACGCCTTAGCTCCATGCAATAGTCATCAACTCTGCATCTGTGCTCAGCAGAGAAGTGGGGGGTATCTGCTGGTGGGCCCTGACTTCCTTCCCAGCAGCATTTAAATCATTCACAGATGGTACACAATTCCCAGGCTCAGGGAGGAAGGAGGCTTTTCCTATCCCTTCAGTTTATCCAGATCCCCCTTGAAGAATGAGGTGCCACATCAAAGAAGCAGGCATTCTGCGGGTGGCCTTAACAGCTTCTGGTTGATTTATGCTGGAGTTTAGCCACTGCCTTTACAAAGACTGTTGCATAGAATATATTTATCTGACCTTTCTTTGAATAGACAACCCCATAGCAGCTCATGGCTCCTCCATGGGGCGAGTTGGCATTTGAATGAGCTGCAGGAACCTAGTGCTTCACCCAGTCTGAGCCCTTAAGCCTGCTCTTGGTCACCCTAAGCTGGGCTCAACACATCCTGGACTGATAAGAAGGGGGTAGGTGAATACGTAATATATGCTCTCATAGGGCTTACAGCTTTAATAAGAATCAGGCTAAGGTCACTCCAGATCCAAAAGACATGTTGGAGTGTCCAGAACCATTTCTCAAAGAGCTGTGTTAATACCAGCTGCCTGGTGGGGAATTGGGGAGCATTGTGGTCAGAAACAGACACATAAGCCCTTAAAGGTCTTAAAAGTTCATGCAGGGAGGGACGTACCTAAGAGGATTTCCACCTGTAGGGTTTCATTTGCTTGTGGGGATCAGAGGCAGCCATCCATCTCTCAACATCCCACCTCCATAGGGCGGGACCCAGCATTCAAATCCTTTCTTAGCTGCACTGTGTCATAAGAGAGTGCCAGAAACCTCACAAAATAGCCTCCATGCCTGGGTGCTAGAACAAGACTAGGTGGGCCTTGGTGGGTGAGGGGTGCACATCTTTCTAGGGATTTTTCTTATAGGTCCTCTCCTCACTTACATGAGAGTCATAGGAACCCAGCCACAGACAGCCCTGCACTGTCTGTGAACTCTCCAGGTTTGAAAGAGTTGAGGTTGGGTGTAGTAGGAGAAGGAGAACACTGTGCCCCCAGAGGACCGTGAATATCAAATTGGAGTGAGTGGATGGGGGAGAATTGGTCCTGAATTCTTTCCTTTCCTGAAACCTGTTGCCCCAAGAATTCTAGGACACTATAAGGCCAAGTTTGAAGACGCCAACTTGCCCATTGCCTGCCCACTGGTAGTTGCTCCCTCCCCACCTATACCTCTTCATATTGTTGGAGAGGGGCTGTGTTACTCCCTAAAATACCTGGGTGTTTCTCAGGTGTTCCACTGGCCTTTCAAATGGGCTGGATTGCTTCATTTGAATAGGCCATTGTTTCATTGCCAAGTTATTTCCTTTCAAAGATGTTTCAGAAAAAGACCCTTGTCAAGAGGACGCAGAAATACAAATATGCCCAAGAAAAGATGCAGCACTCTGCAGAGGTGTTAGCTGACGCCAGGTCAATCAGGGCCACCACCGGGTGCCCAAGGAGCGTTATCTTGTTAATGGAGATGCTCGCTGAGTTGCTTTCTGAAGTTCCTTTCCAGAAGAGAAATTAAAATCACGCAATTAAAACGTTCACAGTTGGGGCTCCGATGTTCTTGAGCTGATTGAAAGATGAAGAAGTGGACATGCCAACATTTGGAAACAGCAATTGTTTCTGTAATTAAATGCAATTAACTGAGACAATTGTTGCTTCTCCTCATGTAAGACTGATTAAAATTCTAAAACTTTAAAAAATATGCCCACCCCATGAAATCTCTCTATCTGAACAACAACAACACCAAAAATCTCACCAACATTTGAAAACTGCAAAAAACCAATGATGTAGAATCATTCTCACACCAATCTTATAGAATAACTATTGCCAAAAATTGAGAGGAGACGTGTTACGAGAAAGAGCTGTAGGCTATTCTGTGCAAATCATTTCTCCTCAACTCAGTAACCCTTGCATCTTCACCATGGAGAATAAATTTAACAATAGGGGATAAATTTTAAAAGAAACAATTTAACAATGTAAAAAGTACATTTAAGAATTGAGAATATATTTAATAATTTTCTGTGACTTAATTTTTAAAAGGAACTATTTATCTGATAAGCAAAATCGAGATTCTGAAGAAGAGCTGAAACTTTAATCCATTCATTTTTATTAAAAAATTATTTCATGGGGCCAGAGCATTAGTATAGTGGATAATGTGCTTGTCTTGCATACTACCAACCTGAGGTTGATCCCACGCACCCTCTTTGGTTCCCTAAGCACCATCAGGCAATATTCCTGAGCACATAATCAGTAGTAAGTCCTGAGCGCAATTGGATATGGCCCATCCCTCTCTCTACTGTATTCCTGATCATTTTCAAAATTCTGAAAAATGTGATAAAAGTAAAGAGAAAGTTTTCTTTATCAATTACCATTGAGTATTTTCTTCCCTTTTCCTTATTACATGTACACATTTTAGTCAATACTGAATTCATGTTTTACTCTATTTTATTTCCTCTAGATTTTTGCTCATGTTAAAAATATTTTTATGATATTAAAATATTATAATCATTTTAAATTATCAAGCTAAATGTCATTATAAGATTACCACCTTTCCTGAGCTTTAGATTGAGCATGAAGTCATTGAAGTATCTTATTATTATGATACAGCAAAAAGGAACATCTTCATATAAAAATATGTCTGTGTTTCTGATTCCCGCTCATAGGAAACTTTTAGTTTTATTTTTTATTGACATCATACCACACTACATTCACTGTATCACTGTCTTCCTGTTCATCATCGATTTGCTCGAGCGGGCCCCAGTAACATCTCCATATGTCCTGTCTCATGCTAGTAGAGCCCAAGGCATCTGCTTGCTCCAGGAACATAAAGAGCCTCAATCCATTCCGGAATGAGGTCTATAATTGTTACTGGTATTTGGCATATATATCAAATACAACACGGGTAGCTTGCCAGGCTCTGCCGTGCAGGTAGCATACTCTTGTAGGCATCTCTAAGTCCAGGATTTATTGATGAACCGACGCGGCCGCTGATAAGCTGGTCTGCTGGGTGGAGGTCTGAAGAGAGAGAAGTCCGGATGTGGAAAATGGAGGCCCTCATGGAGTGGGGGTCGTCTGGCTTGTTGCGAGGCTCTGCTGGGATGGTGGGCCAGGGCTAGAACCCACCATCCCTCCCGGGCGCCTTGTGAGCAGCTGGTCACAGGGAGAGCCAGTAGCAGCTCTGCCCCATGTCTGCGAGTCTCTGATGTGAGTTATTGTTAAACCACACTACATTGAAAATTATAATGTATAAACTTTATAAAAGCTTTAGATGTGCAGTGTTGAATATCAACCCAATGATTTCCCATCCATTGCCTCATTTATACCTTCACCCTACGCTGATCTTCTCTCCCCATTTCTTTCTGATAACAACCTAGCAGTCTTCAAGTTCAGAAGTTATCATTATTTTATTTAAGCCTTCTGTTTGTTAGCATTTTCTCTAGAGGAGATTGATAAGTGCACTTTCCTGGGTCAAAGATTGGAATCCGTTTTTAATTCTAATTATTTGATACTTTGGAGGTTTGCTGCCAGAAAAGTAGCCAATTTCTATTCCTATCAGCAGGATAAGGACCTAACCTAATTCCCTTCATTCCCTCCAACTTTAAATATCATCTCTATCAGAAAAAAAAGAGATTCAAAATTCTTCCTAGAGAAAGCTCAGATGACAAAGTATGGAGGTGTGGGGCTAATTGAAGTCAAATCCAGAACTGCAAGGGGTTCTTAAGATGCTCCCAGGGAAGGTGAGACCCCCGTAGGACCAGAACCACCTAGGGACTCCACAGGGCTGAGTTAGAAGCACAACCATCAGCCCCTAGAGAGCCTCTAGCTGCTGTCATCCAGAATCTCTGCCTACAGGATTATTTCTGTAGTCAGCTGCACATCACCTATAGTCTCTTTCCTTCTTTTCCAGCTGTGCTGGTGGAAGATGGGCATGAAGTCACCCTGGAGAAGGTAGAAAACTGGAATGTGGTAGAACTCATGGTCAATGGAGAAGTCGTCTTCCAATGCAACATTCAAGATTTGGAGTTCGGTGAGGCCCTCAGCACCCTACCCACCGCATTAGGCCTGCCCGGGCTGTCTCAGTGCTCAGTGTTGCATGCCCAGATTCAAGTTGATTTTCATTCTGACTCTATTACTCAAAACCCTGTGCTCGAGGGGCTGCAGTGATAGTTCAGAGGGTAAGGCGTTTGCCTTGCGTGCAGTTGACCAGGTTTGATCCCCGGCATCCCATATGGTCCCCGGAGCACAGACAGAAGTAATTCCTGAGTGCAGAGCAGGGACTAACTCCTGAGTATCTCAGATGTGACACAAAAAAGCAAAAAATCAAAACAAAACTCTGTGCTCCGTGTTGATTGTATCCTATAGTGTAAAAGCAGTTTGGTACCCAGAGCTTCAGCCTCAATCATTTGAAACAGAGTTTTAGTTGAGATTTCAGATGCCACAATGGGAATCAAGGAGTAATAGAATGCTATGTTTGAGGATGTTTCTGCTTATTGCATTTCAAAAATGTCAGTTTTTTATTACTACTCACTTTCAGGTTTTGTTCCATTTGTCTATCCTCTCTAGGCTTGCTAAGTCTGCTAGCACCAATAGGCCAGCAGAGCATGGTATTATCTACCCCTTTCTAAGGATTTCTTTGCTCTGGAGAGCTTCTGATCTGGCAGACTGGCACCATGAGGCCACTCTGCTAAAAAATAAAAGCTTTTATGATCCATACATACTCTATTAAAGGCTAGTTAACAATTTATACAGGTGTGGACATTCAAAATGCTCCCCAAGTGGAAACTATATGTCTTCTGTGACATCGAATTGTATATAAAGTGCAGGGAAGGAGAGATGAGGTGCTTGCTTTGTAGGGGTACTCAGATTTAATCCTGGCACCACGTATGGTTCCTGAGCACAGAGCCATGAGTAAACCCTAAGCACAGCTGAGTATGGCCCAAAACCCAAAAAAAGTTTATGTGTAAAGCTGACCCAAATCATTTCTGTTTCCCTAGGAGGTGATGGTAAACTAGACCCGCTGTGTGAAGAGGCCAGGACTGCCGTGCAGAAATGCCTACTGACCTCACCACTGCCACAGGCATCTCAAGTCCAGTCACAGCACTGCTCTGCCTCTAGCCTTTCAGCCATAGACAGAAATGACTCTCTGGGCCACGAGTGCTGAGTTCTACCAGTTGGAACAAGCCGTGTCAGTCTGTCCTTCCACCTGCGCAGCATAGGAATTCTCATCAGGCTGCAAAGAAAATGGGCTAGCAAAAATAATAAAACCACATATTTTTCAACAACTCTCCCTCTCAACCCAGAGGGAGCACCCTCCAATTTCAAGTACACATTGGACTGAAGGAAATAATAAAAAGCAATCTAATAACAAAGCACCATCCCTTAGTAATAACACATAGTTGCCAGAAGCATATGAGATTCCATTCTATAGTAAGTGAAGATGTGAAAATGGGGAAAATTAAAGATTGAGGGTGAGGGAAGGATGGTACAGAGAAGCCTTTGAAAATATAGGTTAATGTCAATATTTGGAAACCTAATTTGGAGATGAGGCCATTCCTACAGATTTAAGGTTTGCTTCCAATGGGATAAGTATTGAAAGCAGTAGACTATACAACGTAGAAAATCACAGAGAAATAGAAGAATATATAGTAAATATATAAAAGATACTAAAACAATAGAATTGTAAAATGGATGATGTAGAATTACCTAAGTCTGAATCTTTTTCCTTTTAAAGAAGGAAATTACCTGTCTTCTAGACTAGCTAGGCTGTTCTGCAGAAGGCTGCAAGGAGGCCAGGGAAGAAGAGTAAAGTGTTTCCCTGTAACCCACCCTTGCATCCTCTGCCCCAAGAAAAACTTATCCTCACAGAGGTAGAAAAGGGTTTTCAATAGGGTTAGAAAAGTTATCTGGCTTTACAGACCCACTTCTAAGACTCCTTGGATTTATTCATCTCAGAGCATATACATATGAGTGTATACATATGCATCTATGTTTTTGTGCATAATGCACTTGTTTGTAAACCGTTTGTTTCTGTCTGTTATTAACCTTTGTAACTAATAGGGTCCCTATTATGAGAACCTAATCAGACTAGAGAAAAAAAGATTAATTTCTCCCCTACAACTTTGTTGAGAATGGCTGAGATACCCACACTTGGTTTGGAAGCTGCTGTTGAAAACTACGCCTGCTGAGGAAACCAGCTGAAAGGAAATTGATTTTAACAAATTTAGCTTCCCAATTTCTATTTGCAGAGTCCAATCCAATGAAGGTGGTAAAAGAACTTTTTGTCTTGTGTTTTCAAGTTTTATACCAACAGCAGAAAGACACTTATGTCAGTTAATTCTCTGGATTGTCACTCAGGTAAATTTGGTTCTAAATACTTCCTGATTATTGATCTCAAGTATCAAAACAGTCTCTGGAATATACCAGGTATTTGTTAGCAAGAAAGTGGAATTATTTTTTTCTTTTTTTTTAATTTTTTATTATACCACCGTGAAACATACAATTACAAAGGTGTTCATAATTGGTTCTTGGTAATACAGTATACCAGCACCCATCCCTCCACCAGTGCCCCATTTCCACCACCAATGTACCCCACCCTCCCCGCCCACCCCCATGCTGCCTTAATAGCAGACAGCCCCGTTTCCACTCTTTTCTCTCTCTGTCTTTTTCTCTGTCTCTGCATCTCTCTCCCTCTTATTTTACACATTGTGGCTAGCCCTGCAGATATTTAGAGTTTATCACTTAAGTCTCTTTGTGTATATTCAATGGTGAGTTTTAATCTGCCATTACCATTTCCCACATTTAGTAAAACACTGGTATCTATTTATGTTGTATTACTGAATGCAGTCATTCTATATCTGTCCTTTTCCTTCTGACTAATTTCACTCAGCATGATAGTCTCCATGTCCATCCATTTGCAGGTAAATTTCATAATTTCATCTTTTCTGACAGCCGCATAGTATTCCATAGTGTAGATGAACCACAGTTTCTTTAGCCAGTCCTCTGTACTCGGGCATTTAGGTTGTTTCCAGATTCTAGCTATAGTGAATAGCGCAGAGATGAATAAACAAGTACAGATAGTGTTTCTGCTATGCGTTTTCCGGTCTCTCGGGTATATTCCCAGGAGTGCTATTGCTGGATCAAATGGGAGCTCAATATCTAGTTTTCGGAGGAATGCCCATATTGTTTTCCAAAAGGGCTGGACCAGTCGGCACTCCCACCAACAGTGGATGAGAGTCCCTTTTCCCCACATCCACGCCAGCACCGGTTGTTCTTGATGTTTTGGATGTGTGCCAGTCTCTGTGGGGTGAGATGGTACCTCATTGTTGTTTTGATTTGCATCTCCCTGATGATTAAAGATGAAGAGCACTTTTTCATATGCCTTTTGGCCATTCGAATTTCTTCTTTTTGGAAGCTTCTGTTCATTTCTTCTCCCCATTTTTTGATGGGGTTGGCTGTTTTCTTCTTGTGAAGGGCTACCAGTGACTGATATATCCTGGATATTAACCCCTTGTCAGATGGGTATTGGGTGAATATCCTTTCCCACTCTGTGGATTGTCTTTGTATCTTGGTCACCTTTTTTTTGAGGTGCAGAAGCTTTTCAGTTTTATATAATCCCATTTGTTTATCTTTGCTTCCATTTGCTTGGTCAGTGGTGTGTCGTCTTTAAAGATACTTTTCGTTTCGATGTCGTAGAGCGTTTCTCCTATGTTTTCTTCGATGTACCTTACAGATTCATTCATGTCTGATGTTGAGATCTAGAATCCATTTTGATCTGACTTTTGTGCATGGCATTAGAAGGAGGTCTAAGTTCATTTTTTACATGTAGCTGCCCAGTTTTCCCAGCACCATTTGTTGAAGAGGCTTTCTTTGCTCCACTTAATATTTTTTTGCTCCTTTATCGAAGATTAACTGGTTGTATATTTGAGAATGTGTTTCAGGATACTCAGTTCTATTCCATACGTCTACAGGTCTGTCTCTATACCAATACCACACTGTCTTAATTACAACTGCTCTGTAGTAGAGCTTGAGGTTGGGGAAAGTGATACCTCCCATCTTCTTTTTCCCAAGGATTGCTTTAGCTATTCGTGGGGTTTTATTATTCCATACAAATTTCAGGAGTGTTTGTTCAATTTCTTTGAAGAACATCATGGGTATCTTTATAGGGACCGCATTGAATCTGTATAAAGCTCTAGGGAGTATTACCATTTTGATAATGTTAATCCTTCCAATCCATGAGCAGGGATGTGTCTCCATTTCCTCAGGTCTTCTTTTATTTCCTGATAATGTTAATCCTTCCAATCCATGAGCAGGGAATGTGTCTCCATTTCCTCAGGTCTTCTTTTATTTCTTTTTTATTTTGTAGTTTTCTTTGTAGAGATCCTTTACATTCTTTGTCAAACTGATTCCTAGGTATTTGATTTTCCTGGCGCAATTGTGAATGGATAGTTTCTTTAATGTTCCTTTTTTTAGAAATTTTTTTAATATACCACCGTGAAACATACAATTACAAAGGTGTTCATAATTGGTTCTTGGTAATACAGTATTCCAGCACCCATTCCTCCACCAGTGCCCCATTTCCACCACCAATGTACCCCTCCCCTCCCGTCCCCCACCCGCCTTAATAGCAGGTACCCCAGTTTCCTCTCTTTCTCTCTATATCTCTCTGTCTCTGCATCTCTCTCCCTCTTATTTTACACATTGTGGCTAGCCCTGCAGATATTTAGAGTTTATCACTTAAGTCTCTTTGTGTATATTCAGTGGTGAGTTTTAATCTGCCATTACCATTTCCCCACATTTAGTAAAACTGGTATCTATTTATATCCTATTAATGAATGCAGTCATTCTATATCTGTCCTTTTCCTTCTGACTAATTTCACTCAGCATGATAGGACTCCATGTCCATCCATTTGCAGGTAAATTTCATAATTTCATCCTTTCTGTAATGTCCCTTTCTTCTCTTTTCGCTGTTTGCATATAGGAAGGCCATTGACTTTTGGATATTGATTTTGTACCCTGCTACTCTGCTATAGGAATATATTATTTCTAGGAGCCTCTTGGTAGAGAGTTTCGGGTTTTCCAGGTATAATATCATGTAATCTGCAAATAGTGATAACTTGGCTTCTTCCCTTCCTATCTGGATGCCCTTAATGCCTTTTTCTTCCCTGATTGCTATGGCAAGTACTTCCAGTACTATGTTGAATAGAAGTGGTGAGAGTGGGCAGCCTTGTCTTGTCCCTGATCTTAAGGGGAAGGCTTTCAGTTTTTCCCCATTGAGAATGATGATCGCTGTGGGCTTGTAGTAGATGGCCTGGATTATCTTGAGGAAGGTTCCTTCAATTCCCATTTTACGGAGAGCTTTCATCATGAACGGGTGTTGAATCTTGTCAAATGCCTTCTCTGCATCTATTGATATGATCATATGGTTTTTATTTTTCTTTTTGTTGATATGATGTATTATGTTGATTGACTTGCGGATGTTGAACCATCCTTGCATTCCCGGGATGAATCCCACTTGGTCATGGTGTATAATCTTTTTGATGACTCTTTGGATTCTATTTGCTAGTATTTTGTTGAAGATCTTAGCATCTGTATTCTTCAGGGAGATTGGTCTGTAGTTTTCCTTTTTTGTGGCATCTTTGTCTGCTTTGGGTATCAGGGTGATATGTGCCTCATAAAAGCTATTTGGGAGTGTTTCTGTTTCTTCAATTTGCCGGAAGAGCTTAAAAAAGAATTGGAAGTAGGTCCTCTTTAAAGGTTTTATAGAATTCACTGGTGAATCCATCTGGACCTGGGCTTTTGTGTTTGGGGAGACTTTTGATTACCGATTCTATTTCCTCAATGGAAATAGGTTTGTTGAGGTATTCCAAATCTTCTTGTTGCAGACTTGGGAAGCTATAGGAATTCAGGAATTTGTCCATTTCTTCTAGGATTTCTTGTCTTGTGGCGTACAGGCTCTCATAGTAATCTCTGATGATCTTTTGAATTTCTGTGGTTTCTGTTGTGATGTCCCAGTTTTCATTTCTGATTCTATTTATTTGGGTTCTCTCTTTTTCTTTTCTTACAAGTCTTGCAAGTGGTTTGTCAATCTTCTTTATTTTTTCAAAGAACCAGCTTTTGGTTTCGTTGGTCTTCTGGATTGTTTTTTGACATTCCATCTCATTGATTTCTGCTCTAAGTTTTATTTCTTTCTTTCTGCTTGGGTTGGGTTCCTTTTGTTGATCACTCTCTAAGATCTTAAGTTGTGAACTCAGACTGTTTATGATGGCCTTTTCTTCTTTCTGATGAATGCTTGAAGAGCTATGAACTTGCCTCTTAACACTGCTTTCGCTGTATCCCACAAGTTCTGGTAATTCATGTCTTCAGTCTCATTTGTTTCCAGGAATCTTTGGATTTCCTCTTTGATTTCTTTTATGACTTGCTGGTTGTTCAGCAGTGAGCTGTTTAGTTTCCAGGTACTTGGTATTGGTCTCCATTTTTGTGTACAATTAACTTCTATTTTCAGTGCCTCATGGTCTGAAAAAAATAGTTGGCACAATTTCTATCTTCTTGATTTTATGGAGGTATGATTTATGGCTCAGCATGTAATCTATTTTGGAGTATGTTCCATGTGCACTGGAGAAGAAAGTGTATTCAGCTTTTTGGGGATGAAATGCCCTGTATATGTCTACCAGCCCTCTTTCTTCCATCTCTTCTTTAAGGGCCAGTATTTCCTTGGTAAGTTTCAATCTTGTTGATCTATCCAGGGTTGATAGAGCAGTGTTGAAGTCTCCAACTACAATTGTGTTGCTGCCAATGTCTTCTTTGAAGTCTATTAGTAGTTGTTTTAGGTATTTTGCTGGCCCCTCGTTGAGTGCATATATGTTTAATAGCATGATTTCTTCCTGATATATGCATCCCTTGACTATTAAGAAGTGACCTTCACTGTCCCTTCTGACCTTCTTCAGCCTGAAGTCTATGTTGTCAGATACCAGTATGGCTACCCCAGCCTTTTTGGATGGGTTGTTTGAATGAAGGATTATTTTCCAGCCTTTTATTTTGAGCCTGTCTTTGCTCCGATTGTTCAGGTGTGTTTCTTGCAGGCAGCAGAATGTCGGGTTCAATTTTTTGATCCATTGCGCCACTCTGTGTCTCTTAACTGGTGCATTTAGACCATTGACATTGAGAGAGATTATTGTCATGGGATTTTGTGCCATCTTTCTGAATAGGTTGGTTGTTCTTTTGGGTTATGTCTCGTCTTATAGTAGATCTTTCAGTCCTTTTTAAGGTTGGTTTTGATTTTACAAAGTTCCTAAGCTATTGTTTATCCAAGAAGTTGTATATCTGTCCTTCAAATCTGAGCGAGAGTTTAGCCGGATAAAGAATTCTTGCTGAGGCATTCATTTCATTAAGTTTTTTTACTATATCCCACCACTGCCTTCGGGCTTGGAGGGTGTCTTCTGAGAAGTCTGCTGAAAGTTGAATGGATGCTCCTTTGTATACAATTTCCTTCTTTGATCTTGCTGCCTGAAGAATTATGTCTCTGTCTATGGCATCCATTACTTTGACTAGGATGTGTCTTGGGTCTTTCTATTGTGGTCTCTTCTTGCTGGTACGGCGTCGGGCTTCTTGGATCTGGATGCCTTCATCCTTTAACTCGGGAACTTTTCAGCCAGGATGTTTTTAACTGTTTTAATTTACTTGGGGTTACTTTCCTGTCCCTCTGGGACTCCTATGATTCTTATGTTGTTCCACCTGGCTTCATCCCATTGTTCTCTGTTTCGTTGCTGATCCATTATCCGGTCTTTTTCCATCTTATGTAGATCTCTGAGTGCTTTCTGCAGCTCATCTTCAGTCTCACTGATTCTCTCTTCCGCTGCTGTCATCCTACTGTTCAGAGCCCCGATTGTGTTTTTCATTTCGTCTACTGAGTTTTTAAGTGATGATATTTCTATTTGCATGGTTCTCATTTTTGCTCTCATTTCCTCCTGTAGTTTATTGACAGCCCTTTCAACTGCTTTGTTTATGTTCTCCTGTATTTTGTTGGACATCTGCTCAATTTTTTCGTTGAGCTCCTTAAACATCCTACCAATTTCTTCTATAATTTCATTGTCAGAGAGATCATGCACATCTGTATTCTTTTTGAGTCTTCAGGGTCGATTCCTTCATCTGTTCTTCGAGCTGGGGATCTGCGTTGTTTCCCCCATGGTGTTGTGGTGTTCAGGGATAGATTCCTCTGGTGTACTGTTTCTTTTTTCTTGAGGGTATTACCTTCCCTTGGTGTTGAATTTCCTAGTTTTTCTATTAATAAGTGGCCGCATTAGCGGCCGCCTGCCCGCCAGCCGCACACCCCAGGGAGGTTACCTGAGGTGGAATCAAGTCGGTGTGAGAGTTCAAAATCAGAATTATTTTTTTCCTGAGCTGGTGTGTTCTTGAGGATTGTATGAAAACCTTGCATGTAAAACTTGAAAGTTAAAGTTAGGAGCCAGAGCGATAGTCCAGCAGGTAGGGTGTTTGCCTTGCACGCAGCCGGCCTCTGTCGGCCCAGGTTCGATCCCCAGCATCCCATATGGTCCCTTGAGCACCGCCAGGAGTAATTCCTGAGTGCAGAGCCAGGAGTAACCCTGAGCATTGCCGGGAGTGACCCAAAAAGCAACAACAAAAAAAAATGACCATTTTACTTTCAGACCCAATGCACCAAACTCTAGTCTAAATTCTTGGCCATGGAGTAAAAGAGAGGTGCAATACGAATACTAATCTAACAATGTTCAATGACCTAGTGTGCTTCTGTCAGAAGAAGCAGTACACTAGGTCATTGGTGCCTTCTTGGGAGGCTCTGGCATAGGGTTGACAGTCTTAGTGGGGGCCCCTCCATGCTAGGTGGGTTGGTCCACCGGGGAAGCCATCCTTCCTGTGACTCCAAACAGTCTCAAAACCTCCTGCACCCCAGAACTTTAAAGGCACTTGGACACCATGTAAACCCTTGTGCGTGTTCTTTCTTGCTGGTGATGAAACAGAGAATATAATTTTCCATTTTCAGCCCCAGCCTCATTTACTAGATTTTGTCAGAGATTATGAATCACTTAGGCCTCTGGAAATATTTAATCATCATTACTGAGATTTTGAAGCTAAAAAACAATTTCTTCCTCTGGGTTCCTATTGCTGGTTTGTACACGTCTTTTCATGACCTTAGATTCATTCATTTCCCTTTTCTCAAAGACCAATGTATTATAAATGTAGCATTTTATATAAACATTTTAATGTAAGAGAAATATACTTTTTTAAAATAAAATGGGAAATATGGGTAAGAATAAAAGTATAAATTGGATATCCTTTTTGGTGGATATATAGGGATCCTCTCATACATGGAGCAGAGCTACTACTGGCTCTCCCTGTGCCCAACTGATCACGAGGCACCCGGGAGGGATGGTGGGTTCTAGCCCTGGCCCGCTACCCCAGCAGAGCCTTGCAAGAAGCCAGAGGAACCACCACCCATGAGGGCTGCCATGTTCCACACACGGACTCCCCCTCTCCTCAGAGCTCTACCCAGCAGAAGAGCAGCCATGCGGTTCATCAATAAATGCTGGAGATTAGAGGTGTCTACAAGAGTATTCCACCCGCATGGCAGAGCCTGGCAAGGTATTTGGCATATCAAATACCCACGTCGTATTTGATATGCCAAATACCAGTAACAATTATAGACTTCATTCCCATGACCTGATGGAATGGTTTGAGGCTCTTTATGTTCCTGGAGCTGGCAGATGCCCTTGGGCTACACTAGCATGTGACAGGACATATGGAAATGTTACTGGTACCCGCCTCCAGCAAATCGATGATCAACAGGAAGACAAGTGATACAAGTGATCCTTTTGGTGGAATTCAGTTTGGGCCTCTTCTATTGACCTCAGGATAATAATCAAGGTAAAGACATATATAAAAATTTATGTCAGGGCTGGAGTGATAGTACAAAGGGTAGGGTGTTTGCTTTGCACGGGGCAACCTGGGCTCAATCCCCAGCATCCCATATGGTCCCCCAGTACCGCCAGGAGTAATTCCTGAGTACAAAGCCAGGAGTAATCCTGAGCATTCCTGAGTGTGACCCAAAAGGCAAAAACTTTTTATTTCAACACATAGGATTATGTCCCATGTGTCCAGTTTTTGGAAACATGAGCTATCTTGTCACGTCTCTTCCCAAGTAACTAAAGCATGCTGACTTGGCATTCTGTCTTAAATTAAGACATCTGTTCCTCTTGGAAAGTGACTCCTACCTTCACTCTTCAAGATCTTACTGCTCAGCAGTGGAACTGCCAACTTTTCCATTCCCATCCAGTGTGGTGACTTCAGCTCCAAGGATGACGGTGTTCTGCAAGCTCAGCAGTCTGAAGCTGGTGCACGGTCTCCACCCAGCAGCCCCGCCCTCCTGCAGGCCCCTCTCCCAGCCTACACTGTGTCCCCAGAACAGGGCCCCCTTCCTCCCAGTTCTTCCTCTTACCCTCAGGAAAGCAGGGAGACATCACTCAGTTCTGAGAAAAGACAGTGCAAGTGTAGATGGTTTCTAAGAGACACCTGTGTGGGGAGCCTGAGTTCCTCTTCCGATCAGCAGTGAATGATGTCTTACGCAGCATGACCTCTGCGCGGTGGACGCAGAGAGAGAGTGGGGTAGGTGGAGAGGGAAGTCTCAGGGCTCTCCTTTCTGCCATTTGTTTTCAGTGGTGGAATTGATTTTCACTGTGCACTGAAGAGTGTTTTCGTGGAAGAAACATAAAAACAAAAAATCCAAGAACTCAACAGACAAGCCTGTTTCTGCCTATATGACCCAGCTGGTCCCTGTCAATCATGAAGAAGAGCTTTTGTTTGGGAGTGCCGTCATTTCTGTCTGTCTAAAAGAAATGGGCTGACGTCCACCTCTTCCTCCTGTCCTGTCTTCTTCAACCTCTGTCCCTTGCAGAGAAACAGGAAACTTCATTTGTTCAGGATTGAAACACACAGCAAGTCCTAATAAGCTAGACATCCAAGCACCTTTTTTTTTTCTTTCTCATGCTGGACTACCAAACCTTGGACTCACTTATCCCCCAAACCTCAGGTGCCCTTGAACTTTTTAAATACCTTTTGTGGTCACAGAGGAGTCTCACATGTCATGTTTGGAGTGATCACTAGTCCCAGTACGACCAGGCCAAAGCAACACTGAATTGCTGAGCTTGAGCACCAACAGTGCCAGGCTTATATAGTCAGGCCAAGTATCAGCATGAGTGTCACCCCACCCCATTGCCAGGAAGGCTCCAGCTCCAAATATACAACAAATAAAATGCCACTGATTTAAATCACTTTTCTTTTCCCAAATTTTATTACACCACTTTTAGACATAAAATTGCAAGATGCTCATGTAGAGTTTGGTTCCACAGTGTTCCAACTCCCTCCACCTGAACCTATCTCCCATCACCAATTTCCCCACCTCCCTTCCCCTCCCACACCTCAACTACTTGGTGGGTTCTGTATGTCTTTTCTCTCCCTCTCTATCTCTCCCTCCCTCCAAACTTTCCTACACATTGTAGAATTCAGTACATTAAAGGACATAACTGTTTCCACTAGTTTGATGGACCAGGTGGCCCCCAAGTGGCCGAGCAACTTAGGGGCCTCATGGTCAGCATCTGGTGGAGTTCCAGCTTCCCCAGCCGCATTTAAGACTGCATGCTATGATTGGTTGCCCCAGGGCAGCTCCTGGGCAGGGCCCCCAGGCTCGACAAAATGGAGGGGGAAGGGCCGACCCCTGACTCCATCTGATGAATTCCCAGTGATTCCTGCTTCTGGAAGCTGCCTACCTGGGCTCGAACTAATTTTGCTCTGTTAATCTGGTCTTGAGGTAGCATCCCAGCATCCGGACAGCGAAGGTGGCAGCTAGTGTGGTGGGCGAGACTCATCCGGCTGCTTCGGGACACCCCAGAGGCGATGGGCCCACTCCCAAAACCCATCCTGGGAGCCCCATGGTCAGCTGAGCCTAGGGAGGTGAAGTAAATCACATTTTAAGTTTCATGAACTGCCAAACCAATTGCACTACTATAGGCACACGTAAAGTGCCTTTTTAAAATGACAGGCATGACTATCTTACTGGTCTTTCGTGTTTTTGCACTTTTGGGGGGTCCACGCCGGCCATACTCTGGGTTATTCCTGACTCTTCACTTAGGAATTACTCCTGGCAGTATGTGGGAGACCATATAGGATGTCAAGGATTGAACCTGGGTCAATCCTTGGTTCAATCCTTGAACCAAGGATTCAAGGTTAATAGCCCTCCCAGCTATACTATCCTCTCCAGTCCCATATTTTTTATTGTAAATTTTATTTTGTTTGGTTATGGGGAACCACATCTGGCAGTGCTCAGGGCTTACTCCTGGTTTTGTACACAGGGATCACTCCTGGTGGGGCCCAGAGAACGTATAGGATGCTGGAGATTGAACCAAGTTAGCCTCATGCAAGGCAAGCGCCTTATCCATCACATTATCTCTCCAGCCCCCAGTTTTTACTTTAGAGGATGCTTCCAAGTGGTGCTCAGGGAACTCGGGTGTTGCTCCTGGTGGCAGTCTGCCTGGTTGTGCAGGCCTGACTGTTTTGTTTTCTACCTGGCCATGTGGCACTGCTCAGGTCCCTGGGTGCTAGGGTAGAGAGGCCCTGGGGTGCCAAGCATTGGAGTGGGTTTTGCCATCTCCACATGCGAGGTGTGTGCTCCAGTCCTTTGTGCTATCTCCTAGGCCCTCTTGCTGGTTTTTAAATTAATTTGGAATATACAGTTTTATCCAATTTTAAACACTTTAAAAAAAGATATTTTCAAGGATCCCTGGACTTTTTCTGCCTAGGTCCTCTCTGACTTTACCTACCATTCTTGGAGGATCTATCCCTTAAAAACTTGACCAAGGGGCCAGGGGTGTAGCTGAGTGGCAGAGCATTTGTTTTGCCAGGTCCTGATTCTGACCTGGCACTTAACAACAACAGCAACAACAACAAAATGATCAACAATATTGGGCAAAGACTGCAGCTCTCAGGACTGTGTTAAAAGTCAGTTCCACAATTGTCGAGGGTACTAATGCCAACCTAGAACTGAGCATTAAATAGAGGCAAAAGATACACATGACAACCCTTTAATGTATGTTCTGTAATCCATAGTCTGGAGGGGAAGGAAAAGAGAAAGAGAGAGAAATGGAAAGAAATAAAGAACCTGCCATGGAGCAGGGCTGGGGAGGGGGAAGGAACCAGGGACATTGGTGGTGGGAGATGGGCACTGGTGGCGGGATGGGTGCTGGAACACTGTATTACCAAAACCCAAATATGAACTTTTTAATTGTATATCTTTGCAATTGTAAAAATAAAAATTTTTTTAAAAATTTAAAATATATTTTTTAAAAAAGTCAGTTCCAAGGTAACCAGGACGTCTGGTCAATGGGGGATTGAAGCAATCATCTCTGCATACCCTCAGTAAGGTGCTGCTACTTTACTCCAGCCCAGGAACGCTGGCTCTCGCATCTAATACCTAACTCCAGTCCCCAGCCCAGTCTACACATGGCTCACAGCTTCTAAGGAAGGTCTTCTCAGAAGACCCATCCTATGTGTGCCAAACTCCTGGAGACTCAGAAGTAGCCAGATCCAGGTATAAGCCAGGAATATACTAGTCTGATTTGTTGTCATAAGATGTGAGATGTTTTCTACCCAAAAATTCTTGACAATCACCCAATACCTGTCTGATAAGGAGCTAATATACAAGATATATAAGGCACTGGTAGAACTTTACAAAAAAGAAAACAGCCAACCCCACCAAAAAATAGAGGGAAGAAATGAACAGAAACTTCCTCAAAGAAGAAATTCAAATGTTCAAAAGGCATATGAAAAATGATCTTCACCATTAATCATCAGGGAGATGCAAATCAAAGCAACAATGAGATATCATCTCACACCACAGAGACTGGCACACATCCAAAAAAGCAAGAACAACCAGAGCTGGAATGTATGCCGGGAGAAAGGGGCTTTCATCCATTGTTGGTGGGAATGTTTACTGGACCAGCCTTTTTTGGAAAATAATATGGACATTCCTCCAAAACATGGAAATTGAGCTCCCATTCAACCCAGCAATACCACCCTGGGGGCCCAAAAACACACAGCAGACACACCATCTGCACTTCTTTGTTCATCTCTGCACTATTCACACTAGCCAGAATCTGGAAACAACCTGAGTGCCCTAGAACAGACGACTGGATAAACTATGGTATATCTACACAACGGGATACTATGTAGCTGTTAGGAAAAATGAAGTTAATTCTCCTATAAATAGATGGACATTGAGAATATCATGCTGAGTAAGAGTAGTCCAAAGGAGGACAGATATAGAATGACTGCATTCATTTGTGGGATGTAAAAAAGATAGTAAGAGACTAATATCCAAGGCCTGGCAAACGGGGAGGGAGAACCTGTCCACAGTTGGAATTAACCACAGGTGTGGAGGTTAGAGATTAAGATAGAGAAGGAACCAGTTTTCCAATGATAGTTGGAAGTGAAAATGCCAGACTAGAACTGAGCATTGGAAATAGGTAAAGGGACATACATGATAGATAACCCTTCAGTGTCTGTATTGCAAATCCAGTATGCACAATGCACAAGGGAGGGAAAAGGGAGAGAGAGAGAGAGAGAGAGAGAGAGAGAGAGAGATGAAAAGTGCCTGCCATAGAGGCGGGCTGGTGAGGAGGAGGGAAACTGGGGACATTCGTGTTGGGAAATGTGCACTAGTGGAAGCATGGGAGCTGGGACACTGTATGACTGAAACCTAATCATGAACAGCTTTGTGATTGTTATGGTGGTATAATAAAACAAAAATAATAAAAGAATCAGGAATCCTGGTCAGTGGACCCTCTCCTTCTTGAGAGCTTTTCCTTTATTTTCCCTTTTCTTGAATAAAATCTCTTCTCAGATCAATAAATAAATAAAAATGCTTGACGATTTCATAGAAAACTGTTTGTGTCTGTTTGGATAAAGGGCGATCAAAAACTCCATTTACGTCTGTGAGCTAATGTTCTGACTCAGGGAGGGGAGACCCAAACTCTCCCCGAGGGCCAGAGTTTATGCACACACATCCCCTCCCGTGGCAGGGCACTAAGTGGATAAAAAGGAAACAACCCACAGACAGTGTAATGATCCTTGGCCCAGGGCCCCAGGCCTGCTGGAGGGAGATCCTGGGGAGCAGAGAACTTAGCTCCAGTAACACTATAGCTATACACAAGGAGCTGGGCCTAGAAGTACAGGTCTCCTAAACTGTTCTCAGAACACCAGAAGTCTGGATTTGCATTTGAAACCTCTGATTTTTAAAGTGTAGACTCGATTGAAAAAACATACAAACAAGAAAAGTCAACCAAAAAGCTGCTGGTGCCCAGGCCATTTGCAGGACTCCGGCTTCATTCCTGCTTGCCTGGGACCACACTGTGGCATAGCTTTGGTGGTCGTTCATTCCAGAGCCCGTCCTTCCCAGGAGACCACAACCCTCCGCCTGCAGCACCAGCAGAGTGGAAACTGCTCTTCGTTGGAGGGAAGCCACGCTGACCTGCCCATTTGGGTAGGTAAATGAGAAGCAAAGGCTCTATTTGCAGGCCTCTGCACAGAAGACATTTGAGGATCCGACCTCTATAAAGCTCCATTGTTCTGGGTGATCAGGCTGGAGGGGGCTGGGATGTAGGCAAAGCTGTCTCTGCTCCTCCCACTTCCTCCTGCAAAAAAGCTCTCATGAGTGAAGTTGCACGAGGCATTTGCCTGCACGGTGACAGCCCCTCTGAAAATGGGTGTCCTGTCTGAGTGGCTCAGAGGACTCCAGAGAAAGAATGGGAAGTCCAGCCTGTTAGCTCAAGAGTAACAAGTAAGGGAAGTCCATCCAGATTGTATCACCTGTCCCCACCCCAGCACATGCTGCTTAAGCCCCTGTGACTCTTCCCAGGAACATTGACTCAACATTGCTAGAGAGTGCAACACTCTCTAGCAGCTCTGTCGGACTGCAATGATTTGGATCACTGGGTTCAATGAGTCTTACTGGGGACCACAAATTTGCATTAAAGCATAAGTGTCAGCTGATTTCAATGTATACAGGTACCTGTGCCCCATCCCCAGAAACAGATATGTTAGGGGAAAAATCCTCTCTGCAGGGAGAGGGGGAGGTAGTCCCGTGAGGAAAACTGAGTGCCCTCCGCCAGTTATCCTGTGATGAGTTTATCTGGCCACCGACTCGGGTTCCCGCTGTGCCACAGATCCTAGGACCTGTTTTCCAAGCTGCATGGCAGGGAATGAACATTTTCCCCCAGGGCGTGTGAAAGCAGGTCTGAGCTCAGCTCAGAGGAGGACTTGGGTTAAGCAGAAGTGTCCTGAGGCTTTTACCTTAAGGTGTGACCATTTTTTTTTGGGAGCCTGAGCTTCCAGCAACTTCTTTTGGTTTTTTAATTTCTTTGTTTGGTTGGTTGATTTTTGTTTGGTTGTTTTGATTTCTTTGTTTGGTTGGTTGATTTTTTGAGCACCCAGCAGTGCTCAGGGTTTACTCCTGGGTTGGAGCTCAGGAGTGACTCCTGGACACACTCTGGAGAACATATGCAGTGGCAGGGATCAAACTTGGGCCTATGTGCAAGGCAAGCACCTTAACTCCTATACTATCTCTCTGGCTTCTCCAGCAAACTCTTGTCAGTGGAGTTGTGATGTGGAAAATCACAGGAGCATCTGCTCATCTCTCTGCATCTATCTGGGGAGATCAGGAAAGGTCAACAGAGGGAATGTCAAGTAAAGGAAGACACTCAACCTCAAAGGCGTAGTCCTGAGAGCTGCCATCGGCCTGGGGGCAGGGGGGAGAAGGAAACCTGTAGTGGCCCAGAGCATCCTGAGAGATCATTGGGGTGCACTTGCCCCATCAGTCCTGTCCAGTGAAGGGGGCACCTGCCTATGGGTCCAGGTCCAGAAGAGGGTGCACCTTCTCTTCCCCAGAAGGTTTCCTCTGAGTAAACCACTACCTTACATTACCTTTCCATTGACCTGTGAACCCAGGGAGCTCTGGGCATGACTTGGAGCACACATGTAAAAGCTGTTTGCCCAAGACCCAAATATGAATATCTTTATAATTGTATATTTCACTGTTGGTATAATAAAATACTTATAAAAAATAAAAGCTGTTTGCTTTGGGAGCCAAGGCCATAGCTTCACAATAAAGCACTTGAATCACACACGAGACCCAGAGTTTGATCCCCAATAACCACAGAATAAAAGTCTCTGCCACTCTATATCTGTTTCTTTAAAAAACTATACTTTAATGAGAAAGTGGATCAAAGTCCTTGCAGGGAGGACCCTGCCTGGCTGCCCAGGTCCACTCCAGCCACAAATGGAGTCAGTGGTGAACTTCTTGACCTGGAGGAAGATGGTAGTGAGGATGGGCAGGCTCCCTGTGGACGGGTCTGGTCTCCGCCTGCTGCAATCTGCAGACACCTCTGATACACGGGGCTGAGCCTGGCTAAGCAGCTCTTGACTCTTGCAAGCCTGAGTGTGGAATAGAGAGAATTAGCTTGAGGCTCACAGATCCCATTTCTTATAAAGAATTTCTCTCCCAATGAACTCTTCATAAACTTAAGAGTCCATTTCTGAGCTACTATTTTACCACAAGTTGTTTTTCTAAAGTTCTACCATTAACTGAGACCTTTTTCTCCACGATCTGCCTGGTTTCCACAGCCATATGCACTCCATGTGAAGCACACCCCTCTTTTTCTACTTTTCTTGTCCTGCTTTCTTCTCTTAAAATGCTGTGCTGAGTCCTGTGGCTAACAAAATGGGGGCCCAGTCTTCAGATCCACACTTCCTCAAAGTCTTCCCGCTCTAGCCCATACTACTTTATGGATCCTTCCTGCTATGGCATCTCCAGCCAAGGATGCTGGTTGCTGGACTCCAGCAACTCACAGGAAGATGCTCTCTCCCCCTTTGCCTGTGTATTCTGATTGAATGAGATCAATTTTAGCAGCACGTGAAAGAAAACCCTGTGGTGCCTGAGAAATAGTATGCCTTGCCTGTAGCTGACCACTTTTGGTTCCTGGCACTACATATGGTCGCCTGAGCCCTGTCAAAAGTGACCCCATAACACAGAGTGAGGAGTAACCCTTAGCACCACCTGGTATGTCCCCAAAATAAAACAAACAAACACACAAAAACAGAAAGAAAACCCTGGGCCATGAGGATGGCTCAACAGGTTGGAGTTCAGGCTTTGCACACAGAGCTCTGCATTCCATTCCTGGCACTATAGCCCCCTGAACTGTTTCAGGAGCTACCCCTGAGCATCAATCCAGAAATAATTGCCGAATACCACACAGTGTGACTCAAAAATCAAAAGAGAATAAAAAGAGAAAGACTAAAACAAGAGAGTACTGGAGGCAAGAGAGTACTAGAGGTAAGGCATATGCCTTGCAGATGGGTGCTTCAGGTTCGGACCCAGACAAAAAAGCCCAGTCTGTGTGTGCTGCCGTACTGCCAGAAACTAGGATCCGTCTGACTAGCTGCTATTCCACCTTCTCAGCATGGGACCACCTTTTCCAGGATGCTACTGCAGCGCATCCAGATGGAAGGAAGAGAGGATGGTAAGAAAAGGAATTCTCTATGGGAAATGGTAATGGCAGATTAAAACTCACCACTGAATATACACAAAGAGACTTGAGTGATAAACTCTAAATATCTGCAGGGCTAGCCACAATGTGTAAAATAAGAGGGAGAGAGATGCAGAGACAGAGAGAGAGATAGAGTGAGAAAGAGAGGAAACTGGGGTACCTGCTATTAAGGCGGTGGGGGACGGGAGGGGAGGGGTACATTGGTGGTGGAAATGGGGCACTGGTGGAGGGATGGGTGCTGGAATATTGTATTACCAAAAACCAATTATGAACACCTTTGTAATTGTATGTTTCACGGTGGTATAATAAAAAATTAAAAATAAAATAAAAATAAAATAAAACAGGAGAATTAAACCATAAAAAAAAAGAAAAGGAATTCTCTTCATTTGAAGAAGGCTTCTCAGAAATCCCACAAGATCCCAACTTAGCTGCAAAAGACTTTAGGTAATGCAGCTGTTTAGCTAAGCAGCAACTTGCATTAAAATGTCTTATGAAGATGGGAAGGAAGGCTAATGGGAGGTGATTAGCCACATACTGGCACAAAGTCAATGCTCATGGGATGTTCACTGTGTGTATTAAAGGAAGTTCAGTCATCATTGAATGTTTGTGCTGCCTTGACTTATGACGAGCGGGGTGATGCACGTCTAGTGGGTCTAAATTCTGTTCCAATTCCTATCTCCTTCCTCCTCCTCTATATTACAGACAGGCTAGTCATCAAACATCAACTCTCTGAAAGTTAATCTTTTTTTTCTTCTTTTTTAAATCAATATTTTATTTACACCACCATGAGATATACACTTACAAAGTTGTTCATGTTTGGGGGTTTCCGTCACACAGTGAGTGTTCCAGCACCCATCCCTCCACCAGTGCCCACTTCCGCCACCAATGTCCATGAAGTCCCTCCCCCCTCCCATAGCCTGCCTCTGTGGCAGGTTCCCTATCTCTTTTCTCTCTGAAAGTTAATCTTTAAATATAATGTTAACCCAATAAAAGAGCCAACTGGACTTTTTGGAAATAAGAAAAATGAGTTATAAAATGTAATTCAAACATAATCAAGCAATGCCAGTGAAATACAAGCCAAACTTAAAATTAACAAACAGAGGAATGTAGGACATGATAAAAGTCCTTTCAAACCTGTGGCCAGAGTATTTTTTGTGAAAACTGTTTAGCTAATTTTAACTATTTGGAGGAAAACTATATTTCTATTCAATCTTAACCTAGAATAATTTCCATGTGAAGCAAGTATTTTTATTTATTTATCTATTCTTCTTTGCTTTTTAGGTCACACCTGGCAATGCTTAGGTGTTACTCCTGGCTCTGCACTCAGGAATTACTCATGGCAGTGCTTGGGGAACCATATGAGATGCCTGGGATTGAACCTGGGTCAGTCATGTGCAAGGCAAATCCCCTACCTGCTGTCCTATTGCTCCAGCCCCTGGATCATGTATTTAAATGTAATAAATAACATCACAAACATTCAACTTTCAGCATGCCTTGCCTTGCATGCTGCTGACCAAGGTTTTATTCTCAGCACTCCATATGGTCCCTTGAGTCCTGCCAGAAGTGAGCTCAGAGCCAGGGAATAAGTTCTGGCACTACCAGGTGTGGCCCAATACAAAACAAAAACAAAGTCTAAATCCCAGAGACATAGAACTGCTCGAACAAATTCAATTTCATAGAAATAAAATAATTTTGTGCTGCAGATAACACAAATAGAAACACCAGGGAAACACTTGGTGTGGTAGAGCACATGCCCAGCCTGGGCAAGGCCCAGAGTTTATGCCTGGACCAGATGCCTGCTTCCCTCTCCCAACGCAGCTGGGTTTGTCCCCCATAAAGAATGAAAAACTTCTACAGAACTAACAGTTAAAACTACAAATAAGAAGAGGCATTTTTGACACATAGATTTCATTTATCGAGCTTCCCAAATCAATCACTTCACTTATATCACTTGCCTTCCGTTGTTCATCGACTTGCTCAAGTGGGCACCAATGACAACTCCATATGTCCTGTCACATGCTAGTGTAGCCCAAGGGCATCTGCTTGCTCCAGGAAACATGAAGAGCCTCAATCATTCCTTCAGGTCATGGGAATGAGGTCTATAAATGTTACTGGTTTTTGGTATATCAAATATGATACGGGTAGCTTGCCAGGCTCTGCTGTGCGGTTGGGATACTCTTATAGTAGCCTCTCATCTCATGCATTTATTGATGAACCACGGCCACAAAGCAGCTGCGCAAGACAGGCAAAGATCAGCTTTTCTGCTGGGTGGAGCTCTGACAAGCTGTGGAGTCCAGATGTTGAAAATGGCATCCCTCATTGTGTGGGGGTTCCTCTGGCTTCTTGTGAGTCAGGATGAAAGCTAAAATATTGAACAGTATCAGAGTCAAAACATCATGCCTTCCAATCCATCCTTCATGAACTTCTTATAAAGTGCCATGAATTTGGCCACAAATGCTTCCAAGTGATAAATGGCTTTGTTACCCAGTTGTAGTCGATGTTCGTAGTAATCTGCCATGTGAGCCACTTCTCCTTTCAGCTGCCCGTCACAATTATGGAGGAGTTCTATGAGAAGGCCCTTCATTATTATTTCAGGAGGGATGAAATGAGTCAGAAGCTCATAAAGTCTTCCGCGAACTTCAAGGAGTCTTTGTGGGGTCTGTTGACTGAGACAATAGCGTTGATTGTCTTCCTCGGATATACCTCCCAATCAGCTTTGGGGATTTCCTGGTCTGCAGTAAAAGGATATTGCTGAACGCTGCAGGCTTCATACATAAGTAGTGCTTTCCTGAGGTTTCTGCAGGACTTCTCCGAAAGTCTCGAGCTAGCTGTGGAGGCAGAGTCAGTCCTTCCTTTTGCACACAGAAGATAACACTTGGCAATATCATCAATGCTGGGCGCGGGCAGTCGAGCTGCCAAGCACCTGCTCCGAGTGGGTGGGATCACCTTAGATGTGGAGTTGCAGCACAGAATCAGTCTGCAGTGGACATATACTTTTCCATGGTCCTGTGCATGGCATGCTGGGCATCTTTGGTAAGTTTGTCGACCTCTGTTAATAACACCACTTTAAAATCTCTTTGAGAATTTGTTTCAAGCTGCTATGACTGTGCTGTTTTCAAGTCTCGAGCTACCTGTGGAGGCAGAGTCAGCCCTTCCTTTTGCACACAGAAGATAACACTTGACAAATATCATCAATGCTGGGCGCGGGCAGTCGAGCTGCCAAGCACCTGCCCGAGTGGGTGGGATCACCTTAGACATGGAGTTGCAGCACAGAATCATCTGCAGGTGGACATATACTTTCCATGGTCCTGCGCAAAGCATGCTGGCATCTTTGGTAAGTTTGTCAACCTCTGTCAATAACACCACTTTAAAATCTCTTTGAGAATTTATCTCAAGCTGCTGTGACTGTGCTACTGTTTTCAACATCTCCTGAATTACTACCCGAGCACTATTTCCAGCAATAATAATAAGCCCAACAGGAAAAATGAAACGTAGAAGACAAGAAAAGGTGATTCACAGAAAGTAAATAAACTGTCTTAAAACATAGGAAGAGGTCTGACTTCAGTCGTAATAAGATCATGCCAGCTGAAACAGATACTAAATTTAAAAAATGGGAAGACATTCTCTGTTGAAAGGACTTAGACAGTGGGCACTCATGGGTGCAGGATAAATTGACAAAGTGTCTGCAGAGAAATCTGGCAATATTTGTTAAAATATTAAGTATTTGTGTTTCTAGTTTTCTGGTTTTGCTTATCCTGGAGTTATGTATTTACACATGTATCCACACATATATTCACAATGCCTATATGAGAGTCAAAGAGAGAGTATAGCAGATAGGGTGCTTTCCTTGTACACTGTCAACCAAGGTTCTATCCCCAGCCCCAAATTCGGTCACTAAGCACCATTAGGAGTGATTCCTGAACACAGCTGGGTGTGGCCCAACAACCCTCCCTCAAAAGATTTTTTATACCATGGCTTATAATAATTAAATTACTGCCCCATATCCACTGGCAGAGACCCGCCCTTCAGAGGAGAGTATTTCAAGCCCAGGGAATGCTTGAGCCTAAGACACAGGTACACCCAGCAGAGCAGAAACCAGCTTTCCCCATTGTGTGCAGCCTGCTGCGGCCGCGCGATTTACCTCCAAATTACCGTAAATATTCTACCCACCCCTCTGAGAGAGCCCCACAATGTAATGAGAATATAGCGCCCGCATGGCAGAGCCTGGCAAGCTGTCCGATGCGTGTTCGATATGCCAAATCCAGTAACAGAAATGTTTATTTTCCTGACCCCGAAAGAGCCCTTAATATGGCAGCAGTAAGAAAAGCAAACAAGCAGTGCCTGATAAAATTTCACGGCCATCCTAGGCTGCCAAAAAGAAGAAGGACTAAAATGACTGTACTTTCATTGCACGTACGCTGGCATCGGAAGCATATATTGAGGGATCTGATGCTGCAAGCGCAAAAGATCAAGTACGACATCATTGGTCTGACTGAGACGAGGAGGCGCCAGTTGCATCATGCTGTATTTGACACCGGAGAAGAATTGTTCCTTGGAACATGCGATCGAAAGAAGTGGTGTTGGTGTCCTTGTCAACACGCACATGGCCGTAAACATTAATTCATTTGAATGCCTAACAAACCGAACAGGACGATTACAATTGAAGAGATGTGGCCCACTGCCAGCAATTTCTATCTTCATTGTCTACGCACCAACATCCACATACAAAGAAGATGAAATTGAGAAATTCTACATGGAATTGGAGGAGTTCTATAAAAAAGATCACACCTTCTACAAGATCATAGTCGGGTGATTTTAATGCCAAGATAGGACCAAGAAGATCGGCTGAAGAACTCCACATCGGGACCCATGGCCTAGAATGGAACGAACAGGGTGAGAGACTATCTGAGTTCATCATGTCCACCAAGACCATCCATGGGAACTCACAGTTCCAGAAAGCTGAAGCGAAACGTTGGACATGGGAATCTCCTGGCAGACAGTTCCACAATGAAATTGATCACTTCATCTACAATCGACAGTTTTGTCCGACCGATGTAGCTGTCGTCCCCAAATTCCAAACAGGATCCGACCACCATCTCCTTCGTGCAAAATTCTACCGCCCACAATGGAGAGAAAAGTCTGCAAAGTTTAAGAAGAGAACTCCCCAGACGACCACCAACTGGGAACTCTTTGGCACCTTTGCAGCAACATGGGAAGATACCATCATTGACGACATTGATGAAGAATACAACCGACTGGTTCAGCACCTCCATGATTGTGCGAGGAATGCCGAGAGAGAAAAACACAAAAGGACGCCTGTCTTCAAAAACTCTCGAGCTCATTCGCCAATGTGGCAAGGCACAAGCCTCAGGAGAACAAATGCTAATGTCCAAAATTGCTAAACAGTGCAGAGGAGCGATAAAAAGAAGACCTCAAAGACAGAAGAACAGAAATACTGGAAGATGCAGCAGAAGCCGGAAAAGCATTTGCATTGCCCACCTGTCCTTTGCCAACTATAAGACCAAGATGACTGCCCTCTTATAACCCAATAATAAAAAGACAAGTAACCCAATATTTTAATGAGCAAAGGCCTGAATAGGCATTCCCTCAGGAAGCTAAGCTGGTGAGCAGGGAGTCAGCTCAAAGGGCTGGAAAACAGGCTTTGCTCCGGGGAGGTCTGGGCTCAAGTCCCAGCACTACATGGTTCCCCAAGCACTGTCCCGTGAACATTGCCAAAGATGGCCCAAAAATAAGTGTGGGGATGGGGGGGGTGTGAAGAAACACCAAAGGCTAATAAGCATGTAAAAAATGTTCAATATTATTTGTCATCAAGGAAATGTGGATCAAAAACTACAGTGAGATAACATTCACTCCCATTCTCTTGGCTATTATAATTAAAAAATCAACAAGTGTTGGTAAAGATGATGGAAATGTAAATAGGGCTGCTCCAGAAAACAGTTTGATAGTTTCTCCTGAAAAAATGTTCCTCCAGGGCCGGAGCAATAGTAAAGTGGGTAGGGCGTTTGCCTTTGCACGCAGTCAACCTGGGTTCGATCCCAGCATCCCATGTGGCTCCCTGAGTACCCCCCAGGAGTAATTCCTGATCGCAGAGCCATGAGTAAACGCTGAGCATTACGAGGTGTGACCCAAAAAAAAAAAAGTTCTTCAAAGTTTTTTTCAGGAAAGGCAAGTTACTAGCCTTTCCATTCCTTAGACATGAATGAAGGGTTGTGCATTATCCCTTAGTTATGCATGAAGAATTAAAACGTAGACACAAAAGTTGCTAATTGCCATACACTGTTCTGATCTCCTGATGAACCTGAGCTCATTTCAACCTCAAAATACCTTTCACTGCAGCACTCAAGAGCATCTTTTTTAACTGGGAGGCGGGAGGGGGAGAGGAGTGAGGAACCTGACCATCCTACTTACAGCGGCCATAGGTGGGTGAACCACAGACCATGGGAGTCTCCATGGCTTCCCAGAGCCTGAGGATTCCAGCTCACCCACTCCCATTGCCAGAATGGAACACAAACTAGTTCTGTACTTTCCCCCCAAAACTTACTTCCTGGGAGTCTGCTTCAACAACAAAAAGGTAACAATGATCCAGTGACCATGAGAATAATCCAGTCAAACTGAGCTTAGAAAACAAAACCAGGTCTGCCATGATGTAAACGGGAGGGAGGGAGGAGGGAGGGAGGGAGGGAGGGAGGGAGGGAGGAAGGAAGGAAGGAAGGAAGGAAGGAAGGAAGGAAGGAAGGAAGGAAGGAAGGAAGGAAGGAAGGAAGGAAGGAAGGAAGGAAGGAAGGAAGGAAGGAAGGAAGGAAGGAAGGGAAAGGAGGGAAGGAGGGAGGGAGGGAGGGAGGGAGGGAGGAAGGAAGGAAGGAAGGAAGGAAGGAAGGAAGGAAGGAAGGAAGGAAGGAAGGAAGGAAGGAAGGAAGAAAGGAAGGAAGGAAGGAAGGAAGGAAGGAAGGAAGGAAGGAAGGAGGGAAGGAGGGAAGGAGGGAGGGAGGGAGGAAAGGAGGGAGGGAGGAAAGGAGGGAGGGAGGAAAGAAAGGAGGGAAGGAGGAAGGAAAGGAGGGAGGGAGGAAGGAAAGGAGGGAGGGAAGAAGGGAGGGAGAGAGGGAGAGAGAGAGGGAGGAGGGAATGAAGGAGGGAGGGAAGAAGGGAGGGAGAGAGGGAGAGAGAGGGAGGAGGGAATGAAGGAGGGAGGGAGGGAGGGAGGGAGTGAAGGAGGGAAGGAGGAAGGAAGAGAGGGAGGAGGGAGGGAGGAAGGGAGGGAGGGAAGGGAAGGAAGGAAGTCAGGTTTGTGCAATGGAGTTCACCAAAAAATAAGATCCAAAATAACATAGTGGGGCCGGAGCGATAGCCCAGTGGGTAGGGCGTTTGCCTTGCACGTGGCTTGCCCCTTGCTGTCCCAGGTTCGATCCCCGGCATCCCATATGGTCCCCGAGCACCGCCAGGAGTAATTCCTGAGTGCAGAGCCAGGAGTAACCCCTGAGCATCGCTGTGTGACCCAAAAAGCAAAAAAAAAAAAAAAAAAAACATTAGTGGAGGCTCAAAGCAGCTGGTGATTAGGCTCCAAGGCTTGACTGATTCTTGTCTTTAAAATGTTCCAGTCTCTTAAATATTCATTAGTGATTCAGCTTCACTAGGGAAATGGGTTAAATGAGTTAAATGAGCTAAATACTATAATTCGCAGTGGAAAAATATCCTCCCCTACTTGTTGATCACTGTGTCCCTGATGAGGCCATGGAGTACCACTAAAGCCCAGCGCTTGGGTGGCAGGGTTGTGCCTAAGAAGGGAAGTTCCCAAGAAGTTCCCAAGAGGGGACTGTCCTCAGAGATATACCACTTCCCCTTATCTTAGAAAATGTTTCCAATACATTTAATAGTGGTTTTCTTTAGAAAGAAAACCAAACAAGAAAACACACACACACATACACACACACACACACATACACACACACACACACACATACACACACACACACCACAAATAATCACCACTAGCCTTGTGGTCTTAAGCTATTTCTCAACCTGCTACAAACATTAGTACTTGACAAGAGCACAATGTCAGTGCTCTAACATTATTCTTTAATTATTCGGGGGTTCATATTTTGCAGGGGGATTGGGGCTACACCTAGCTATGCTCAAGGATCACTCGTGGCAGTGTTCAGGGGACCATATATGGTAGCAGGGGTTGACCTAACTGGCCGCATGCAAGGCAAGCTCCGCACCCAACATACTATCTCTCTGGCCCCATAAGTAATCCTAAATGCAGTTTTATGCCAGCATCAATGATCTGCACACTGGCTTACATGTTACTCAGTTCTGACTTTCCAACCTCTTTCTCCAGCTGATTTCTTTACTAAGCTCTCTTAGCTTTTAAAGGTCTATGTAAGAAATTTTCATCTTCAAACAGCTTTTTAAGAAAATTGGAAACTTTTTAAAAATAGGGCCTGGGATTATTGGGGGATACTGCAGTGCCAGGAGTCAAATCAGGATTGGCCACACAAAGACGAGTGCCTTAACCACTGTACTGCTTCTCCAGCCCCATTTATTTTTTTATAGCAGTGGCTCGTGTGGCACTGGGGCTCAAACACAGGTGCTAGGTAGGTGCTGTACCACTTGACCTATCTTCCTGCCTCATATTGGTTCATTTAACTGAGAACGACGTGTGCAGCTTCGAGCTTGACCAAACATAGGTATTCAACCAATGACAGTAGTATTCTGTCTTCATCTCTTAGACCTGGTTTCTTCTATGTTGCGATTTTTCCTTCACCATCTTGTTTCCATTTCTGAAATATTGCTGGTTGGCCCAACAGTGGCAGCACTTTCATCCTAGCTTGGGCCTCCATGTAGCTTGCCTAGACTATTTAGGGGTAAACATGTCTTTGTATCAGCTCCCTTATTTCTTTCTGCCACCCACTGTCTGTATTGTGACTAAAACAATCCTACTCGGGGCTAGAGAAATAGTACAGAGGGTAAGCACCTGCCTGGTATGTGATTGACCTTGAGCACTGCCAGGTGTGGCCCCCAAACAAGACAACTAGAAAGAAAACAATCCTTCTGAAGCATCAGCCCAACCTGTGTATTCCCTGCATGTTTGCTTTGCTGTCTGGGGGTTGTACATCATTGTGGTGTGCTCTGGGTTGTTGTCACCTTGCAGACCGTGATGGAAACTCAGTGTGGACATGGATATTCTCCTCCCAAACCAGGTCAGCTGGATGCATCTGCCCAAAACCTTGACTCTACAACTCTAGAGTATAACGGTAATAAGAGAATGAATGATGCATCCTGTGGCAATAGAGGCGGTCATGCCCAGCTTGTGGGAATGGCCAGAGAAATCATGTCAGCCACGCAGTGTCCCTGGAGACCAGCAGACTGTTTCAGAAGCCACAGCCTTGACTGTCAAACCAGGTTTTGTGGTGTTGCTTGGGTCTTACCTATGGCATCTGAGCACTTGTCACCCTTATCCAATTACTTCTCCATCCCTCCTGGCAATTCTTTGAGCTC
The DNA here is from genome assembly GCA_021461705.1 of Cryptotis parvus. Lineage (NCBI taxonomy): Eukaryota > Metazoa > Chordata > Mammalia > Eulipotyphla > Soricidae > Cryptotis > Cryptotis parvus. Next base: position 116,888 of record JAJIBD010001189.1, read on the forward strand.
CTGGTTTCCCTTCACACAATGCTGGTCTCTTATCAGCCATCCATTCTGCTGCCCACAGCTATAAAGCCTTGACTGAGATACCTTACACAGCATCAAGATAAGCCTCTCAGCGGGCTTTATAAGGTCACTTCTCCATGTGTCCACTGTCTACCCCACAGCCTAAGGACCAAACCAGGCCTGTGCCCTCCTGACCTCCCTACCTCACCTGACAAAAATGCTGCCTAACCCTGCTGGCTCCTGTTCTCTCCCAATAGAATGCTGGGCTCCCCCTGATAGTTCCTCAAAGCCTTCTCTCACCACAAAGCTTAAATGAACCCCCCCAGCACCTGGTGTCTGTATTGCTAGAGAGGACCGTTGGGTTCCTTAAGGAAGCACACATTATCTTTGAGGTCTTGTGCCTGGCTAATAGGTGTCATGGGGAAACCATCAGCATACACTTTGTTCAAAGACTTCCTACTTTGGTAGTGATTCCCAGCAATCACTGTTCCCATCTACACCCGCCTCAGGAGTATAGTGGCATTCCCTCACTCCTGCTTCGTAAGATACTGGGAAGTGTTTGCACAATTCAAGGAAAGTGCTTCCAACACTTTGACGTGGACAATTTATTTGCCTCTCCCTTTGAGGCTGTCAGTTGACCTTCTGAAGAAATGATCACTGTAGGTTCTTGATGAAACTGTAGCACTGGGGGTGCAGATGATTGGCTCTCTCCTTTGGCCTCTGGGGTGGACAACGGCTGCTTACCTTCTTCCAGAAGCTTTGTTGTTTTAGGGATTCACCTCTGCCAGATTCTTATGACCAGATGGGGAGCCACCACAGCTAAAAAGTCTAAGTCCAAATAAACAGTGCATGACAGCCCCAGGCCACAGTAACTGGTGTTGTTGTGTGTGTGTGTGTGTGTTTGGGGGTAGAAACACACAGGAAAGTGCTCAGCTCTTCACTTAAGTCTAACCCTTGGCCGTGCTTGGGGGTCATATGTAGTGCCAGGGACTGAACCAGGGTTGGCCATATGCAAAGCAAGTGGCAATAGCATAATTCTAGTACTATCTCTTGGGTCCCCAATTGGGTTTCTGTAAGTCAGTCTGAGCATTCCTGTCACTTGGAACCCAAAGTATGTTCACTAGATCAGACACACAGTAGGTGCTCAGCAGATGAAATCAGCCACCTCTCAGTAGCCCAGGTCCTGGCCCCCTCACACATGGGAGCTGAAGCTCTGAACACATTCCATCTCGCTTGACTCACTCACCCACCCCCGCAAGAGCTGATAGTTGTCATTCAGCTCATCTTCTTCCTCTTCGGGCACTGTCAGATAAACCCACTCACCCAGAGGCAGCTGAGCTCAGAACAGAATTCACAGAAGCTTCCCTAGGGAAAGAGAGAGCTTCTATCCCAGACCCCACAGCAAGGAAGGAAAAGTCTTTCTCACATTTGTTTTGCAGGTTGTGCTGGTTTGCCTCCCGTGTGCTGGTTTTAGAAGCCAAAGCTTTCCTGCATTCTCAGGCAGTGACCTCCTGCCCAGTCTCAATGCCAGCCAAACACAGACGGCAGGCTAGGCTCTGTCACTGTGTCTCCACACTGGATCACTGGAGCAGGGAAGCCAGGTCCTGTTCTCCATGGATGTTAGTGAGTTCTCAGCGACCTGGGAGCCAAGAAGCCTGGCTTCCCACGTGTTTCAAGAGGGCTTCACAGAGTGAGGCGCCTTGCCCCAGGCCATCAGGCTGACAGCAGAGACAGGATTCAGAGAAGCTCTGCCTTTGTGGGCCTGATGAAGTTACGGAAACACACGTGCTGACACATGAGAGTGGGGAGGAGCTGAGAACTTTATTAGACGCACAGAAAGTGCCAGAGCATGTTAGGGCTTTCACCCCAGGGCCAGTTACACACACTGTCAATTTTTTCCTGAGAAAAATGATTGTAACTGTGATATGTTGCAGAAACTCAGCCCATTTCCCAAGTTGTTCAGTGTGTCACAGTGATTGTTAGTGTTTTCCAGAAAGCTCTTAACATGAAAGCCGCCTGTCCCAGCACAAAGGCCTCTCAGACCTGTGCCTGGCGATGTAGAGCACCTGAATGCTTGAGAAATGCCCTGCAGGTTGCTCCAATGAAAGTATCATTTGTGTGGGAGGGACCCTGCGGCCACTGGTGGAGGGATGTTGACACAGGTAGTAGGGCTGATATTGGAACATTGCACACCTGAAACTCAACTATGAATAGCTATGTCAATCACGATGCCTTAACATTTTTTAAAACATTTTCATGTAAATTTTACAAAATAAATATGGGGCCGGCACAATAGTATAACAAGTAGGGTGGTCACCTTGCACACAGCTGACCTGGGCTCAATCCTCAGCATCCCTGAGCACTGCCAGGAGTAATCTCTAGTGCAGATATACATGATACCTGAGCATCACTGGGTGTGGCCCAAGAACAAAAGAAGCCATTTAAGGATGGTAGATTCCCCTCTGTGAAATCAGGGAGACAATTTTTTATAAAATTATTAGGAAGACAAAATTGAAAGACATTGGGGGCCTAGAGATAGACATGGAGGTTACCTGTCCTTTCCCAGAACCACAAGGGCTCCCATGCATCACAGGGGGTGGTCTGGGGGCCCAGCATTGCAGGACATAGCCCCCAACTCTAGTATCGAATCCCAGGAAACCTCTAGGCACTGATAAGGAGACCCCAAAATCTGCAGGATTGGGCCACACTTGACAATGCCTGATGGTTATGATGGTTATTCTTGACTCTGTGCTCAGAGGGGGCCCCTGGTGATGCTCAGGGCACAGATGCAATGCCTGGGAATGAACAGGGTTGAGCCAAATGCAATGCAAGTGTCTTAATCTATGTTCTATCTCTTCATACCTTCCCCTTCACCCCCACCCCGAGCAAGAAACTTTAAAAAATTTTTTTTAATTGGGCCGACCATGACCATGGGGCTCCCAGGAGGACAGATGGGTTTTGGGAGTGGGCCCATCATCTCTGGGGGTCCTGGAAGAAGCCGGATGAGACTCGCCCACCACACTAGCCGCCACCTTCGCTGTCCAGATGCTGGGATGCTACCTCAAGACCAGATTAACAGAGCAAAACGAAGTCTGAGCCCAGGTAGGCAGATTCCAGAAGTGGGAATCACTGAGAATTCGTTAGATGGAGCCAGGGGTTGGTCCTTCCCCCTCCATTTTGTCGAGCCTGGTGTCCCCCGCCCAGGAGTTGCCCTGGGGCGACCCGCCATAGCATGCAGTCTCAAACACGGCTGGGGAAGCTGGAACTCGGCTCTCCCCAGGCTCAGCTGACCATGGGGCTCCCAGAAGGACAGATGGGTTTTGGGAAGTGGGCCCATCACCTCTGGGGGTCCCGGAAGCAGCAGGATGAGACTTGCCCACCACACTAGCCGCCACCTTCACTGTCCAGATTTTGACCATGCGGCCCCTAAGTCGTGCGGCTGCGTGGTCCATCAAACTAGTGGAAACAGTTATGTCCTTTAATGTACTGCATTCTATGATGTGTAGGAAAGTTAGAGGAGGAGAGATAGAGGAGAGAAAAGACATACAGAACCCGCCAAGCAGTTGAGGTGAGGGAGGGGGAGGGAGGTGGGGACATTGGTGATGGGAGATGGGTTCGGGTGGAGGGATGGGTTTTGGAACACTGTAGAACCAAAACTCTACATGAGCATCTTGCAATTGTATATCTAAAAGTGGTGTAATAAAATTTGGAAAAGGAAAAAAAATTTAATTATCTCACTGTGAGATATAGTTACAAAGATGTTCATGTTTGGGCTCAATCATACAGTGTTCCATCCCTCCACCAGTGCCCATTTCTCACCACCAACGTCCCCTGATTCTTTCCCCTCCTCCCCAGCCTGCCTCAAAGGCAGGCACTTTGCTTTCTCTCTCATTCTCTCTCTCTCTCTCCCTCCCTCCCTCCCCTTCTCTTACACATTGTGGCTTGCAATACATACATTTAGGGGTTATCATGTATATCCCTTTGCCTACATTTAATACTTAGTTCTAGGCTGGTGTTATTATTTCCAACAATTATTAGCACACTGTTCCCTTCTCTGTCTTACCTAACCTCTGACTCTCACACATTTGCAGTAAAAACCACCCACAGACAAGACCTCCTGATCCATGTGCAAGAAACCTTTTTGAATGAGAACTGTGAATAGTAGACCCTAGACCCTGGCACACTGGTAATTCATTCATGAATCTTGAGATTCCTATAATTTGTTACTGTTACAAAGAATGCAGCTTTATCTTTCTAATGGAGCAAAACAGGGAATTTGGTCTTAAGATCCTCTGCAAAGAAAGCAGCATCATGTTTTCTCTGGCCTTTCTTTGGAGGTTCAGTGGTTTTAGAAGGTAATAACCGCAGAGAATTTTCATTTTACACTTCAGCTGGAAAGAGAGGTAACAAACAGCATGGGGAGGCAGATGATTCACAACTCGGCTCCTCTCCCCAGTGTCTGTGAATTCTCTCATCAGAGAAGTTTCCTCGGTGTGTAAAGAAAATGCCATTCCCACCCTCACTCTCACTTCCACACAGAGGAAACCCACTGGGCCCCAGCTGGATGCTCACCCGACCAGTGCAGGTAGAACACCATGCCAGGCGCTCTCCTTGCAAGGCCTCCCGTCCTTCTTGGCCAATGAACGAGTAGCAGAGAAGGGGCAGTATGACTCAGGCTTTAGAGTATGGAGTCTACATCCCAGCCTGCTGGAAGGGAAGCCAAGTAGTTTGTCCTCTACAAGCCTCAATATCGTACTCAGAAGCCTGAAAGTATTCCATGTCTCATGAGGTGTGGCAAGGCCTAGAGGCATTATTCCATGGACACAAGCTAAAACAGGCACAGAGTAAGAACCTGAAAGTGCTTCTTGATAAGTACCATGACATTTTTTTTCACCCTCACTTAATACAGAATTAATTCTGCATTAATTATTAAGGAATTAACGAATAGAATAACAATGTTATTAAAAAAACTGAATGCAAGGCAAGCACCTTACTTTCCTGAATGTAAAGTAAGCACCTTACTTTTCCATACTAACTCTCCAGGCCTCGTTTTAAAAAAGCCAGTTTCAGTGAGCACCAGGATTTACAATATTGTTAATTATACTTTTCATGCATACATCATTCTAACACCACACCCATCATCAGAGTTCCCACTTCCTTCCACCAGTGTTCTGAAAGCCCCTGAGACAAACCCCCACCGGGAAGCTCAGTTGTATAGTGAACTTATTCATTTCCAATAACTCTGGTCGTTTGTTGTTCCCTCACTATGTTTCTTTATATCCCACATATGACAGAGAATCAGACTAGAACTCACCATTGAGTATACACAGAGACTTAAATGATAAATCCTAAATATCTGCAGGGTTAGCTGCAATGTGTAAAAAAAAGAGGGAGAGAGATGCAGAGACAGAGAGGGAGAAAGAGAGGAAACAGGGGTACTTGCTACTGAGGCAGCTTGGGGGGTGAGCAGGAAGAGGTATGGGTACATTGGTGATGGGAATGGGGTGGAGGGAATGGGGTGATGGGAATTGGTGGAGGGAAGGGTGCTGGAATACTGTATTACCAAGAACCAATTATGAACACCCTTGTAATTGTATGTCTCACGGTGGTATAATAAAAAATTTTAAAAAATAGTAAAGCTCCGCTTACATGGCATAATGCTTAAACAAAAAATAAATAAATAAGTGATTAGATTTATTTATTTATTTACATATGTATGTATAAAGAAATGTACATGCATCACTAACAGCTTTCTTAACCAAATTTCTGGTTCTTGGTTATTTTAAAGATTCTTTAAATCAGTCTGGTGAGTAGTTCTTTACTATTTTGAAAAGAGCCTGGACATAGTGAAATAGAGCTCATATATTTACAATTAATTGTTTTACATCCGCATGGCAGAGCCTGGCAAGCTACCCGTGTCGTATTTGACATGCCAAATACCAGTAACAATTATAGACCTCATTCCCATGACCTGATGAAATGCTTTGAGGCTCTTTATGTTCCTGGCACATGAAGATGCCCTTGGGCTATCTCGCATGTGACAGGACGCACGGAGATGTTACTGGTGCCCGCTCGAGTAATCCATGATCTACGGGAAGTCAAGTGATCAAGCAATGACAGAGAACTTCTGACTGAGTGTGGAGATGGTGACACCTGCACATAACGATGACAAAAGCTGAAGTCCTAAGATTTCACAAAGTTGTAAATTAACGAAAAGTTGGTAACAAAATTTTTTCAAAAAGTGTATCACACTTTCATTACTGGTATAAAATTTTAATTAATATGAACAATTCTATGATTTTAAAATTCATACAAAGTTAATTTTAGAAGTATACAGTTTTAGTTAAGAGTTGAAGAGAGGAGACAGGGCTGAAGAGAGAGAACAGCAGGAAGGGTGCTCACTTTGCATGCGGCTGACTAGGGTATCCCATTTGTTGCCCCAGTAGTGATCCAGAAGTAATCCCTGAGCGCTGCTTGATATGGTCCTAAAAAAGAAAAACCAAGCTGAGGAGAGGAAAACTAAGGAACTTTTTAAGGGAAAATATGAATAGACCTACAAAGCATATTTTATTCTAAATAAGGGAACATTGGTTTATGGTAGAAAAATTGTACTACAGGAGCCCAAGAGATAGTAAAGCAGGTAAGGTGCTTGCTCTGCACGTGGCTGACCCAGGTTCAATCCTCAGTACCGCACAAAGTCTCCTAAGCCCACCAGGAGCCAGGAGTAAGACCTCAACACCCACAGGGATGGCCCAAAACAAAAAAATAAATAAAAGATACAAATATGCTATTATAGAAAGTACTTAAGTATCTTAGTTAATAAAGGACCATTATAAAAATATCTGTAGATGCATAAGAAACAACCCTGAAATGACAAAGCAGATTCCATATATTGGGGCTGGAGAGATAGCCCGTGAGTAAAGTGCTTGTCTTTCATATGGCCAACCCAGGTTCAATCCTTGACATCCCATATTGTCTCCTGACACTGTCAAGAGGATCCCTGAACAAGGAGTCAGGAGTAAACCCCTGAGCACAAACACCAAATTTTTTTTAAAAGATTCAATACAAATGAGACTGACATGGGGCAGAGCTGCTACTGGCTCTCACTGTGCCCAGCCGCTCATGAGGTGCCCGGGAGGGATGTCAGGTTCTAGCCCTGGCCTGCCACCCCTGCAGAGCCTCACAACAAGCCAGACGACCCCCACTCCATGAGGGCCTCCATTTTCCACGTCCGGACTTCCTCCTCGTCAGAACTCCACCCAGCAAACCAACCTATCACAGTCCCGCTCACGCTGCTGCAAGCGGCCTCGCGGTTCATCAATAAATGCTAGATTTTGAGATGACTACAAGAGTATGGCAGAGCCTGGCAAGCTACCCGTGTCGTATTTGATATGCCAGATACCAGTAACAATTATAGACCTCATTCCCATGACCTGATGGAATGGTTTGAGGCTCTTTATGTTCCTGGAGCAAGCAGGTTCCCTTGGGCTCTACTTGCATGAGACAGGTCATATGGAGATGTTACTGGTGCCCGCCGAGCAAATCGAAGATGAACGGGAAGACAGTGATACAGTGATACAGTGAATACAAATGAAACATTAATTTGTTATTGTAAAATTATAAAAAATTCCTTAGCAAGCTAGGAGAATACCAATTTTCCTAAATCTTGCAGAAGGCAACCATAGGCAGCCCTTCTTTGTTTTGCTTTTTAGGCCATATCCTGCAGTACTCCTGTGCAGGGCTCAAGGGCTATTCCCTTGGTGTTCAGGGGACCACAAGGTGCCGAAGATGGAAGCTAGAGCTTCCACACACACTCCAGCAGTTTGAGCTATATCCCTGACCCCAGACATTTTTCAAAACTTACTAGAACTAATTTCGCAAGAGAGTTTTGCAATTTTCTATAAAGCCAAACATTTGCCATACGTTCTGGCATAAATTCTTGAGATTTACCCAACAGAGTTGAAAACTTATGTCAACACAAAAACCTACTCACAGATGTGCATTACAAGTTAAACTGGAAGCAACTAAAATGCCTTTTACAAAGTGAATGGCAAAAGGGAAGTTTGTATCTCCCCCTTCCCAAGTTTTCTGTTGCTCTAAAGAGATCTGAAAAGAAAATGCTAAGGGGTTTTAGGTGGTTCTCAGTACTAGAACTTCTGTGAAAAGAGAGGTAACAATTACACAGAAAGGTATGAACCTAAACCACTGAACTTCTATAATATAAACCAATGATAAGTCAATGAGAAATTAAAATTTAAAATAAATATTGTGTGTGTATATAAATATATACATACATATATATATATATATATATATATATATATATATATATATATATATATATATATATATATATATATAACTTTTTGGGTCACACCCGGCAGTGCTCAGGGGTTACTCCTGGCTCTGCACTCATGAATTACTCCTGGCGGTGTTCAGGGGACCATACGGGATGCCAGGAATCAAACCCAGGCCGGCATGGGCCGGTCACGTGCAAAGCAAACGCCCTACCCGCTGGGCTATCGCTCCGGCCCCAAATATTGTGTATATTTAAATAAGACCTCTGATTCTCCCATTCAACTACTAGGTTGTTCAACAATGTGACTCTGCCACCCTTTGTCACCAGACAGTTATTGGTGGTTGCAAGCTTGTAAAGGCCTGCAGCAATGAGCTAATGGAAGCCATAAATGTGAGCCTAGAGTCAGAACAATCAGCACGGCTCTAGAATGTGCCATTTGAGCCATATCACCTAAGATTCAGGGAGTTTATTAAAGAATCAAACAAAATGGGCCAGAGAGATAGCTCAGCAAGCTAGCATACATGCTTTTCATGCAGGATGCACCAGCTCGACCTTTGGCAGTACATATGGTTTCCTGAACAACACTAGGGGCAAAACCTGAACAATAAGCCTGGCAAAGTTCCTAAGTAATAAGTCTGGTATAGCTCCTAAGCACTGGCAGGTAGGGAGGGAGGGAGGAAAGGAGGGAGGGAGGAGCGAGGGAGGGAAGGAGGGAGGGAGGGAGGGAGGGAAGAAGGAAGGAAGGAAGGAAGGAAGGAAGGAAGGAAGGAAGGAAGGAAGGAAGGAAGGAAGGAAGGAAGGAAGGAAGGAAGGAAGGAAGGAAGGAAGGAAGGAAGGAAGGAAGGAAGGAAGGAAGGAAGGAAGGAAGGAAGGAAGGAAGGAAGGAAAGAAGGAAGGAGGGAATGGAGGGAAAGAGAGGGAAAGAAGGGAGGGAAAGAAGGGAGGAAGAGAGGGAAGGAAGGGAGGGAAAGAAGGGAGGAAGAGAGGGAAGGAATGGAGGTTGCTCTGGCAGACCAGTTCAGTTGGCCAAGCACACATGCAGGAGGCCCCCAGCATCATGTGGTCCCTTAAACACCACTGGGATTTGTCCCTTATGCACTGCCAGGTATAGCCCCCAAACTAAAAAAATGACTACTGTTAAGCACAGGATCTCAGGGCACAGGATCTATCTGAGAGCTAGCACACGTTTTGCATGCAGGGAACCCCAGGTTTGATCCCATCAACACACGATCCTCAAGAGCACTCAATTGGAAGTAGCTTCTAAGCACCATTAAGTGTACCCTTATCACCAAAAAAGAACAAGCTGAATTTCTCCGGCTGCTCTGCAAGAATTCCTCCACAAATTGGATGGGTCCTTGTGCGCTCCAGGTCTTAGTCTGATCCCTGACACTTCAATCTCCTGAGCACCACTGAGTGTGCCATGGTGGCTTCAGAGAACTATGGGTTCCAGCAACAAATACGAGAATTAAATTTAAAAATAACCAGGAAGGAAAAAATAACCAGGAAGAAACCCACTAGATCAAATCAAATCAACTCTATAGATAATCTGGCTGATAAGGACTGATTTGGAAGACAGGACCGAGATAGTGACAGAAATTGAGAGGTGTGAAAAGACACGTAGGAGTCTGAAGGCTACTTTGAGATGTCTGACAAATAGGTGGCATGAGCTACAAAGGCGGAGAATGAGGGAACAGGGAAATAAGTATCTGAACAGGTAATACACGAGCAGTTTCCAGGACTGAAGGCTTCCTTCTCAGAGCACACCATGAGTAAATGTCTGCCAAAAAAGAAAAATCTATACTTGGAGAAATTGCAACAAGACTGCAGAATGTAAGTGTAAAAAACTGACAACGAAAAGACAAATCGCTAAAAGGCCAGCAACTAGCCTGATGACAGGTTTTCCATCAACATGGATAACCTGAGAAGAAAGGAAGGGCTAGGGAAGGCGTGGAATCAGAGGCAGGGCATGCGGTATGAGGCCTTGGGTTCTATCCCTTCCAGTAGCCCAAAAAAGGAAGTGCATTGGGGGCGGGCAATGGGAGGAGAGGGAGGAGCAATGTCTTCTAAAAGACTGAGGGTAAAGAACTCAATATAGTCTGTTACGCCAAATAAACTATGAATGATAACTAAGTGGTTTTTATACATCTGAAGGTCGAGTTTAGCACATACAGACTCTCACTGGAGTAACATTTTTCATTCGAGCATGGTTAGGCTTGAAAACGTAGAATGTCTGGGGCCGGAGCGATAGCCCAGCGGGTAGGGTGTTTGCCTTGCACACGGCCGGCCTGTGCCGGCCTGGGTTCGATCCCTGGCATCCCATATGGTCCCCTGAGCACTGCCAAGAGTAATTCCTGAGTGCAGAGCCAGGAGTAGGCCCTGAGCATTGCCGGGTGTGACCCAAAAAAGAAAAAAAAAATGTAGAATGTCTGACATGAAGGAAGCTCTTACTCCTCAGGTCCTTCAGTCACCACAGAGCTTGTGGAGTGTGGGGGAAGATGGGGTGGGGGCCTGCACACAGGACAGCATCAGTGTCAATCAGGCAGTGGAGACAGTGGGGGGAAAACACAGGCAAGTGCCTTTCACATGATTCCTTTCTCTTTTTTTCAGGGTGGTGGGGACTCCTCAACAGTACTCAGGGCCCAGGAGGCCACTCCTGGTGATGCAGCGCTGCTGAAATCGGAGTCTGGAGGTGCACTGAGCCAGGAACTGAACTCATAACCTCGAGCATGCAAAGCATATGCTCCAATCCTTGGATCTATCTCCTCTGCCCTGGTATTGTTTCTGTGGAAGGAAAGGAGAGGAAGACAGGCGGGCTTTGAACTGGGCCCCTTTAAAATCTGTGGGACAATGGGACTGTCTCTGGCATCCGGCCCTGCCACTGGGTAAATAAAAGACAGTGGTCCAGAATGTAACTCACTGGAGGACTCTCTGAGGTGGTGGGCTCAGGGTGGACAGTTCTCCATGTGAAGGCCATGTTCACAATCAGTCCTTTACTATCTTGGAATTAGCTAGCCCTGGAGGGAAAGTGTCTCCAGATAGGGCCCAGATGCCAAACATCAGAAAAGTCAAACAAAGATGGTGACGATATAAGGTTGTCTTTCATCACACATAAAACGAACCCAGACAGGAGTTGTGGGAAGCAAAATATAATGCTGAGGAGAGAGGAATAAAACACACCATCAGATTGAATTAACAATAAAGGTAGCAATATAGTCATGTTGGGTTATGTCATTTTTGCCTTTTTAACAGTTATTCTTTTTCGAGGAAAAGGCCAAAACAGTTATACATTTAACAGTATAAACCCCGGGCCAGAGCGATAGTCCAGCGGGTAGGGCGTTTGCCTTGCATGCGGCTGGCCCATGCCGCCCGGGTTCGATCCCCGGCATCCCATATGGTCCCCAAGCACCACCAGGAGTAATTCCTGAGTGCAGAGCCAGGAGAAACCCCTGAGCATTGCTGGGTGAGACCCAAAAAAAAAAAAAAAAAAGTATAAACCCCTAACAGTTTAGGAGGTCTAGGTTAGAGAAAATGAAAAAATTTATTTATTGATTTGGGGCCATACCCGAGGTACTCAGGGCTTACACCAGGCTCTGTACTCATAGATCACTCCTGATAGGCTCAGGGGACCATATAGGATGCCAGAAACCAAACCTGAGTTCAGCTGCGTGCAAGGCAAGCACCCTAGCTGCTGTATCACTCTGACCCCCAAAATGTTTTAAATAAAAGCTCTTAAGAATTCATGGGGCTGGAGCGATAGCCCAGTGGGTAGAGCGCTTGCCTTGTACACACGGCCAGCCCATGCTGGCCCGGGTTCGATCTGTGGCATCCCCAGGAATGATTCCTGAGTGCAGAGTCATGAGAAACTCCTGAGCATTGCCGGGTGTGACCAAAAAAAGGAAAAAAAAATTAAAAAATTAAAAATAGTTCATAACAAAATGAATTGGAATATATATAGAGAGATATAGATATAGATATAGATATATAGCTTCCAATCCAATAAAAGATAAATCGGATACCAAAAAGATTTCAAATGGCTAATTAAGAAAAGAACATTTCTAACACATATAATTGCCAAGAATAGAGTCCATAATCAATGAAAAAGAAAAGATTTTCAACTATATTTGTAGGATTTACTGTTTCACAATTGCTTAAAAGATTCTGCTTTAGAATTTGATTAAGGTAAGTGGCTGACAGCTATACTGATGTCTGATCTCATATTCTCTCTCCTTTCATGTATATTTAAATAATTTACAATAAATTGAGGGAAGGGGGCTTTTTGGGCGACACCCAGCAATGCTCAGGGTTTATACCACAAAGTTCAGAAGTTTATACCAAACAAGGTGCGGGGATTGAAAGCAGGTCAGTTAAATGCAAGGCAAACACCTTACTCACCGTACTATATCTCCAGCCTTCACAAAAACATTTATAAGAATTAATAAACAAAACAAAGCCAGAGTCTGAAAAGCACAGGGGTTAAGACACTTGTCTCTCATGTACCTGACTCTAGTTCTATCCCTGGCACCACATATGAACACTTATGAATACATATGAACACTTCTGGGAGCTACTTCCCAAACACAGAGCTGGGTTGCTCCCAAGCACTACTGGGTATGACCCAAATCCACCCCCCAAAAATAAATTAGGAAAAGAGGAATAGCAGGATCAAAGACTGCTCATTTGGTCTTTACCTGAACATTAGTCTCTTCAAAAGCAAATACTCTTCTGCCTCCCCAACACTGGCTCAGCTGAGCACCAGATAGCTGAGGGGACATCTCTGCCCAGCAGAAGGGATCTGTGCCTCCCTTCGGCCTGCTGCTTCAAAGGAAGATACCACTGGGAGGGCAGATGTGGTCCCTCCAGCTGGGCTTCCCTGGAGAATCCTGACCTTCCAGGTATGGTTTTCCCACAGAGCCATCCAGGGAGCAAAGACTCTTCTAGGGGCCACGGCGGGCAGTTGCTATCACATCTGCCCCTAGACTCCCATTTCCATGGACTTCTCAGGGCTCCCCCAGCATTTCAGGACATCTGGACTTGGGTTTTCAAATCAGAAAAGAAAAATCCAGTTCAGTAGTTTAAGGTAGATAGACAGGCAGCACGGCGCTGATGGATGACTGGGTTACCTGCGCTCTACTCTCACAGGTATAAACCCTGCTTCAAAGATACAAATGTTACAGAGTTGCTGCTTATGCGGGAACGTGGCAGTTTCAGGTAAACCAGTCACTTTAATTAGAAGCCAAAACTCATGCCAATACAATCAGTGTTCAAGGTCTAATTGCCTAGCTTTCAATGAGTACAAAGAACTTCCCTCTCGGAGTGATCTCAAGAGCATTCTGCTGGATGAAAAAAAAGAAAAAAAGCCAAGTCTCAGAAGGCACCATTCTATATTGTCCTGTTTATATAACCTTCTCAAAAGCACAAAACTATAGAGATGGAAAGGAAATCCATTGTTACTAGGGGTTGTCGAGAGATTAATGGGGGAACGGGGTATAAATGGCAGGCCCAAGGGTGGTATCTTTGTGGCCGTAGAATAGCTGCATATCTTGAACTCTGTCGTGGTTAAAAACATCTACACCTGTGAGAAAATAGCACGAGAACAGAGCCACATTTTATTAATGCCAGTTTCCTAGTTTTATTTTCTATATATACTATAGTTATGGTAATGCAGACAATGAAAAGACTGAAGTGAAGTATGCAGGATCTCTGCACTGTCTTAGCAAATTTGCACCAATCTTTAATTACTTTTTCTTTTTTTGGTCATACCCGGCAATACTCAGGAATTACTCCTGGCTCTTTGCTCAGGAATTACTCCCAGTAGTGCCTTGGGACCATATGGGATGCCAGGGATCAAACCTGGGTCAGCTCCATGCAAGGCAAATGCCCTACCTGCTGTGCTATCACTCTGGCCCCAGCCTTTAATTATTTTCTAATTAAAATTTAAGAAAAATTTAAATTATGTGTAAACAGTTAAAACCATAACTAAAGGTCAGCAAACTGAGCTATAGCACAAAACTGGCCCACTACCTAACTCACATGACTTACATAGCATATTTTGAAGTGGTTGAAAAATATTTCCAAGAGGTCTGAGCAATAATACAGTGAATAAGATGCTTGCCTAGCACATGGCCAACCTAGGTTTGATCCCCAGCACCACATATGGTCCCCAAGTCCCACCAGGAGTGATTCCGAGTGGAGAGCCAGGAATAATCCCTGAACATAGCTGTGTGTGACCTCAAAAAATAAAGATAGCTTCAAAAGAGAATGTTTTGTGACACATGAAGGTTGTGTGAAATTCAAATTCCAGAGTGTACAAATGAAATTTTATTAAAATACACCAAGCATATTGTTTTATCTATCAGTTGGCTACTTTCTCCTTGCCGCAACAGAGTTTAGTCATTGCTACGTAGAGAATTTGGCCTGCCAAGTCCAAATCACTATCTGGCTATTTACAGAAAAAGCTTGCTAATTCAGGGAACAACTCATATTTCTCTTCACTATTATGAACAATATGAAGTGAGGGAAGCGCTTCTATTCTTGTGTGGGAATAACAAGGTGATAAACTAAGAATGGAGGCACTTACATCAATGATTGGCAGTAGATGGGTTGAGGGCACCGTCAGGGAACAGTTCACTGCATGGCCCCTCATTCACCACCCAGGAGTGCCCTGGTAGCCCCTGAGCACTTTTGTGGCCTTGGTGACTCCTAGCACCGCACAGCACCAGACACAAACATTAAAACAGGGGTCCCTGTGCAGTCTCTGGAAGACTGAAAAAAAAAAAGGAAATAGGCCAGAGAGATAGTCCAGTGGGTAGGGTGTTTGCTTTGCATGCAGTCAGACCCAAGTTTGATTCCCGGCATCCCAAATTGTCCCAAGTACCCGCCAGGAGTAATTCCTGAGTGCAAAGCCAGGAGTAACCCCTGAGCATTTATTTCCAGGTGTGACCCAAAAAGCAAATAAATAAATAAATATATTTTAAAAAATTTTTAAAAAGGAAATAAATTTATAATAGTTTTTTTGTTTTGGGTTCAAGTGATAGGACAGTGAGTAGGGCGCCCTGAGCACCTCCAGTAATTCCTGAGTACAGAGCCAGGAGCAACCCCTGAGTATCGCCAGGTCTGACCCAAAAAGCAAAAAAAAAAAAAAAAAAATTGTTTTTAACAGTTTGTCTTTCAAAAACAAAACTATGAGAAAATGGGTCCTGGTAATGTAGACAGCGGTTATATCTTGCTAACTCTCCTACTGGTAACATTTAGAAATGTTGGGCAAAATGTAGAGACCCACCTTTTGAGACACAGGAGACTGAGATGAACAGAAGGTGAAACATCAGAAAAGCCGAGCCGGAGAGACACATGCGGACGTCCTTTCCGCTAAGGCAGAGGGAATGGAAACGGAGGGGCAAAGCCCAAAGAGAGTGAGAAAAGTCAGAACTAGAAGGTTCAAAAGCAGAGTCTTCAACGATGCCTGGCGTAGGGACATGAAAGTTTGGAATTCAGATTCAAAAACTTGGAGAAGCCCGAAGAATGCAGGTGTCTGCTTAGAAGGGCCACAACTGCAGAGAAAGACCACCTAGTTGACTGTTGTTTTAGACAGTTATTTCTGTCTTTATTCTTTTCATTTGCTCTCCCCTTTACCTCTGCCAAAGAGAAAAAAACCTAAAGCTAAATCTCCCATAGGAGAAAAATCAAATACTAAGGAATGAGATTTTGTCAAGTAAGGATGACCTTTGAAAGACCACAAGCCACTGCACCAATGGAGATATTTTTCATCCCAACAAGGAAGCAATTTTCAACCCCTTGGGTGTAATGTTGGTTCTGTTGAGAATGCATGCCCTAAGACAGGAATTAAAAAACCTGGGGGGGTGGGGGGCGGGAGGGGATAACTGAGAAATTCATTCTAACAAAGCCTGAAACCAAAACCTTCACTGAAGGAAAAATTTTACTGCCTGGTGGGTCAAAACTCCCTTCAGTAAAAGGTAGCAAAATTGTTTCCATAATTTATTGTCACCCAGTATACAATAATTGTATTCCCAGTATACAGTAAATGTTTTATTCCTGAGGGTCTCCCAGCAGGAAGCAGGGGCACACTAGGGCCATCGCCCATCATACTGGGCCACAGGGCTGGATGTTTCAGTATTCAACCAGGTGATACAGCTGTTTAGGTCCAGAAGTATTGAGGGCCACTAGGCCATACTAGCACAACTGGGGGCCTATAGGGTTGTATCTTTCCCTGCTCAAGCAATGCAAGGAAGGGATCAAACTCCAGTCCTTGTACCCCTGACCCTGAGTTCTCTCTCTGGTCCATGACTATAATTTTTTGGGAGGGAGAGGCAGAGGACTTGCTATGAATCAAACCCAGGGCCTCACACATGAAGGCAAATGCTCTATCACTAAAATGCATCCCTAGCACATCTGAAATGACTGTTTTTAGGCCATTCCCAGAAGTTCCTCAGAGCTTTGAGCTGCGGGACAATGTGATGACCATGGGTTTCTGGGATGACAGCATATACAACATGCACTCCAGTTCCTTGAACTATCTCTCAGTCCCTATAACAACTTTCTTGGTTCTTTTACAGTGACTAAATCCAGGTCTTCTGAGTGCAAGTCATGTTGCCTACTGAAAGTTTTTTGAATTGTTCAACATATGGGGGTCATGGATGTGACTCCAGTGGTAAAGAACCTAACTTGCATTATATGAGGCTCTAGATTCACCTCCTGGCATTGCAAAATAAAAACAAAATGACTAGTCATGTGACTACAACAGTATGCCACCCAGACGGCAAGCCTGGCAAGCTGCTCGCGTAGTATTTGGTATGCCAAATACCAGTAACATTTATATTAGGTCATTCCCGTGACCTAATATAATTGTTTGAGGCTCTTTATGTTCCTGGAGCGGGCGGATGCCTTTGGGTTCTACTAGCATGAGACGGGACATATGGAGATATTACTGGTGCCCGCTCTAGCAAATAGATGATTAACGGAAGATAGTGATAGTCATGTGACATAGCAGGAAAGGTGTTCCATGACCATAGGAAACATGACTAAACAGAAGCAGACTCATTGACAAGCCAGGTTTTGCAATTCTCTTTTCTTTCCTTTTCCTTTAAATTTTTGGGCCACAGCCACCAGACAATGCTAGGGCTTCTCCTAGCTTTGTGCTCAAGGGTCACCCTAGTACTGTTTGGAGAACCACGCAATGTTGGTAATCAAACCCAGGCCTCCTGCATGCAAAAGCACACACTCAGTCTATTGAACTCTGTTCATCCCATAGATAAGTACTTGAAAAGAACTACTGTAAGTATGTTAACAAATCCATATGAAAAGATAAATATAGGGGAAGGGATGTGAAATTTCAGACATTAAACTGTTCAGAGGGCCGGAGTGATAGCCCAGCGGGTAGGGCATTTGCCTTGCACGCCGGCCCGGGTTCGATCCCCAGCATCCCATATGGTCCCCCCGAGCACCGCCAGGAGTAAGTCCTGAGTGCAGAGCCAGGAGTAGCCCCTGAGCATCGCTGGGGTGTGACCCAAAAAAGCAAAAAAAAAAAAAAAAAACTGTTCATAAAATAAAAAGGTAATTCAAGGGTTAAAGAACACACTGAGACCAGAGATAGTCCAGGTGGTAAGGGGCTTTGACTTGCATGCAGCCCAACTGGATTGAATCGTCAGCACCACACATGGTCCCCTCAGGCACTTCCAGGAGTGATCTCTGAGCACACAGCCAGGAATAAGCCCTGAGCATAGCCAGATGTGAACCCCAAAACCAAATAAAAATAAAATATACTCCCAGAAGTCAAAAAATTATTGGATGTGATTGTCAGAGTTTTTGGACACTATCAGAAAAGATCTGTCAGTAGAAATTATGCAAACTGAGATGACATATTATATCTACAGAACCCTAAACTCTCGACCCAAAAACTCTTAGTAACAATAGATGTTTATAGTAGAGTGGCAGGGTACAAAATCAATACCCAAGAGTCGGTGGCTTTCCTATATACAAATAATGAAAGAGAAGAAAGAGATATTAAGAAATCGATTCCATTCACAATTGTGCCACAGAAAATCAAATACCTAGGGATCAGCCTAACCAAGTGTGTAAAGGACAAAGAGGAACTACAAGACACTGCTTCAAGAAATAAGAGGACACGAGGAAATGGAGACACATTCCCTGCTCATGGATGGGGAGAATTAACACTGTCAAGATGGTAATACTCCCTAGGGCTTTATACAGATTCAATGTGGTCCCTATAAGGATTCCCATGACATTCTTCAAAGAAATTGACCAAACACTCCTGAAATTTGTATGGAATAATAAACCACCACGGATAGCTAAAGCAATCCTCGGGAAAAGAAGATGGGAGGCATCACCTTTCCCAACCTCAAACTGTACTACAAAGCAGTAGTAATTAAAACAGCATGGTATTAGAATAAAAAAACAGACCTGTGGACCTATAGAACAGAGTTGAGTATCCTGACACCCACCTTAAAAAGACATGATCAGTTAATCTTTTGATAAAGGTGCAAAGAGTCCAAACTGGAGTAAGGAAAGCCTCTTCAACAAGTGGTGCTGGGAAAACTGGACAGCTACATGTAAAAAAATGAATTTGGACCTACAAAACTCAGATCAAAATGAATGAAACATCTTAATATCAGACCTGAATCCATAAAGTACGTGGAAGAAAATATAGGAAAAACCCTCCAGAACATTGAAGCTAAAGATATCTTCAAAGGTGAAACACCATCAACAAAACAACTAGAAGAAAAGATAAACATATGGGACTACATGAAACTAAAGAGCTTCTGAACCTCGAAAGAAACAGTGACCAAGATACAAAGTCAGTCCACAGAATGGGAAAGAATATTCACCCAATACCCATCTGATAAGGGGTTAATATCCAGGATATATCAGGCACTGGTACAACTATATAAGAAAAAACAGCCAACCCCATTAAAAAATGGGGGAGAAGAGATGAACATAAATTTTGACAAGGAAGAAATTCAAATGGCCAAAAGGCATATGAAAAAATGCTCATCATCACTAATCATCAGAGAGATGCAAATCAAAACAACAATGAGATATCACCTCACACCACAGAGACTGGCCCATATCCAAAAGGGTAAAAATAACAAGTGCTGGAGTGGATGTGGGGGAAAGGGACTCTCATACATTGTTGGTGGGAATGTTGACTTGTACAACCTTTCTGGAAAACAATATGGACATTCTTCCAAAGACTAGAAATTGAGCTCCCTTTTGACCCAGCCATACCACTCCTGGGAATATACCCTGTGATGCCAAAAACACACAACAGAAACACCATCCGCACTTTTATTTTCATAGCAGCACTATTCACAATAGCCAGAACCTGGAAACAACCAGAGTGCCCGAGAACTGATGACTGGATAAAGAAACTGTGGTACATCTACACAATGGAATACTATGCAGCTGTTAGGAAAAATGAAGTTATGAAATTTGCCTATAAATGGATGGATATGGAAATGATCATGTTGAGTGAAATTAGTCAGAAGGAGAGAGAGATATAGAATGGCTGCATTAATTTGCATGACATAAATATATATACATATTATGATACCAA
>JAJIBD010001190.1:0-162021 GCA_021461705.1 Cryptotis parvus
GATCTTTTATTTATTTTTTTTTTTTATTTTATTTTTTTTTTTTTAAAATTACAAAGATATACAATTAAAAAAGTTCATATTTGGGTTTTGGTCAAACAGTGTTGCAGCACCCATCCCGCCACCAGTGCCCATTCTCCCAGAACCAACGTCCCCCGGTTCCCTCCCCCTCCCCAGCCCTGCTCCATGGCAGGTTCTTGATTTCTTTCCATTTCTCTCTCTTTCTCTTTTCCTTCCCCTCCAGACTATGGATTACAGAACATACATTAAAGGATTGTCATGTGTATCCTTTTGCCTCTATTTAATGCTCAGTTCTAGGTTGGCATTAGTACCCTCAACAATTGTTAGCACACTGTTCCATTTCTGTCTTACCTAGCCTCTGACTCCCACACGATTGTGATAATTTCCACCTTTGACAGGACCTCCTGGTATATGTTTCACTTGACCTTGGATATTGGTATCATAATATGTACCTATATATTTATGTTATGCAGATAAATGCAGTCATTCTGTAACTGTCTCTCTCCTTCTGGCTAATTTCAGCTCAATATAATCTTCTCCATGTCCATCCATTTGTAGGCAAATTTTATAACTTCATTTTTCCTAACCAGCTGCATAGTATTCCATTGTGTAGATGGACCAAAGCTTTTTTATCCAGTCATCGATTTTCGGGCACTCGGTTGCTTCCAGATTCTGGCTATTGTGAATAATGCTGCTATGAACATAAAAGTAGGGATGGTGTTTCCGCTGCGTATTTTTTGGTTTCCCAGAGTAGATTCCCAGGAGTGGTATGGCTGGGTCAAATGGGAGTTCAATTTCTAGTCTTTGGAGGAAAGTCCATATTGTTTTCCAGAAAGGCTGTACCAGCCGGCATTCCCACCAAAATGGATGAGTGTCCCCTTTTTCCCCACACCCACGCCAGCACTTGTTGTTCTTGTTCTTTTGAATATGTGCCAGTCTCTGTGGTGTAAAGTGGTATCTCATTGTTGTTTTGATTTGCATCTCTCTGATGATTAGTGATGATGAGCATTTTTTCATATGTTTTTTAGCCATTCGAATTTCTTCCTTGCTGAAGTTTCTGTTCATTTCTTCTCTCCCATTTTTTGATGGGGATGTTTGTTTTCTTCTTGTAAAGTTCTACCAGTGCCTGATATATCCTGGATATTAACCCCTTATCAGATGGTGTATTGGGTGAATATTCTTTCCCATTCTGTGGACTGCTTTTGTATCTTAGTCACTGTTTCTTTTGAGGTGCAGAAGCTTTTAGTTTCATGTAGTCCCATATGTTTATCTTTTCTTCTAGTTGCTTTGTTAGTGATGTTTCATCTTTGAAGATGCCTTTAGCTTCAATGTCATGGAGGGTTTTTCCTATATTTTCTTCAATGTACTTTTATGGATTCAAGTCTGATATTGAGATCTTTAATCCATTTTGATCTGATTTTTGTGCATGGTGTCAGACACAGGTTCAAATTCATTCTTTACATGTCGCTGCCCAGTTTTCCCCAACACCACTTATTGAAGAGGCTTTCCCTTACTCCATTTTAGACTCGTTGCACCTTTATCAAAATTAAATGATCATGTGTTTGAGGTTGGGTGTCAGGATACTCAATTCTATTCCATAGGTCCACGGGTCTGTTTTTATTCCAATACCATGCTGTTATAATTACTACTGCCTTGTAGTACAGTTTGAAGTTGGGTAAGGTGATGCCTCCCATCTTCTTTTTCCCGAGGATTGCTTTAGCTATCCTTGGGGTTTTATCGTTCCATACAAATTTCAGGGATTGTTTGGTCAATTTCTTTTGAAGAATGTCATGGGTATCCTTATAGGGATTGCATTGAATCTGTACAGAGCACTAGGGAGTATTACCATTTTGACAATGTTGATTCTCCCCATCCATGAGCAGGGGAATGTGTTTCCATTTCCTTGTGTCCTCTTTTATCTCTTGGAGCAGTGTCTTGTAGTTTTCTTTGTACAGGTCCTTTACATACTTGGGTAAGTTGATTCCTAGGTATTTGATTTTCTGTGGCACAATTGTGAATGGAATTGTTTCCCTAAATGGAAGAAAGAGAGCTAGTAGATATATACAGGGCTTTTCATGCCAAAAAAAGCTGAATACACATTTTTTCTCTAGTGCACATGGAACATTCTCCAAGATAGACCACATGCTGAGCCACAAAGCATACCTCAATAAAATAAAAAAAGATAGAAATTGTGTCAGCTATCTTTTCAGACCATGATGCACTGAAAATGGAAGTTAACCATACACAGAAACAGGGAGTCAAACCAAACACCTGGAAACTGAACAGCTCCCACTCCTGAACAACAAATGGGTCATAGAAGAAATCAAACAGGAAATCCAAAAGATTTCTGGAAACAAATGAAAATGAAGACACCAACTATAAGAACTTGTGGGACATGGCAAAAGCTGTGTTAAGAAGGAAGTTTATAGCTCTGCAAGCATTCATCAGGAAACAAGAAAGGGCCCACATAAATAACCTGACTACACAGCTGAAGACATTAGAGAAAGACCAACAAAAAGGAGCCCAACCCAGGCAGAAAAAAGGAAATAATAAAACTTAGAGAGGAAATCAATGAGTTGGAAACCAAAAAACAATCCAAAAGATTAATGAAACCAAGAGCTGGTTTTTTTGAAAAAAATAAACAAGATTGACAAACCATTGGCAAGACTTGTAAGGACAGGGAAAGAGAGAACCCAAATAAACAGAATCAGAAATAAAAATGGTGACATCACAACAGAAACCACAGAAATCCAAAAGATCATCAGAGATTACTTTGAGAGCCTGTATGCCATGAAACATGAGAATCTAGAAGAAATGGATCAATTCCTGAAGTCCTATAACCTCCCACGGCTGAAACAAAAAAGACCTCCAATACCTGAATAAACCCATCACCATCGAGGAAATAGAAACAGTAATTAAAAGTCTTCCCAAACACAAAAGCCCAGGTCCAGACGGATTCCCCTAGTGAATTCTACCAAACCTTTAAGGAGGATCCTCTGCCTGTCCTGTTCAAGCTCTTCCAGGAAATAGAAGAAACAGAAACACTCCCAAACAGCTTTTACGAGGCACATATCACCCTGATACCCAAAGCAGGGAGAGACAACACAAAGAAAGAAAACTACAGACCAATATCCCTGATGAACACGGATGCTAAGATCTTCAACAAAAATACTAGCCAACAGAATCCAAAGACTCATCAAGAAGATTATACATCATGACCAAGTAGAATTCATCCCGGGTATGCAAGGATGGTTCAACATTCGCAAGTCAATCAACATAATACATCATATCAATAAGAGAAAAAATAAAAACCATATGATCCTATCAATAGACGCAGAGAAAGCATTTGACAAGTTCCAGCACCCGTTCATGATTAACACCCTCCAGAAAATGGGAATTGAAGGGACTTTCCTCAAGATAGTTACAGCCATCTACCAAAAGCCCACAGCGAGCATTATTCTCAATGGGGAAAAGTTGAAAGCCTTCCCCCTGAGATCAGGGACAAGACAAGGTTGCCCACTCTCACCTCTTTTATTCAATATAGTACTGGAAGTACTTGCCATAGCAATCAGAGAAGAAAAAGGACATCAAGGGCATCCAGATAGGCAAGGAAGAAGTCAAGCTATCATTATTTGCAGATGACATGATATTATACCTAGAGAACCCTAAACTCTCTACCAAAAAACTCCTAGAAACAATAGACATATATAGTAGAGTGGCAGGATACAAAATCAACACGCAAAAGTCGGTGGCTTTCCTATATACAAATAACGAAAGAGAAGAAGGGAGAATTCTTGACCTATGGGTCGAGGCGACTGGCTACCCCTGTTGACGGGAATGCAGTGATTAGCCTCCCTAGACCTCCTGTGTGAAAAATAATTGGGCTTGTTAAAGTTAACACTTTCTAGTACAAAATCTTAATAATCTTACAATAATAAACTCTGCATAGAAGTTTCTATTTAGGAGTAGGTTAAGTTAATCTATAATATGTGCATAGAGCTAGTAAGTAATTCCTATGAAAAATAAAAAAATGTGTATCTTACTTAAGGCAAATATGAAAGTATGTAAAAACAAAAAGATGTCAGAAAAACATGTCTGAAAAACAGGTGCAGGCAAGCAGGCAAAAGGTGGTCATATGTGGCAGACACGATAAACTTTTGTTGTTGAAAAATGTCTCCTTTGCTAAAAATAACTGGTGCAATCTTGTGTCCGTGCATTTGTTGAACATAAAAGAAAAGCTTTTTGCCCTCAGTAAACGGCAGCAGCAGTACTTGACCTCCCTTGTGTCAGTGCCTGTCTGTCCATTGCGCCCGACGTTCCTGTTCTCCTGATTTCCTCAAGCTGGTTACCCCCGAGACTTAGAGCTCACACCGACTGAGCGGTCTGCGGCATAAATCTATTCCTTAAATTCTTTCCTTTTAAAATTTTTATAAATATGATCAGAAAAATAGTACAGCAGGTAGGATGCTTGCCTTGTACATGGCAAACCTAGATTTTATCCATAGCACCCAATGTGGTCCTCTGAACCTAGCCAAAGTGATCTCTGAGCCACAAAGACCAAGAGTAATGCTGAGCACTATAGAGCGAGGTCCACAATTTAAAAAACTAGGAGATAGCAAAACATGGATTAGGAGGTCTTGTCAGTGGGTGGAATCTACTCCAAGTGTGAGGGAGTCAGAGGTCAGGTATGACAGAAAGGACCAGTGTACTAATAATTGTTGGAAATGATAATACCAGCCTTGAACTGAGCATTTATGTAGGCAAAGGGATCTACATGATAACCTCTAAATGTATGTATTGCAAACCACAATGTGTAAGAGAAGGGGAGGACAGAGAGATGCTGGGAGAGCCAAGAGGCTAAGTGCCTGCCAGAGGCAGGTTGGGGAAGGGGGAGGGATGGAATCAGGGAACATTGGTGGTGGGAAATGGGCACTGGTATAAGGATGGGTGCTGGAACACTGCATGACTGAAACCCAAACATGAGTATCTTTGTAATTATATATCTCACGGTTATATTAAAAAATTTAAAAAATAAATCACTTGTATTACTTGTCTTCCCCTTGTTCATAGATTTGCTCAAGTGGGCACCAGTAACATCTCCATATGTCCTGTCGCATGCAAATGTAGCCCAAGGGCATATGCTCACTCCAGGAACACGAAGAGCCTGAAATCATTCATTGAGTTCATGGGAATGAGGTCTATAATTGTTACTGGTTTTTGGCATATCGAAGATGACATGGGGAGCTTGCGAGGCTCTGCTGTGCGGGTGGGATCTCAGTAGTAGACTCTAAGTTTGTGCATTTATTCAGTAAATTCACAAAAAATAAATTAAAAAATTAAAAACTTAAACAATAAAAAAGTACTTCAAAGCTTATTTTATCAGACAGCATAACCCTAATACCAGTGACAGAAAAAATTTTTCATGAAAAATGACCAGGGCCAGAGTAATATTACAGAGGAAGTGCTTCCTTGTACGCAGCTAACCTACTTTCTATCCCTGTACCCTAGATGTCTCAATGTCTCTACACCCCACAAGGAATGTTCCTGCATCTATAATCAGATGTAATCAAGTCCTGAAATATCTGAGGATGATCCCCAAACAATAACAACATATGAGGATAAAAGTAAATGTGAATATCATGTAGAGGAACAAAATTATATGATAAAATCTCAGTTACAAAAATTAACTCAAAATGGACTGAAAGCTTATGTTTACTAAAACTAAACATTAGAGCTCTTGACATGCCCTTTTCCAGTCAATTTTTGGATATGATATCAAAATCACAAACAACAATATATAAAATATCCTAGTGGTATTAGATCAACTTATTGAGGAGCAACAAGAAAATCAACAAAGAAAACTTTTGTATAAAAACAGAGGAAATAATAGTAAACAATACACATGAAAAGGGGTTAAAACTCAAATATATAAATAAGTAATGATATTCAATAACAGAAAGTTGGATTTAAAATGAACTAACATGATGGAGAGCTTAAAGTGGTTTAAAGTGATTGCCTTGCAGACATCTCACACCCAGCACTTTCAAGCATGTTCCCTAGCACAGAGCCAAGAATAAGCCTGAGTACCTTGATAATAGCGTCAATACAAGACAAGATAAAAATAAATAAATTTAAATGAACTGAGGACCTGTATAAACTTCTTTCTGAAGCTTTGGCGGGAGAATCTATGCAAGAAAATGTATTCAATGTCACTAATCTTCAGGAAAATGGAAATCAGAATCACAGTGAGAAGCCATCTCACATCTATAGAATGGGCTGTAATCAAAAAATAAAAAATACCAAGTGTTGGGGGAGATTATGGAGAAAAATAGAGGCTCTATGCAGCTTTGATGTGACTGTAAATGGATGCAATTACTATGTTGAATGGTACAGAAATTCCTCAAAATCTTCAGAATAGAGCTACAAAAGATCCATGATCAGCACTTCTGATTTCATGTAAGAGTATAAACACTGAAAAATTTAATTTATAATATCAAATACAGCACACATCTACATAACAATTATATATAATATATATCGACTAGTTGATATATATATAACATATATCAACCATATATATGTATAAATATATATTATTAGTGACATAACAAATAAATGTTCACTCTATTCCTAATCAACCCCCCTCCACTGCTCTCTTATACATACTGAGATACTATTCTATCATAAAAAGGATATTTTATCTTCCTGTCTATTGGGACAGTATGGATGGATCCTGATAGCTCTGCGCTAAGTGAAATAAGTCAAAGAGAGTGAGAAAACATGCTATTACTTATCTATGAAGATTTTCAAAGGTCCATTGAAAATAGATCAGAATGTTGGTTATCAAGGCCAAGGTGATTGGAGGAAAGTTTAGATGCTTTTCTATTATATAATAATCCTTCTATTATATAATAATGCTTTTCTATTATATAATAATCCTAAAATCAAGTACATTTTGGTGACTATTGTTAACAGTAAATTTGAACATTGATGAGAGAGGAAATGTCTTTTAAATATCGTGAACAGAATAAGGGCACAATATATATTTGTAAATAATATAGGAGAAAAATGATAGCTGCATAAAAGGTATCAGAAAACCAAGTGCCAACTACAAATATTTGCTTATAATTTGCCTGAGGCTGCATTTCATGCAATGTATTTATTTCTCAATAAATATCATAAAACATATGAAAAAATAGGTCAGAGATTAACATATGGAAAAATAGGTAAGGGGAGTAAAGGAATAAAAGGAGGAGGGTACGAAGTAATTACCACTAAACACATAATGAGCTCACTTTAATGAGCATAAACAAAAATACTATGCATTCTTTATAATCAAATATTTTTCAAACTTCGTGTAAATAAATTAACAAATCTCATAGTATGAGCCATCTGCTATATTTCTGATATTACCTTAACACAGGTTGTCATTTTTGTTTTGTCTTGGGTGTGAAGATCATGATAATATGGTATTATTTCCTTATTTGTTTTGACATGTTTTATGAAAGTTTCATTCTCCTTCTTTGAAATTGTATATAAAAGAGGTCTGGGAAGAGTTTTGTGACTTCCAAGTGGAAATATTTATAATTAAAGCCAACATATGGCGTGGCAGGTGGTCATCTTCCTCAATAATGGTTAGGATATGAGTTAATTTAAATTTCTAAATTGAAATACAGTGAGTTCCAATGGTGTAATCTGTGCAAGGTAAATAGCAAGTTAAGGTGTATAGCCATTAGCTATTCAAGATTCAAATCAAGGAGCCCTTTAAACACATAACACTTTTGTGAAGAAAGTTTTGTGGTATATTCTACTTTCCAAAACATAATGATCACATTATCTATCAACTCCATCATACATGACTGGGAAGATAAAAGAAAAATTAATTTTTATAAAATCTTTTCTTTTGCATAACTGTAGAAGCCACACCTAATGGTACATAGGGGATTCAAGACCACTCAATCTGAAATATTAATGATTTCACTATTTTAAATTTATTTTTAAGCTGGAGAGGTAGTGAACAGGTAGGGTGCTTGTCTTGAATGCAGCCAATCCATTTTGATCCCTGGAACCTCAGATGGTCCCATAAGCAGCACCAGGACTGATCCCTGAGTGCAGAGCAAGGAGTAAGCCTGGAGCACCACCGCATATACACTGCAGAAACAAAGAAAAGCACTTTATTATTATTGTTTTTAATTTTATAATTTTTATTATACCACCTTGATATATACAATTACAAAGCTTTCCATGAATGTGTTTCAGTCAGACAGTGTTCCAGTACCCATTCATCCACCAGTGCACATATTTCCCACCACCAAAGCTCCCCCATGCCTCTATGGCAGGCACTTTTCCTAAAAGAAAAGTACTTTAAGCATATAATTTATGGCTGGTACCTGGATTTGTTCCTTTGACCCATTAGCATTGGGTCAACAAAAAGTGGAATTATACTTTTCCAAGTAAGCTGAAGGGATTATATTTCTCACAGGCCATTCAAGTCCTTCCCAAAATTTATTCATGTAGAAAGCACTCACAAAGTCATCAGGGAAATCTTTCTCATGGTACCTCCCATCATTGCAGTCAAAGTAGGATGCAGTCAGTTGTGCAATGTTGCTTATGTTCAAAAGAGTCAGCACATGGTTGTTTCCGCTTTTATGTCAATGAAGCCAAATAATCTACTGTAAACAAATAAGCAAAGATAAACACATTTCATAAAAGTATAAACATTTAGAATGATTCTGTCTGGAAAAATTATTCTCTATCGACTAGAATGATGAAGAAAAGAAACTAGACCCTCACTTTTTCATTGCTGTCTATCTGTTATAAAACTAAAAATTAGTTGGCCTGGATATCTCTGCAGTTGAACTTGACTTAAAATGTGGGTATGGTCAGTAATCTGTGTCTACATGAAATTGCAGTCATACAACGAACTTTTTGGCAAACGACGCCATACAACGAACTTTTTGGAAAAACGTTTGCCAAGGCATCGAAAATCAGATGGGCTGGACATGTAATGCGATTTGGAGACAACCGCTGGACTAGAGCCGTTACCGACTGGATCCCACGGGATGTCAAAAGATCACGTGGCCGCCCACCTACAAGATGGTCAGACTTCCTTGTCAAGACCCTGAAGGAACGGTTTGAGGCTCTTCATATTCCTGAATCAACCAGATGCCATTGGGCTACACTGGCACGTGATAGGGTCCAATGGAAATGTTACTGGCGCCCGCTCGAGCAAATCGATGAATAACGGGATTCAAGTGATCAAGTGAAGTGATCAACGAACTTTTAAAAAAGAAAAATTATTGCTGTTCATAAAGTAGAGAGGTAGCCTATGGGCTAAGGTACTTACTTTGCATGAGCCTAACTTGGTTGGATCCCATCCCTGCCTCCACAAAGACTATTGACTCTGAGCAGCACCAGTACTGACTTCTGAGCGCAGAACCAAGAGTAAGCCCTGAACACATAGTAAAAAACAGAGATGGCTTAGAACCTCCAACTCTGTTAAGAAAGAACTAATAGAGGTCAGAGTTAGAGCAGGTAGGGTGCTTGCTTTGTGCACAGCTGACCAGGGTTCAATTTCTGGCACTGCATAAGATTCTGCAAACAAGCCAGGCCAGAAGTGATATCCCTGAGTGCAGAGACAGGAGGAAGTCCTGGGCACTGCTGAGGGTGACCTAATGCACCCCTGTCATTAAAAATAAAAACAGTAAAGCTCCAGAAAATCTAAGGTTTAATTCTGTTCTGTTAATAACAAATTTGATATACAAAACAACTCAAGTTAAACTGAGTATTAGTGTTTTTGTCTGAATTATATTTGGGCTAATGTTTGTGACTGTACCTGGATAACAATTCTGTGAATCTAACAAGAACATTTCACTGTATCACTGTATTACTGTCTTTACGTAGATCATTGATTTGCTCGAGCAGGCACAAGTAACATCTCCATATGTCTTGTCACATTCGAAATAGCGAAATAGCCCAAGGGCATCTGCCCACCCAGGAACATAAAGAGCCTCAAACCATTTCCATCAAGTCATGGGAATGAGGGCTATAATTGTTACTTGTATTTGGCATGTCAAATATGACACAGGTTGCTTAAAAATTACTTTGATCGGGGCTGGAGTGATAGCCCAGCGGGTAGGGCGTTGCCTTGCACGCGCCGGCCTGTGCCGGCCCGGGTTTGATCCCCGGCATCCCATATGGTCCCCGAGCACCGCCAGGAGTAATTCCTGAATGCAGAGCCAGGAGTAACCCCTGAGCATCGCGGGGTGTGACCCAAAAAAGAAAAAAAAATTACTTTGATGACCAGTTATGCTGAGATAAATGATTTTTCTGTTGATATAACGCACACATTTCTAGAATGGGTAGAAATTGCTGGAAAATGCCAAAGACAGGTTTTGTAACTGATGTTTTCAGATTCTCTAACTAAGGAAAAGGTTTGCATAGTTATGTTTTTAAAGAATGGCTGCAATAGATTTGGTAGGTGACAAGGATAAATGACTAGAGGGAATATCAGACAGTGGATAAATTTTGCTATGGTATAAGACAGAAAAGACAGAAAAAAAATTTTGGAACTAACAGGAATAAAACAGTGGTCAATTGGATATTGACCTGCTTATACTGAAGAGAATTTTGACTCTACTTTTATGTGGGATGCACAACAGAAGGAGGTCAACCTCTTGGAAGTTCAATGAAAAAGGTTAAAGGTGGCGATGCTGACTTTCAGATTTTTCTGAGTAAATGCATTGTTTTAATCTGGTCACACAAAGGTTGGATATTATACAGAAAATTTAAATATATGAATATAACTTTTTATAATTTTTTATTTTTACAATTACAAAGATATACAATTAAAAAGTTCATATTTGGGTTTTGGTCATATAGTGTTCCACCACCCATCCCGCCACCAGTGCCCATCTCCCACCACCAACGTCCCTGGTTCCCTCTCCCTCCCCGGACATTGAAACTAAAGGCATCTTCAAAGGTGAAACATCACTAACAAAGCAACTAGAAGAAAAGATAAACATATGGGACTACATGAAACTAAAAGCTTCTGCACCTCAAAAGAAACAGTGACTAAGATACAAAAACAGTCCACAGAATGGGAAAGAATATTCACCCAATACCCATCTGATAAGGGGTTAATATCCAGGATATATCAGGCAGTGGTAGAATTTTACAAGAAGAAAACAAACAACCCCATCAAAAAATGGGGAGAAGAAATGAACAGAAACTTCAGCAAGGAAGAAATTGAATGGCCAAAAAACATATGACAAAATGCTCATCATCACTAATCATCAGAGAGATGCAAATCAAAACAACAATGAGATACCACTTTACACCACAGAGACTGGCACATATTCAAAAGAACAAGAACAACAAGTGCTGGCGTGGATGTGGGGGAAAGGGGACACTCATCCATTGTTGGTGGGAATGCCGGCTGGTACAGCCTTTCTGGAAAACAATATGGACATTCCTCCAAAGACTAGAAATTGAACTCCCATTTGACCCAGCCATACCACTCCTGGGAATCTACTCTGGGAAACCAAAAATATCCAGCAGAAACACCATCCCTACTTTTATGTTCATATGAATATAACTTTTAAGGTAATACTTTTCAGAAAAGGTAGAAAGTGAATGACTTATTTAATTACTATAAAAATATACTCAAAGAAATAGAAAAACAGCCGGGTGAAATCTGTATAAAACTCAAAAGTCATGAACATAAATGTACAGTCGATATTATTAAACAATGCAAAGAGAAAAAGAAAATGAGCCCTTACCTAACAAGGTAGTTGGTGACACTCATCAGTTTGGTTCTACCAGTGACATGTGACTTAATTTAAAACAGTTGCTAGAGAAACAGAACAGAAGGTACAGACACAGACGTGGCATCTATTCGTTCCTTGACCCCCTGTTGTGTTGACAGGGAAGAAAATGTTGTGGTATATGAGAAGTAAAAGACTAGAGTATAGATAGTTGAATAGATGATGGGGTAATTTTTATTTTTTAAATTTTTTATTATACCAGAGTGATATATATATGTATGTATATATATATATACAATTACAAAAAATGTTCATAATTGGGTCTCAGTCATACATTGTTTCAGCACCCATCCCTTCAACAATGCCCCATTCCCACCACCAATGTCCCCACATTTCCCTCCCTCCCAGCTCCTATAGCAGGCAATTTTACCTTCCCTGACTTTCTCTCTCTGTCTCTCTGTCTCTGTCTCTCTTTCTCTCTCTCTCTATCTCTTTCATTTTTTATCTTTATTATACCATGTGAGATATAGAATTACAAGGATGTTCATAATTGGGTCTCTACAATACAGTGTTCCAGAACCCATCCCTCTACCAGTGCCAATTCCCACCACCCAATTCCAACACACACCCACCCAAACCCTACCTGCCCCTATTGCAGGTTCATTTAACTTTATCTCTTTGTCTATGTCCCAGTATTTCTCAATCTCTCTTCTATTACACTTTGTGGCTTGTCCTACGAATACTAATAATATATAATGTCTCTATCTGATTATTTAACAGTGAGTTCTAGTGTGACATCCTAATTCCTCATTCCCCATAACCTTTCCAGTTTGATGCAAATAGAATGATCATTGAAGAGTACAAATGAGAAAGATCCTGAAAGGACCCGGTGCTAAAATACACGCAGCCACAGAGCGGCGCGCATCTGCGCAGCCATGGATCTGGAGTCTCTGTCTTGCGGCAGTTGGTTGTGGTGTCTAGAGCTCAGGGTCACATGCCCACTGAGCCCGGAGGCTGGGAAATGGGTGGAGGCCCCCAATCCTTGCTTTGAGTCCAGCAGGCGCGCCGCCTGCATGCTGAGCAGGCCCTAGGAGCTATGTAGGACACAACCAGGATGATAGGGGTAATTTTTAATATGTAGGAAAGATATAGGGGGCTGTAAATGCTAGTAAAAGCCAGCAGGGAGTTGGAATTTTAATACCTCAAAGAGAACACACAAATTGAAAATGTCGTTATGGGAATGAAGGCAAGGCTTGTAAGCACACTTGAAGGAAAAATCTGTCTAGTATAAGAAAATATGTTTCTCCTCTGAGACTCCATGGTGCAAATATCGAGTAGATCCCTTTAGCCAAACTTCTTGATAGACTTTTCTGAATTAATTAAGTCTCCAGAGGTCCAGATTTAAGGTTGGAAATTCAAATGAAAATTGGATGAAGAAAGTTAAGTCAAATTCAAATGAAGCCACTTCCTGCGATGTGATTAAGATAGCTGGTTTTATCAGGATCTATCTTTCAAATCAGAGTATGCTTGAGTGGCCAGTAAAAATAAAATGACATTTTAAACTTAAACTATGTAATCAAGAAAAGAAAAAATGGTCACTTTATTTATAGACTTATGTCAATCAAAAAATCAAGCAATTAACATTAATCAAAGGACACACCACCATACCAGTCACTAAACTTTCCTTACTTAAAGTATTTTTCTAATTGTCTCTACTGGACATAATATGAGTCTTTAATTGTACAAGTACTAAATTTTTTCTATAGATTCTTATTGCATGTGCTGAAATAATTTTTTCAGGTATGGTTATAGCTGAAACTGATACACTCTTCAGAGTCTTTATCAATAGAAACTATGAATTTCTAAATTAAAAATTATGTACAGGGCTCATTAAAAGCAAATAAATGCAATAGATTGAAAATTTGCCCACCTTAGTTTCATACTAAACCTGCTCCAAGCCAGGAGATTTATATTTCCAAAGAAGCTGTACAATCACTTCAGTTTTTTATCCAGTTTATACTAGAAGAGGCACAAAGATCTAGACAGTTGTCATGGCAAAGAGCACTATTTGCTATCCCATAGTCCCATGCATGCTTCTGATGAATTTTCATTGCTAAAGGTGTTTTGTAAAATTTATGAATGTGTATCTTTTCTAGTCCGACTGAGATTTCACTCAAGATTCCTTTGTAGAATTCAACTTTGATATAACTCTCTCCAAGCATATATATAACAAGCATTCACTTGTTAATATTAAATTTGCCTTCATTTTGCATCTTGGCTCTCTATCTTCCTCTAATCCATCTTAAATGCTAACTTAATTTCCTTACTAGGTCCTTCATTCTTTCTCATTGACTATAATTTGAATTTTATTAAACTTCCTAAAAGTCTCCTTCATTGGCATCACATTCTTGCTCCAAAATATCTTCCATACGTTATTCCACACATCAAATCAAGTTTAAATAAACGGGCAAACAAGTTCAATCCCAAATCTTCTATATGCCCTTATGTATTCTTCTTTACTTGTAAGCTCCAATATTTTACACTTCAGGTCAAAAAAGTTTGATTGCTCTATCTTCAATCTAATACATATTCTTTTATACATGATTTTCACCAATGTGGAATATTCTCATCACATTTTATACCATTTCTAAGCTGTGACCTGTTCTATGTGAACAACTTGAAATATTACACAATCTTCTTTCAAATTCTACTAACCACTTTCTCTTTTTTAATTGCTTATTACTTGTCATGATATGTAGAATCTTGTTAAAAGCAACATCTTTTCTTCTAATTTTCTTACTATTGATTCATCAAAATCATAAACCCTTGAGGTTTGGAGATATTTAGTCAATTTTTTATTTATCTCACTATAAGCTCAGCATTTTGAAGAGGTGTTTGTGTTCATAAAGACTTGAATTTTAAACAGAAAGATAGTAAATCTAGACATCACGAGCAATAAAAATATCTCTTATTATAATGCATAACTGTTTTACTGTCTATTCAAACTATTAATAAACAAGCGATTTTCTTTTCTGTGCCTATATGCCTAATCAGTCCACGATTCCTCAGCATTATTCTTTTATAATGTTAACTACAGTTGAGAAAATTGTTGCAAGCAAAAAAAGCTGCTTCTTCATCTGTAATTCATGTTAACATAATATATTATAGAGGAATTATTCATAAATACGTCTAAAAATCTGCAGTGTTAACAGAAGTCAATCATGACCTAACTCTTCATCAAAACTCCCAAGCCAAAAAAATTATGCAATACATGATGGCAAAACACCAAAAAGGTTCAAAACAATTTGTGCACATATAATCACAAAGAAATTACCCTGCATTTCTTTTGCCCATTTACAAAAGGCTCTATACATTTGAAGTGGATACATTCCCCATAACTCCCCTGACCCAATCATAACCTAACTGCCTCTATTGAAGCTTTAATAAGCATTTATCAAATTTAACAGATATAAAACTGAACTTTTCATCTTCTGCTCATACTCTACTCCTCCAAATCCTTCTTGATCTCTGTAATCTATATTCTCTATCCTATCACTGTGGCTTCAGTTGTTGAGACCAAATCTTGCAGTGTTTCCAAAATTTGACTTGCCTTCCCACTGCACATTACTTCCACTTCCTACTCAAACACTCTATTGCTCTGCATTTGATTATGTTACCCTGAGCAACTGCTATTTCCCCAAACAGTCTCTCTGAGTTGTACACATAGGTTTTATCAAATGAGTTCATAGCCACAAGTTAAAACTTTTTGCATCTCAATAAGTATTCAGATCATTTTAAGAGCACTAAATAAGTGTTTAGATCATTTTGAGATCATTTTAGAAATCTTTCTCTGCTCCTTCTTTAATAATTGTAAAAGCTACAAAATGACATCATACGAAAGATTTGGTTTTCAAATCAGATAATATTAAACACAAGAAGTATGAAAATATCTGTCATTACAGTCAGAATGTGTGCCTCAAGAGTTGACTGTCCAGAGGGAAATTTCCCAAAGTTGCGTCAGTATGACACTTCATCTCTATGTAATCTTGAGTCACTGAAATTTCCTCCAGCACAACCTAGATCAATCTAGATCAAAGGTGATAGGACTCTTACTTGGGTGCTCAGTCTTAGTTCTGTGGATTCCTATTTCTATAAGATATCAATGCATTCTCTAAGATTCTGTTTAAATATTACTTGCTAACCCCCTAATTACTAATGCTCCAAATCCCTTTCATTAATTTTTATTTTAAATTATTTTTAAATTAAAAGAACATTTAAATTACTTAAAATATGTTTAAATTACCACATCATAACTGGTTGGGCTTTGACTGATTTCTCCATATGTACTTTATCCTTCATGATACAACTTCAGATAAAGTTGCTACTGCACATTATGGAGAAAAGGCAAATCATTCATCAGTGTATGATATTTGGGTATCTAGGAAGAAAAATAAGGGGAAAAATGTAAAAGGAAAAGCTGATTATGGGTCACCATTTTGTTTTAAATGCAAAAGAATTAAGCATGCTTCTAAAAATAAAAGGCAATGCTCTGTATTTTTCTTTACAGGTCTATAGTTTTGTTTGTCCCTAGGATTTTAGAGTAGAAATGCCTTCCAATTTTATACTTGAAGCAATAATATAAAGAGAATTACAAAAGAAATTTAAATATGTGAGCATCACAAAGCATTGTATACATCAAGGGTTAGAAAGATCATACAGAGTTTAGGTAATTGTTTTGCATGCAGCCTGACCCAGTTTAATTCCCTGCACTGCATATGATTCCTCGAGGGTTACCAAGAGTGATCCCTGAGCACAGAGCCTGAAATTAGACATGAGCACAGTTGAATGTGGTCCCCCCCAAAAGAAACAAATGAAATTGTGTATGCATATTAAAACACTAAAAACAAAGCAACCCATATGAGAAAATGTTTTTCAAAAGAAAATACAGAACCAATTTTAGGATGATTAAAATTGTATAAATAGTCAGTAGTGTAAGTAGTCCATATAAAATATATTTAATACCATAAATCATTTAAAAATTGAACCTTAACAACAAATTGTTTGTTATGAACCCCTTTGGCAGAAAACCAAGGTATGTTGTTCATTTGCTGAAAACTTCTAGAGAAACAAATATAGAGACTTCACACATATAGAATTTCTTATATATCTACAAATAACAACCTCAGATTAGTGTATAAATTATTTTATCCTTGCCAACATTGCATTTGATTATTTCCCAGAAAGTGGATGAGAAATCATTTTATTTTTAATTGACTTCTGTTAAGTACAACTTAACAAATTACTATGTAATGAAAAGGAAATACATCTTTATTCCCTCCCTTACTTCCCATAATAGTTGGTGAGATATGAATTTTTTTTTATTTTCTGTGTAAGCCTTCTGAGTACACAACTTTCCACAATTTTTTATCTTTGCTCAAATAATTTTCTACTCAAACTCGAAGTTAATACATACAGCAGATACAATATATTCCAGAAATGAATTTATTTGATAACACAAATTATCCTTATGTTTAATATTCCTATGGGCAATGTCTGCTATTATTATACATGTAGCAACATTTATGAAATGCATGTTCTATATATACATAATGTCATTAACGTTTTAGAAAATATTTTATTTGTCTGCTAGGATCCAGATTTTGTTCTCCTGTGGTGATAATTTTTCTTTTTTTAATTTTTTTTTTTTGCATTTTTTGGGGTCACACTGGCAATGCTCAGGGCTTTCTCCTGGGTCTGCACTCAGGAATCACTCCTGGCGGTGCTCTGGGTACCATATGGGATGCCGGGGATCGAACCTGGGCCGGCATGGGCCGGCTGCGTATAAGGCAAACGCCCTACCCAATGGACTACCGCTCCGGCCCCATGTGGTGATAATTTTTCTAATTCCTTTTCTGGACCTCTCTATAGATGGGGTTCTCTTTTTATATTTTTTTTTCTTACTGGAGCTCAAACCTAGTTACTAAGATATCTTAAATAGCAGGCATCAGCAATTACACAAAATACAGCTCTTTGTACTTTATGGGATAACAGTATGGCAGAAGAAAAATCACATCATTGATGAGGTCACAGTATGTGACATTAAGGGAAAATAAGTAATAAATATACTATTTTAAAAGTCTAAAAGTATAGTTTCTAAACAACACATAACTTCAGAAACAAGAGAAATCAAGAAAAGGTGGACAGAATAATCAAACCTACAGAATAGTGTGTCAAAATGGGTGACTTGAGAGAATCATATGGAATTGTGAAAATTTGTAAGTATGTAGGTAAAAACATAATCCTCTGAGTCACCCATATTTACACACTGTTCTGTAACTTTGATTATAAAATAGTGAATGAAATAATCTGACAATTAATACCACTTTTCTACCTACCACCCTCTTCCTCTGTGCACCTCAGAATATCTCTAACAGAATATCTCTAAAATAGGACAAAATTTCTTCTATCACTGTCTAAAGAAATTATAATCAAGGTAGAAAAAAATTAACTCTTTACATTTTGGGGGCCTTCTTATTAATGGCTCTAGGATGTAACGATCAGTTTTATATTTATGAAACAAATAGACAAAGGATCTGGAATTTAATTACTCCATGAATTTGTAGGTAATCATCAAATGCATTTGGAAAAAAAGTGATTCCTCCCAGGAGAATTTTAGCTTTTTAAAATAATTACACATTAAAGAGCATTTAAACAACTTTCATATTTAATTCATGAATATGGAAATTCTTTGGATTTTATGACCAAATAATTTGATATGCAAAACAACTTAATGTTTTCTCCTCTGACTTGAGATGCCTTTTGCTACTAACAAAAATAATCACTCTCATTTTCTTTTATGTAATAAACTATGTGACCTGCACAGTCCTAAGCACTGTCTATATATTACAATAATCATCACAATAATCAAGAAAAGTAATACTACTTTCTTCATTTTACCCAGAAAACACAGAAAAGTTTTTACAACTTGCTCAAATTCATAAAAATAAGAACTGGCTAAAATAAAATAAAGACCCTATTCTATTTCATATATTTTTAATTATTTAAGTTATATTCACCCAGTTCTGTAGAGTATTCAGTGAGAAATTTTGGTAATTATGTATAATTACCTCAACATTTGCTTCTCTACCAAAAAAAAACTTGTTTTAAAAGCTGAGGAACAGTTTTATACCATGACCTCTTACAAATAATTTTCTCTTCCAATTTCCAGCCCCAGGAAACCACCAATTGCTTTCTGTATACATTTCCCCTTGAAATACAAATGAATAAATTACACAGGATTTCTCCTTTTTGTCATTTTCACTTGAAAGTATTGAGATTTTAGTCCGCCTTTTGGATATTAATATCCCTTGCTGAGGCCAAAGTGATAGTCCAGCAGGGAGGGCATTTGCCTTGCACATGGCCGTACAAGGTTCATTACTGGCATGCCATATGATCCCCAAGCATTTGCCAGGGAATAATTCCTGAGTGCAGAGACAGTAGTATCTCCTGAGCATTGCCAGGTTCAACCCCCAAAAGCTATAATAATGATAATAAAAATAATATTAAATAATATCCCTGTGTTTCTTTATGAATAATTTTCTATAGTAGCAATAGTCCCCCATTTGCTTATTTATTTGCAAGTTAGTAGACATTTGGATTGTTCCTAGCTTTTTTTCCCCTTCAGTTGTTATAACATTGCTGATGAAAATATAGGCACAGAAATCTTTAGGGAGATCAGTAGTTCAAATTGGTCTTTGTTCTTAGCTATTTTGTTTTTTGTTTGGTGGAGACCAATCCTGGGAGTACTCAGGGCTTATTCCTGGTTCTCAGGGATTGCTCCTAATGTATCTATCATAGGATGCCTGGGATCAACTAGGGTTGGCCACATGCAAGGCAAACACTGTGTCACTATACAATTTCTCCAGTCCAAGACTATATTGTTTTTGTGGGAAAACTCAGAGCTGGTTGCAGTTTATAAATGCAATGTATACAAATTTTGCTATATTTTTTTTCAACTTGACCATGACAGCATTTTCACAGCATTATATAGTTCCAGTGACTCCCAAAGCTAATACAAATGCTTTCTCTTTAAATTCAAGATATACTAATGGGCAGAAAAGATGATCAGGGCCAGATAGGACAGTGAGTAGAGCATCTGCCTTGCATGCAACCAACCCAGGTTTATTTCTCAGCATCCCATATGAGTCCAGAGTCTAGGAGTAATCTCTGAGCATTACCGTATATGACCCAACAAGCCAAAAAACAGATAATCACTTGATTTATCTTATAATTCTATTAGGACAGGCATAGTGTCTTTTTAGATTTTTCACTGGTAAATTATATACATTTTATCAAGTCCCTCTTGAAATCATCAATCCATCTTAATTGATCTCTCTCTATTGGTAATTTTTGTTTTTTGTTATTGTTTCTTTGGGAACTATAGCTAGAGCGCTAAAACTCTATTTCTGCCAGTGCTTATGGGACTATGCCATGCTAAGAATGAAACCTAGGACTTCTATCTGCAAAACACTGCCTTCTCTCTTTATAGTACTCTTTCTGGCCTCTTGTTTTTAAATTTTATTTCTCTAATACTCATAAGCAACTTTTAAATCATTTTTTGCTTGTTCTTTAACCCCTTGTTCTCCCTTGAAAGGGAGACAAGCCTGTCTCCTGTCTGCTACCTGCTGATGCAGCCAGGCACCGTAGCCGCACCCGCAACACCTTGAGGGGCATGGCTTATGACCCATACACTTTTTATTTCTACATAAAATTTTAACCTATTTTATCATTACATAGACTTCTTAAAGCTTCCTTTTTGTAAATGATACATGTTTACTTTTAGTTAGATCAGTAATTCACATAAAATTGACTCTTGATGTAGGTAAAAGCCAAGTTTATGCATATCTGTTATATACATATATATATACATGCATATATATATAAATATATATAATTTCAGCAATGGGGATTGAAGCATATGTATAGGCATTAATTGATTGTACAACTTTGAGCCTACTTCTAGAAAAATCTATTTAGTCTAATTATTCTACATCCCACACACCAACGCCATGCTATCTTTATTACCCTGTACTGAGTTTTAAGTCAGCAAATACAAGAGTTTCCCCTAAATTTTGTTTCCCTAAAATTTTACCTGTGTTAAACCTTTGTCTTTTCAGATAAATAATTCATTTTAGAGTAATATGGAAAATTCCTTACAATTTTTTGTATTGCTAAATGTGTGAGATCTACACAGTAAGGGATATAATCAACAGACTTCAATTCTGTTTGCTAAGTTTAACCTCATGTACTTTTACCTAAATTTTTCTTACATATGAACCATCACTTGTATCACTTATCTTCCCATTGTTCATTGACTTGCTCTTCTTCTGCCGAATATCTTGATAAACTATTAAGAGAGTTTTCCCTCAGGTGGTTCCAGTGGGAGAATCAAATAACATAAACACTAGTCTTTGAAAAGGGACCCTTGATTCAAATTCATTACTTCCTCATAACAAACCCCATGTCCATCTTGTTTTCCCACCCTTTTCTGAATCAGATTGGTTAATATTCTATCCCCAGTCTTCCAATGCAAGTATGAAAATTCCCATACCCTCCCTATTTGTATAGTGTCCTATATCAAAATCATATTAATTTAAAAATAAACAAGCAATTAGAGTTTCCAAGGAAAGCAAACCTTAGATACTGACCTTATAACTTAGGTCCCATGACTGAAAAAAAAGTTTAGCTGAATGGACCCTGTGGACTGTGGTGGAAGGTTATTGGCACTTTGGTAGTAAGTATGATGAGATATTATTGTACCCCTAAAGCATATCCTATAAATATCCACACTCTTGTCAATCAATTTTACTCAATAAAAAAATTTCAATGGGAAGTAGCAATCTTTGTCCTTAGACTGTTATGACCATTGGCACTGTAAACAGGTCAGTTTGATATGCAGTGCATTTTGTATACAACTGTATCCAGGGCTTAGTTTCTGCTGATTTTAATCATATTTTGCTAC
The DNA here is from genome assembly GCA_021461705.1 of Cryptotis parvus. Classification (NCBI taxonomy): domain Eukaryota; kingdom Metazoa; phylum Chordata; class Mammalia; order Eulipotyphla; family Soricidae; genus Cryptotis; species Cryptotis parvus. Next base: position 21,805 of record JAJIBD010001190.1, read on the forward strand.
CTGCTGAGTAGCACCTATTGAGAGTCTGTCTCCATCTGTCAGCTGGCCTGAACTTTGGGCTGAGCTAAACATTGCTTTTTTTTCCTAATTTATACTCAGCAGTATTATAGATCTGATAGACCAACATTGTAAGTTTTATAATTGTAATTGAGGGACAGAAGTTCGGTATTGGAACTCTCCTAAGTGTGACCTTGAGTCATGTATCTTGGCCTATAGATTTGGATCTAACGGATGTGTGAATATTAGGTTATATCATATATCTCCAGTCTTTGGAATCTGTTACTTCACTCCAGAAGTGACTGCTACCCTATGAAACTTACTACTTGAATAGTTGACAACTGTATTTCTAAAATCATGTAATTCATTAAGACTGGAAAGTTGCCTTTGTCCCTAATACCACTGTTTTTCCCTCCATTCAAATGAAGATCCTTGTAGTCAGAGTTATAGAGGTAAATACCAATGTAGCACCCCTGACATGCCACGCACAGGAAAAGCATTAGTTATAACATTGTCATATAACCTAACCTAACCCTGATATCCAGAAGCTCTCTGAAGTAAGAATCATATAAATGTAATAGGGTAGAGGAATTTTTCTTTTTTCTTCCTCCACTGTATACCTAGAAATCACAAAAACTCGAAAGAGAAAAGAAGAGAAAATATAACCAGAATATATGAGACTTTTTAAAAAAAGTTAAGTGTGCTATTCATCTTTCACACCTTCATGCTATAGGTTCTCAATTAAATTCACTTCTGAAAAAAGACCAACTCTTAAGCCCAACCAATACAAAGACTGAAGTGATAGATTTATCTGTGATTCCACTAACTTTACTCAAAGTTCCAACAATATTCCTAACAAGCATAAAACAGGAAAATGTATAGGGTGCCTCTCCTTAAACTATCAGACTATTACCTTACCAAAACTTTCTGTAGGCAGAAACCATAGCCTGATCTGAAATTGCATTAGTCATGAATGTTAAAACCCACTGAGTCATTGAAATGTCTTCAAGAAAAAGCACAAAAAGTGGAAAAAGGAGCAAAGAAAACACTTCATCAAAATTGACATGAAAATGGTGAGAGGTAGAAGTGTTCATTATCACTGATATCAGCTAAATTCAAATCAGAATGAGTGAAATGTCACTTGACACTAGTGAGAAATGCCTTACTCACAAAGACTGAAAACAGCCATTTTTCCAGGGGTATGGTGAAAAGAGGACTCTATTTCCTGTTGTGTTGTTTACTCCACATTCAAATACAGATGGAGAATTAAGAATAATTTTTCCATTTTATCTGGTTATTTCCCAGCTGGTATCTACCCTAAGAACACCAAAATGTTAGTCTCCAAAGATACATGCTTTGTGTGTTATCACTCACAGTAGTCAAGAACTGGAAATAACGAAATGGCTAAGTGAGTAGATATAAACAATGGACTACTAAGCTACAAGAAGAGATGAAGCTTCAATTAACTACAACTTGTATAAGACTGGCACGTATGCTAAGGGAAAAGAATTGAAAGGCAGAGAATGAAAAATGGATAACATCACTTATGTGTGGAGTATAAAGAGACAAGACAAGGGAATACAGAGTCCCCATTTGGTCATCCCTGAGGAATTACCAATATAACCATGAAATGAGACTACTAACGGTCTTTGGAACAATGGTTGACATAACAGTTATTGACACTCTGGTGATGGAGTCGACTTGGGAACATAAAAACAATAATATGAAAACTGTTGTGAACCATATTAATATAAAAGATGTTTTATCTTTGGTCCTTAATAGAATATTAAAATATAAAATTTTTATGAAATTTTGCTCCCTGTTACACAGTTAACTTGTCCAGTATAAATCTAAATGGGGTATTTGAGAATTGAAACCCATTGTTAAAGGCTATTTAGAAAAGGGTGATTTGCATAAGCATGATCTTCCTCTTTCCCAATAAAGTTGCGCAAAAGTCTTTTTACTGAAAGGATTATAGTATTAATGTACTGCACTTTGAAATACTATCCTGATTGTACATTTATACTTAAATGTTGTATTGATCAATGTAGATCCAGAAATCCATGTGACTTATAACTGACAAGCAATTAACTCTATCCTCCACAGTCAGAATTCTCTTTTGTAGTAAAAATAAATCTTCATTTCCAGTGACAAATTCTGTCTTGACTGAAATTTCTAGAGCAACACAATCTCACTTATTTTCCAGATTATTACACGAAAGTTTCTATAACAGCTTTGTATACTCTAGAGATGGATAGAACATTTTATGTTTCCTTAAATAGAAGGAAGAAAGTTTCTTCAAGAAAACTTATGACTCTTACATGCACAGTGTTTCATTTATTATTCCTGTGCTATTTTGTTGTTATTTCTGCAGCTGCTTATCCAGTAAAGAATACACAGGGATTATTCCATTTTACACATGCCAAGACTAAGGTTAAGTGAGATTAAGAAGTTTAAAATATTTAATAATATATGAAGAAGCTGGTTAAAAACAATGGGTTAATTACCTGGTACCCCTATGGTCAAGGGTTTTTTCTCCATGCCACAAGACTTCATAGTTTTTACTTTCTCTCCTCACACTATCCCTATCACTCTAACATTTTGATTTATATTAATGATCATAAACAAATTAATTCCTTCACTTGATTACTTGTATCCTGTTATTCATTGATTTGCTCTAGCGGGCACCAGTAATATTTTCATTTGACCCTATCATGTGCCAGTGTAACCAGGGGCAATGGTTGCTTCAGGAATACGAAGAGCCTCAAACCGTTCATTCAGGGTCTTGACAAAGAAGTCTGACCATCTTGTAGGTGGGCGGCCACATGATCTTTTGACATCCATGGGATCCAGTCGGTAACAGCTCTAGTCCAACAGTCCTCTCTGAATCGCATTACATGTCCAGCCAATCTGATTTTCGAAGTCTTGGCAAATGAGACAGCGCCAATGACTCTGGATCGTCGATGGAGGTTGGAACTCCGGATTTCTTCTCTCACTTGAGTGAGGTGTGATATTCTAAGCATAGCTTTTTCGATTCCTCTTTAGGAGACCCGAATAGTGTTCTCAAACTGCTTTTGTAGGGCCCAGGTCTCTGAGGCGTATGTTAATGCAGGGAGAATGGTGGAGTTGAAGAGATGTGCCCAGAGCTGGAGGTTTTTTCCTTTTTAACTATTTCTCAAAGCTCTTGAAGTCATTCCATACTGATCTCTTCCTCCTGCACATCTCAGGTTTTAGGTCGTTCATCATGTAGAGTTCTCAACCTAGGTACACATAACTGCTGCATTCAGAGATGTCTGTTCTATTGAGAGTGAATGGGGCTCTGGAACTAGGTCTTTGTTCATGAACATTGTTTTGTTGAGATTCAGCTGTAGACCTATCTTTATCCTTTGTAATTAATTTGTACTAAGGTGAATATAGTAAATATATTAATATCACTGAGACATGTAGATTTACAGATACCAAACTGCACTTGGTAAAATCACTATCACTATCCTCCTGTTGATCATCTATTTGCTAGAGCGGGCACCAGTAATATCTCCATATGTCCTGTCTCATGCTAGTAGAGCCCAAGGGCATCTGCTTGCTCCAGGAAAATAAAGAGCCTGAAACCATTATATTAGGTCATGGGAATGAACTAATGTAATTGTTACTGGTATTTGGCATATCAAATAAAACAGGGCAGCTTGCCAGGATTGCCATGCAGGTGGCATACCCTTGTAGTCACATCTAAATATAGCATTTATAGATGAACCGCACGGCCAAGACAAGCTGTGATAGGCTGTCGCTGGGTGGAGTTCTGATGAGAGGGAATTTCAGATGTGGAAAATGGCGGCCTGATGGAGTGGGGAGGGTCATCTGGCTTGTTGTGCTGGTCTGCTGGGGTGGCGGATCAGGACTAGAAAAGAACCCACCATCCCTCCCAGGCGCCTGCGTGAGCGGCTGGGCACAGGGAGAGCAAGTAGCAGCTCTGCCCCATGTCTGTAAGTCTCTGGTTCAGCATACCGGCGCCTCAGCCCAGCGCTCTAAGTTCTGAATCCTCCCCGTGAGACCGGGCGTCCTTTGCCTGTTGCCTGGATGTTGTGAGAGGATCCTGGGTTTCCGCACCACTTGTGGGATGCCCTTGCCTGCCAGCGGCGTAAGAATGACCACAACAGGATTCTTCCTAGAACACACTTTTTTTTTTTTTTTTGCTTTTTGGGTCGCACCCGGCGATGCTCAGGGGTTCCTCCCTGGCTCTGCACTCAGGAATTACTCCTGGCGGTGCCTCGGGGACCATATGGGATGCCGGGGATCGAACCCAGGCCGGCACAGGCAGGCCGCGTGCAAGGCAACGCCCTACCCGCTGGGCTATCGCTCCAGCCCCTAGAACACACTTTATTGGAGCCCCTAATTCTTGAGAGTTAAGAAGATGGGAAGGACTTGGGAAAATAGTGAAAAAATTAGATTTTCATTTTCTGTATATATTAATTCATACTATGAGCAAAACCTTTTCAATATTATCCAGTCTAGCTATTCAAGCACATAGTAACCCAAAATAAGATATGTAAGAGCTTTTAGGTGAACTTTTTTTTCTAATGCAATTTAGTATGATTACATTTGATTCCAGTATAAAATAACTATTTTCTTTCAAGACATCATAATTGATGCGACAGCTTTCATTGGCTCACTCAGTTTATTATGATCACAGACCCTAATATAATTATTTCAAAAAGCTTGTCCCAGATTCTTAGGTGCTCATACCTACCTGTTGACAAAGCATTGCTCCATTTTTCTTTCTCCCATAGTTAGAACTTTTCAAAATTAATCATGCTATTTGTTTGCAGTCTGTTTCTCTTTACTTCATCTTGATTCCACTTTTCCTTTAACTTTCCCTTTAAGGTCCATATATTTTACTAATGGGCAAATAACATATCCAAATCATTGATCTGGAAATCCTCCGTTCATCAGGATCTATGTCGTGTCAGTCACTCTACCCTAGGTCAAATCTTATCAATGTCTCATCACACTAATGCCAGTTTTAGAGCTATGTAATTCCTTCAGTATTTAATACTCATGTTTTCAAAAAAAAGTGTTTTGTTTTTGTGTTTGGGGACATACCCAGTAGTGCTCATGGATTGTTACTGGTGTGGCTTGAAAACCATATGAAGTATGGGATAAAATCGGGGTCAGACATGTGGTAGGAAAGCACTTTACCTACTTACAGCTGTTCCAGCTCAACACTCAGAGCCTTTTTTTAAAAAATCATTTGGTTATTTTTAAGATCTCAGTGAAATAATAAATATTGCAGATACAAACATTTAGTATCTCTCTCAAGAACAAATACATATATGCATATATATGTGTATGCATATATGTATATGTATATATATGTATATATATGTATATGTATATATATGTATATATGTATATATATATGTATATACATGTATATATATGTATATATAAATTAGGTCTTCTCTTTCCTAGCTATTGATGAAGCATAGATTTATAATGTATCCTTTTGAAATCTAATTAAGATTACATTTTAGAATATATACAATGTTAGAATAAATTCACCATCATTCAATTAAAAGAACCATTTTATGTTTCATAAAATTTTTAAGTATAGCCATAAATATTAATGATACTTTGCATATACAAATTTTACTCAAAGATATAGAAAGAAGAGATTGTCTTTAATTATACAATGCTTTCTCCTGTGAATTGGTGTAGTCTCTCTATAACTTCTCTGTCTCTCTTTCTCTGTGTACGCATATTATAAGCATACATTTATTTTTATAAACACACTGAGATATATACATGCTTGAAGAAACCTATATTAGATGCTTCAATAAACTAGGTTAGGCAAAATTAAGATCTCTTTAAAAATTCAAAAGATATTCACGTATAATCACATTGACCACAGTTCCTCTCTGACTTATTTAACTTTTCCTGATTTATGCTGATTATATGGCTATATGATTATGACTTTTATGAGCTCAAGAAGTCAATAGTAAGATAGAGCATTAATTTTAGTCTCCCTGCTAAATTTATGAAATAGTGACATAAGAGGAATTATCATTAATCTAATATTACCATTTTTATGATGATTATTCATCACTTTAAATTTTAAAAAATCAATTTTATTTTTTAAATGGATACAGGATAACAATAGGTATAAAAATTACAAATAGCCTTAGAGTTCCAATTGCTTTCCAAGAGTTTTCATGACATTAATTCCACAAACTATTCTAGTCTGCCCTCATGCATAAACTACTGGTTCCTCATAATAGCATATGGCATTTCAATTTCAAACCTGCCCTCAATAAACAGGATGAAGAATCACTGTGCTCATGTATAAACTGCTTTGTGACTCAATGTTTATCTACCATAATCAATAATACCATTTTTTTAAATTCAAGCACATGAAAAGTAAAACAATTTTATTTCATATGCTAAGCAAATTCTTTGTTCTTGGCTGAAGTAGAATAGATTATAGAAACCTAAGAGCCATAAGGTAAACTTCATTATGCAGATACTGTGGTGCAAATTAAGCAGTAAAGTATTCAAGCAATATGCTTAGTTCCTAAAGGTGATTTTGTTTATACACTTATTGATTTCTTCAGATGTATAATCTTGTCTAGCTCCTCAATTCATCAGCCTCATCTGTCCCTATAAAACCCCAATAATGTAATAAACATTACCAATGAAAATATTTCAAAATTCTGGGCAATATCTGTGCTAAGAAACATCAGAATATTAAAGGAATCATTCTTTATTGTATCTTTAGTTAATAAGGTTAAACTAAAAATGCATTAAAGAAAAACTTTGTTTAATTAGCCTTTTTTTTTTTTCTTTTTGGGTCACACTTGGCAATGCTCAAGGGTTACTCCTGGCTCTGCACTCAGGAATTACTCCTGGTATGCTCAGAGGACCATATAGGATACCAGGGATCGAACCTGGGTCAGCCACTTGTAAGACAAACGCTCTACCCACTGGACTATCACTCCAGCCCCTAATTAGGCTTATGTAGAGAAACTTTTTGTTTCCATAGTATAAATTTCTACTACAGTTTCTGTTTTTAGAAAATGGAATTGATTCTGATCGTCATTTACTTTTAGGTAGTTCTCAAGTCTTTCTTTTCTTAAATATCCACTAATTAACATTTTAAAGGTCATGTGAAATAGAACATTTAATTAACTAGATTTTACTATTTTTATCATAGCAATAATAAAAAGTCAAGATGTTATTCTTGTGTTATACTGCACCAATGGTAAAAGTGTATCTCGTGACTTGGTTATCTACTTATAACTTTAGGATCATGTGATACATGAATACTCATTTTCCTTTTATGTCTGCAATAAAATTAATGTTAGATGTGATTTGTTAGCTTTATTACTGTCTTCCCATTTGTGAACTAATCCAGTGAATTTGAAACAAGCAGCTACCAAGTTCTACATCTCTATCTCTACTGCAGTACAGCCATATTGACACCATAAGAAAAAGAACACACATTCTTATGTGTGCAACAGAAATGAAATAAATTCATTAAACAGGCAGCCATTTAGTGATATAGAGGAAGTATATCATAGCTAACTATGATAGAAATTTAGTTTTCAATTAAATAAACTGAGACTTACATTTAAACAGGATTATAACTGAGGAATAAGGAAGCTCTGGTTAATTCCTAGGAATGGAATAGTAAATGTAAAGACTGAAAAAAAAGAGTGAGCTCTGGGACTTTAAAGAATAAAAAGGAAATACCAACTACCTGAATGAAGCAGAATGTGCTGTCCAGAAGAAGTGGAAGATAAATTCAGTTATAGACTGACATATAAAAAACCTTGGGAAATTATCCTAACAATAATTCCAAGGTTGGAGCAATGCTCCTGGCAATAATGTTTAAGTCTTAAAATGATGGGACAAGCAAAATTGCACCCCAAAAAAGAACAGAGTAAAACAGTTTAGGATATTTTAGATGTTAGTGAGCAACATAAGCAAAAATAGAATAGAAAACTTTCAGACTTCATACTTTAAGGGTGTCTGCGATGTGAAATACTCACACGATGCTTTTTATGTACCCATTTAATGTTGATGTGCTTACTAGCAGCCCTTAATGTCTCTGTCAGCTTAAATAATGAATCACTTGTTGGAATATTGTATTGAACAAATAGCCAATGTCTGAGCTAACTGATGGTTGCTCATGTGACCACAACTTATTTTTTTTACCGATTTTGCTTGTTTATTTGTCTCTGTTTTTTTTCTGTCTAATTCTGGACAGAGGTCTAAAGCGATATTTTGATTGTCTTTAGACAAAACATCAAAGATATCAGATTTCAATGACCTTATGTTAGGAGAATGGGATATCAAGAGAAGTGTTGAGTAGAAAAATGGTCTGAATCTATTTTGTGTTATAAAGGTATAAAGGCATGCGATAACTATTGGTGAAGTATATACATTGATTTAATTTTTTCTAACATATTTCTTTTTTGGGACTTTTCAGAGTCCCCAACAGATATTGGGTCCAGCTGGTTCCCTGGCCACATTCAGGGCCAGAAACCATGCCCCTCTGGCCAATAAACAAAGATGCCTGACCACAAGTTCTAGAAAATCTAAGGTTTTAAATTTTCTCCATTCATTCCTCACTCCAGCTAACCACACACACACACACACACACACACACACCACCACCACCACCACCACCACCACCAAGTCAAATCAGTTCTGCAAGAGGTACATACTTTTACCAAAGGGCAGGGCAAAGAGTTACTACAGGTAAAAGCTCTTTACTCTAAAAAATGAGATGAGAAAAGCCTTCCCCTTATCAGGCAGAACCACAGGGAACCACACTCCATCCCCCTCCCCAGAGTTATAGGGTAAAAGCCTGGGCATCTTGCTTTCTCTAATCCTTGGCTGGTAAACAATCATTTCAATAATGTTTCTAGTCATTTTGTATGAACACAGTAAGAGAGACAGAAGTTTATGTACAACCAGAATTAAATTTATAAGGACTCTATCTATCCACCACTTATCTTTGGGTCAGAAAAAAACTTCTTTCATGATCTTTTTTTCTTTCTTTGGGTCAGAACAGAGTTTGTTCCTTGTCTCAGAATATTGTGCAGGACACTTAGTTTCCCTGTCAAGGCCAGGATGATTTCTTGCTCTTGGTCCATTCAATTCCACTGTGGGACGCTCCTTTGAGGTGGAAGGAATTAGGAATCAATAAAAGGGTAACTGGAAGTTTTTAGTTAGGAACTATGACAGATGACCAGGAATAGCTAATTCACCGATGCATAGTCTTAGCTGTCTTCCTGTGTGTATACTAAAAATCATTTGTACTAACATAAGCATAATATAGGGCTTTCAGAAAAAAGAGAAGCAGCCCTTCATTTACAATACAAAGCCTGGGGACAGGAGTATGGCTGAAAATAAAGAGTATTTAAACAATTACTCACTTTTAAAACAGGCAAAAGAGAATAGCTGTTGTATCCCATAAGAATGAAGTGACTTACATATAGAATGACTGCCACAAAACAGATCTTAATAACAAATACTTCTTTTTTGCGTTTCTCTTGAGTTAGCTAAAACAATATCATATTATTTATAAATGCATTTCACCCTTCATCCCAACCACCTTAATTATATTATATTTATACCTTCTATATCAAATATGCCCCCTTGTCCCAATCCTATAATATTCTTCTGAATAATTTATTTTCCTGGTCTAAAAGCATATCAATTTCCTAGACCTCAGACACGCTTTTTTTCGTTTCTCATTCTTAAAATATTGCATCAAAATGCACCACTCTTCTTCATTTTTATATAAAATTTTTGCCAAAACAATCACTTGATCACTTGACATCCCGTTATTCATTGATTTGCCTCGAGTGAGCGTCAGTAACATTTCCATTTGACAATATCACGGGCCAATGTAGCTCAATGGCATCTGGTTGCTTCAGGAATACAAAGAGCCTCAAACCGTTCATTCAGGGTCTTGACGAAGAAGTCTGACCATCTTGTAGGTGGGCAGTCACGTGATCTTCTGACATTCCATGGGATCCAGTCGGTAATGGCTCTAGTCCAGCGGTCATCTCCAAATCGGGTTACATGTCCAGCGCAACTGATTTATGATACCTTGGCAAACAAGACAGCATCCCAAAACAGACAGAATCTGGAACAATGACAGAGGTCGTAGCTCCGATTCCTAATTTCACTTGTGTGAGGCTGGATATTCCAAGCATAGCTCTTTCGATACCTCTTTGGGAGACCTGAATAGCATTTTCATCCTGCTTTTGTAGGGCCCAGGTATCTGAGGCATATGTTAATGCAGGGAGAATGGTGGAGTTGAAGAGATGTGCCCTTCAGAGCCAGAGGTTCTTTGTCTTTTTTAGCTATTTCTTTGATGCTTTTTGAAGGCATTCCATGCCGCTCTCTTCCTCTTGCACAGCTCAGGTTTTAGGTCGTTCATCATGTTGACTTCTCGACCTAGGTACACATAACTGCTGCATTCAGAGATGCTTGTTCCATTGAGAGTGAATGGGGCTTCTGGAACTAGTTCATTTTTTCGTGAAACATAGTTTTGCTGAGAATCAGCTGTAGACCTCTTTCCACATTCTCGGTCACAGCAGCCAGCATTTGTGCCACTTGGCTTATGTTTGGTGTTATTAGAAAGATGTCGTCAGCAAAGCAGAGGTGGTGTAGTTGCCGACCCTCTATTTTCAACTCCCATTCCTTCTCATTCTAATTGTCGAATGATGTTCTTGTGGGTGGCACTGAAGAGTTTTGGTGAAATGGTATCACCAAAACAATAGTGAATATATAATGTTTGTATGTTTTGCACATTCAACTGTTCTTCATGCTTATAGTCTGCTATTGCAATCACATTTCTATTGAACCAAAATCCCTGATTACTCTACCAAGTAGACAAGGCATTGGAAAATTTTAATCATGATAGCAATGAAATAATCATGCTGCTGCAGGTATAAGACTCACATGTAGTCAGGCCTTCGGGAGGCATAGGTAAATTTTTGCTAATGAATGCATTTGTCATTTTCTCATCCTTGGAAAGGAAAATAATGAACAAATAAAATAAAAATTATTTCTGAAAATAGAACATTAGACAAGCCCAGTTTTTTATTAGAGTGCTATGTAAGCTTCATCAGGATATGGGCTTTGCAGTGAGTTCAACTCCTACAGAATTTAGCTTCCCATTACAAAGTCTAACTATGGAAAAAGCTTACAATTTTTTTGCTTTAATCTTTTGAGAAGCATCATTTGCAAATTTTGATCTATGAAATAAAGGAAATAAATTAGGTAAAGTTATTGATTATTGTTTTATACCTGAGACACTTTGGAACTCAAAGCTTGGGGAGAGCAACAATTGCAAGCAGCATGTTCACGTTGAGTTGATGGACCCATTCTTAGAATTCAAAGTACTCACCATAAATTGATAGGAGAGATTATTATGAGGAAAGGTGTGCAGAAAATAAGATCCAGGAAAATATATTTAGGGTAAATACATTATAGAGTGAAAGATGCCAGGGAGCAAACTACCAGGGAAATATAAGAATCTAAAAAAAGATAGAAGTGAAAAATACCAGAAATACTTGAAGATGTAGCAGAAGCCGGGAAAAGCATTTCGCAACGCCCACCTGTCCTTCACCCACTATAAGACCAAGATGACTGCCCTCCAACATCCTGATGAATCTATCACATCTTCCAGAAAGGCAATGGAGAAGATTTTCCATGACTTCTACTCATATCTCTTTGATAGCCCCCACATGGCCACATACCAAATTCCGCAGGATGGATATGTCGTTCCCAACATTCTCCCTTCTGAAATCTGACATGCCATTTCATCAGTAAAGAAGAGAACAGCACCAGGCCCAGGCAAAAGTCAGACCTGAACACCTGAAGAATCTGCCTTCAGTAATCTTCAATACACTGGCTCGGCTCTTCACACACTACCTGTCCGAATGCAAGGTGCCCTCCTATTGGAAAACCAGCAAGACAGTTCTACTGTTCAAGAAGGGAGACATCCACTACATTGGCAACTATCGCCCCATCTGCTTGTTGTCTGTCATATACAAGCTGTTCACTTGAGTCATCCTGAACAGGATTGGCAGTACATTAGATGAAGGGCAACCATACGAGCAAGCTGGCTTCCGAAAAGGATTCAGCACAATCAACCACATCCACACAGTAACCAAGCTCAATGAAGTGTGTAGGGAGTTCAGGATGCCATTCTGTCTCATGTTCATTGATTTAAAGAAAGCCTTTGATTCTATGGATACTGAAGTGGTCATCGAAGCCCTAGCCAAACAGGGTGTGCAAACCTGAACCTTGTGAGCTGTTTTACTGATTCACCAGCAGGATCTCACCATTCTACAAAGAAGTGATCATCAATGTCAAAAGAGAGGTTCGGCAGGGAAATACCATTTCACCAAAACTCTTCAGCGCTACCCGAAAGAACATCATGTGACAATTAGAATGGGAAGGAATGGGAGTGAAGATAGACGGTCAGCAACTAAACCACCTCTGCTTTGCCTATGACACCATTCTAATAACACCAAACATTAGCCAAGAGGCACAAATGCTGGACGACTTTGACCGAGAATGTGGAAAGATAGATCTACAGCTGAATCTCAGCAAAACTATGTTCATGAAAATGAACTAGTTCCAGAGGCCCCATTCACTTTCAATGGAACAAAGATCTCTGAATGCAGCAGTTTTGTGTACCTAGGTCGAGAAGTCAACATGATGAACGACCTAAAACCTGAGCTGTGCAGGAGGAAGAGCGGCATGGAATGCCTTCAAAAGCATCGAAGAAGTAGCTAAAGGGACAAAAAGAACCTCCGGCTCCCGGCACATCTCTTCAACTCCACCCTTCTCCCTGCATTAACATACACCTCAGAGACCTGGGCCCTACATAAGCAGGATGAGAATGCTATTCGGGTCTCCCAAAGAGGTATCAAAAGAGCTATGCTTGGAATATCCTGCCTCACTCAAGTGCAAGAAGAAATCGGAGCTCCAACCTCTGTTGTTGTTCCAGAGTCAGGGATGCTGTCTCGTTTGCCAAAGCATTGAAAATCAGATGGGCTGGACATGTAATGTGATTTGGAGACGACCGCTGGACTAGAGCCATTACCGACTGGATCCCACGGGATGCCAAAAGATCATGTGGCCGCCCACCTACAAGATGGTCAGACTTCTTCATCAAACCCTGAACGAACGGTTTGAGGCTCTTTGTATTCCTGAGGCAGCCAGATGGCATTGGGCTACCCTGGTACGTGATAGGGTCAAATGAAAATATTACTGGCGCCTGCTCAAACAAATCGACGAATATTGGGATGTCAAGTGATCAAGAGATGAAAGATCAAGAATAGCTGAAATGTTACCAACTTTGAGACTATATGAAATGTCCAAACATTCAGTTAAAGATCTCAAAAATGTTCTATTTCACACCATGTGTTCACATACCCAAAGATTTTAATTAATCTGAATTTAGTCAGATTTCTCCCCTCTTCTCAAATCTTTGAACTTTAGGCCATCCGTAAACTAAAAAGGTGAAATCTTGTCATTTGTAACAACATAAATAGATAGTAGATAACACTAGTATGCAATGTACAGATGTGGCTAATAGTAAGCCAAGTGAAATAAAACAGACAAAATTAGACATTAAGAGTTCACTCATCTGTAGTATGTGGAGAAACAAACAGATGGACTAAATAAAACTAACTAAAGTAACTCCTAAACTAAAGAGTAACTCATTATTATCAGTAAAAAAAAAAAAAAAAAAAACGATAAACTGGTACAAAGAGGATATACATAGAGTGATGGGTAAATTTGTCTTACTATACTGAAGTTAATTCAATATATAGACAGAAGAAATGTCATACACAAAACCTATGTAATTTATTAAACGATGTTCTTAATTAAAAAATTTTTGAGAGTAAAGAGAGAATGAGTAATTATTTTAGGAAAATTACTTGTCACTAGTCTTCCCATTGTCAATCGAGTTGCTCAAGTGGGCACCAGTAACGTCTCCATTCATTGAGAATGAGGTCCCTTATTTTTACTGTTTTGGGCATATCAAATACACCACTTGTAGCTTGCCAGACTCTGACATGGCTCTGGGTTCATCCCAGGGTACAGTGTGGCTGCGGTGCCGAGCTGCATCAGCAGGTGGCAGACAGGAGACAGGCTTGTCTACACCCAAGGCTCTGCCCAGTGAGCCCTGGATGGTTGATGGTCTGACATAGAAAAAGACTGGGCCCCCTTTAGGAAAATATCCACTCACAATTAGGAGGGAAATGATCAAGATTAAAGCAGGGAAAAAAGGTTATGAGAGAAATCACCAACATAAAAATCTGTTCTCAAAAGTCAGCTAAAATTAGAAAAATGTATAGCAGGAAAAAAAAAAAATCTCAGTGTGGGAATTAAAATATTACTTTTCATAAATATCAAGCTACAAATAAGTGAATATTCATATTTTTAGAGACAATGTTATTTTTAAAATGATTGGCTTACACCTTCTAAAAAATTGAATTTGTATTTGTTTCTGGATCAAACCCTGCAGTGCTCAGGGCTTTTCCTGGCTCTTTACACAGAGATCATTCCCAGCCAGACTCAGAGGATGTACGGATACTAGATATAGAATTGAATCAACTGAGTGAACTGAGGGCAAGACCAGTGTCTTAGCACATACACATACACACACACACACACACACACACACACACACACACACACACACACACACATATATATATGGCCACTAAGTTAAATTTCTTTTAGTGTATTCCCACTGTGAGTATTCCCACTATATCTATATATATATATATATATATATATATATATATATAATACACTAGAGGGAATATTAACTAGAATATTCTATATATATGTATATATATATGTATTCCCATATATATATATATCCATATATATGGCCACTAAGTTAAATTTCTTTTAGTGTATTCCCACTATATATATATATTACTCACAGTAATATATATATAATATATATATTAATATAGTAATATATATTATATATATGTTTTGTATATATATATATATATATATAGAGATAGAGAGAAAGAGAAAGAGAGAGAGAGAGAGGTGTCTGCCATAAAGGCCAGTTATGGGAGTTGGGGTGGGGAGCGAAACTGGGGATGTTGGTATAGGGGAAACATGCACTGGAGGAGGGATGGGTGCTAGAACACTGTATGACTGAATCCCAATCACAAATGGCTTTGTAGTGTTCTATAGCAAGGTGATTTTAAAAAAAAATCAAATCCCACCCAAAAACTGTATATAACTTTAACCAATGACAATTACTGAAGAAACAAGTAGCACTGATCATGCAGAAGTTGCCATTGTCTAGAAAATAGGATATAATTACATGATCAGCACCTTCTCAAAACCAAAATCTGGCAGAGTAAACAAAAATAACATTACTAACTGCAGTTACTTGTTAATACAGATTCAATAACCTCCACAACCATATTATCATGGTTACAATTTGAAAATACAGTAAATAAAATATTACTTATTTAATGATTTCCATTCTAGTAATGATGAATTGGTTTAGTATTTATCATATTAAAGGAAAATAAAAATAAAAGGCTCACTTGAATACATTCAGATCATGCAAAATATTTCAGCACCCGATAATGATAAAATAATTGTAGCAAACTACCAGTATAAATAGATTTCCTCAAACTGATAGATTATCAGTCTGTTTATGGGTGATACCAACCATAAAGATTTCTAACCATTGATCAGGATAAGTTTGCTTAATATGCCCACTTTCATAGAAGACTGCAGCTCTGCTGGGGTATCCCAGTATCCCCAGTACTCTTATGTCTGAATACCATCACATCCTGAGACTCTAGAACTGAACCATTGGCCTGAGGAGTCAAGAGTTATGTCTGGGGCCCCAAGCCTACTGAGCACTTGGGAATCCCCTCAAAAGATCGAAGATCTCAAATGAATTCAGCTTAAAATATCACATTAAAGGTATAAACTAGATGACTCTGTAGTATATTTCAGAATTATCAGCTCCCGGGATTGGAGAGGTAGCCCAAAGGATTTAAAACTTAGTTCCACATGGTCCCCCAGATGCAACTGAGAATTAACTCCAAGCACTAAATTGGGAATTGCCCTGAGTACTGCTGGATATGAAAACTCATATATTATTAGTAGTAACAATAATGATAGTAATAATGGCAAAAACAAACATTACTAAAAGAATGATAAATGGACCTTAAATGGAGATACTATTTCTCTCACATCTAAAGAAAGTTTATTACAAATTTCAGTAAAATATGCCAAAGTTTGAGAGTATCAATGTCTGGCATACCAACAAAACAAGCAGAAATTCACACTTCCTAAGCCTCATGAAAAAATATGAAGAAACATCAATGGAAATCTCAAATTTGATTGTGTGATGGATTCAAGATCCCTTTTCCTAGAACTTTAACTTTGGCATACCAGTTACTTGATCACTTGATCACTTGAATCCCGTTATTCATCGATATGCTCGAGCGGGGCCAGAACATTTCCATTGGACCCTATCACGTGCCAATGTAGCCCAATGGCATCTGGTTGATTCAGAAATATGAAGAGCCTCAAATCGTTCCTTCAGGGTCTTTACAAGGAAGTCTGACCATCTTGTAGTAGGCGGCCACGTGATGTTTTGACATCCCGTGGGATCTAGTCAGTAAGGCTCTAGTCCAGCTGTTGTCTCCAAATCGCAATACATGTCCAGCCCATTTGATTTTCGATGCCTTGGCAAACGAGACAGTGTCCCTGATTCTGGAATAGTGATGGAGGCATCAGTTGCATCATGCTGTATTTGACACTGGAGAAGAATTGTTCCTTGGAACATGCTACCAAAAAGGCGTCGGTGACATTGGTGTCCTTGTCAACACAACATGGCCGTCAACATTGATTCATTTGAATGCCTAACAAACCGAATAGGACGATTACACTTGAAGAGATGTGGCCCACTGCCAGCCATTTCTATCTTCATTGTCTACGCACCAACATCCACATACAAAGAAGATGAAATTGAGAAATTCTACATGGAACTGGAGGAGTTCTATAAAAAGATCACACCTTCTACAAGATCATAGTCAGTGATTTTAATGCCAAGATAGGACCAAGAAGATCGGCTGAAGAACTCCACATCGGGACCCATGGCCTAGAATGGAACAAACAGGGTGAGAGACTATCTGAGTTCATCATGTCCACCAGGACCATTCATGGGAACTCACAGTTCCAGAAGGCTGAAGCGAAACGTTGGACATGGGAATCTCCTGGCGGACAGTTCCACAATGAAATTGACCACATCATCTTCAATCGACGGTTTTGTCTGACCGATGTTGCTGTCGTCCCCCAAATTCCAAACAGGATCGGACCACCGTCTCCTTCGTGCAAAATTCTACTTCTCGCAACGGGGAGAAAAGGCTGCAAAGTTGAAGAAGAGAACTCCCAGAACGACCACCAACTGGGAACTCTTTGGCACCATTGCAGCAACATGGGAAGATACCATCATTGGCGACATCGATGAAGAATACAACCGACTGATTCAGCACCTCCATGATTATGCGAAGAATGCCGAGAGAGAGAAAGACACAAAAGGACGCTTGTCTTCAGAAACTCTTGAGCTCATTCACCAACGTGGCAAGGCGCGAGCCTCAGGAGACCAAATGCTAACGTCCAAGCTTGCTAAACGGTGCAGAGAAGCGATAAAAGAAGACCTCAAATACAGAAGAGCAGAAATACTGGAAGATGCAGCAGAAGCCGGGAAAAGCATCCGCACTGCCCGCCTGTCCTTCGCCAACTATAAGACCAAGATGACTGCCCTCCGACACCCTGATGGATCTACCACATCTTCCAGAACGGCAATGGAGAAGATTATCCAGGACTTCTACTCAAATTCCACAGGATGGATATGTCATTCCATATCCAACGTTCTCCCTTCTGATATGACATGCCATCTCGTCGGTAAAGAAGGGACCAGCACCAGGCCCAGACAAAGTCAGACCTGAACACCTGAAGAATCTGCCATCGGTACTCATCAATACAGTAGCTCAGCTCTTCACACGCTACCTGTGAGAATGCAAGGTGCCCCCAATGGAAAACCAGCAGGGCACTTCTACTGTTCAAGAAGGGAGACATTCTTGACATTCTTGAATTCATGACATCGGCAACTATAGCCCCATCTGCCTGTTGTCCGTCATATACAAGCTGTTCACAAGAATCATCCTGAACAGGATTAGCAGAACACGAGATGAAGAACAACCATGCGAGCAAGCAGGCTTCCGGATAGGATTCAGCACAATCGACCATATACACACGGTAACCAAGCTCATTGATGTTTGTAGGGGAGTACAAGATGCCCTCTCTGTCTCACGTTCATTGATTTACAGAAAGCCTTTGATTCTGTGGAGACTGAAGTGGTCATCGAAGCCCTAGCCAAACAGGGTGTTCAAACCCAATACATCAAGATCCTTCGTGAGCTGTATTACGGACTCACCACCAGGATCTCACCATTCTACAAAGAAGTGATCATTAATGTGAAAAGAGGGGTTCGACAGGGTGATACCATTTCACCAAAACTCTTCAGCGCCACCCTCGGCATACCAGTATTGGAAAAAAAAGACATATATAATATATATATATATATATATATATATATATATATATATATATATATATATATATATCAAAAGCAATCATTATAACTTTGACTAAAATAACTGAAGATTAGAAATAACTCATTCTAAACTCTAAATAGTTCCACACGGCAGAAAAAACTTGAGGCTGGAGCGATAGCCCAGCAGGTAGGGCATTTGCCTTGCATGCGGCCGGCCCATGTCGGTCTGGGTTTGATCCTCGGCATCCCATATGGTCCTCCGAGCACTGCTGGGTGTAATTCCTGAGTGGAGAACTAGGAGTAATCCCTGAGCATCGCTGGGTGTGACCCATAAAGCAAAAAAAAAAAAAAAAAAGGAACTATGCAAACTTATAAAGAACCTGTAAAATAGGTTGCTGTAATAATAAAAAATAAATAAGAAGAATAAAACAGCATGTATAGTATTCTTCTAATGAAAGAAGAGAACAATAAGAAGGTATACAATATGTTACTTGTCTTAATGTGCATAAAAACAGTGAAGAGGTTACATGTTGAAAGGAGCAGCGGTTCATATGGGCTTAAGAGTGAAGAAGACTTCATTTGCTAGGCTATGTAAATATTCTGTCACACGCTTATATTACATAAACAAGGAAAATAAAGTTAAAACGTGTATTTAAGCATCACATGCTAACAAAAACTAAAGCACAAATCTATACTATCCTACAAAGCAATATACATTCTTAACCTTTAACCTTGAAAAATCATAAAAAATAAAAAGTTTAACCATCCTATTTCACTTAAAATGTATCTCTGTTTATTCTCCATGTAATTATCATTTTATGTGTTTAATATATCAGAATATTTCAATTTATCTAATAAACTTGACTAAAGTATTTGATGTCAATTTTTTTCCACTTTCAAATGTTTCTGGGTCTCTCATAAAATGCATGTAAATTTCATTTAATTTAGAACTCATTAAGGAAGAGGCTGTAACACAATGTAACACATTGACTCTCCTGAGACCTTCAAGAAGTAATCCCTGAGTGGAGTGCAGAGTCAGAAATAAGCTCTGAACACGCCTAGGTGTAGCTTAAATAACCAAAGGGGGCCAGAGCAATAGTCTAGCGGGTAGAGCATTTGTCTTACATGCAGCCGACCCGGGTTCTATCATCAGCATCTCATATGGTCCCCACGCAGTGCCAGGAGTGATTTCTGAGCACAGAGCCAGGAGTAACCTGAGCATCTCTGGGTGTGACCAAAAAAGCAAAAAAAAAAAAAAAACCAAAGGGGGAAATAAAGAACTCATGAAGAAATATCTCTTAAATTTGTTCATCATAATGAATAAATAAACTGTACAGGTAGCAATTGTTTCATGAATAATTTCCTGTATATCTTCAAATAGAAATCACTCATACTGCTTTTGAGGAGAAAAAAATGTTTAATCAAAAGTAAATATTTTAGCATTTCAGATCAGGAAAAATATTTTTTCTTAGAAACTGGCATGTTTCTAGTCTACTGGATTTACCTGCTGAATCTGCATTAGATGAATTTCATCTGACTATAGATAACAAGTATGTTATGCATTAAACAGCTGCATTTCATTAAAATCTATCGTAATGCTGATAGAGTGCTAGTAGAGTGCTTATGGAGTATATATATTAAACTTATAATAGAGCTATACCTTTGCTTAGGTTAAGATTCACGGCAAATCATTTTTGAAAGTAGATAATACCTGAATTTGTGTATTCATTTTCAATTGCTGACATAACCAATTACCATTAATGTACATTCTTAAAAGCCTAAATTTATCTCATGGCTTTGTAGGCCAGAGGTCCTGATTGAGTATGATTAAGAGGCTCTGAGGAAAATCTACTTTCAAATCATGCACATTGCTAGTGAAATCTAATTTCCTTGCCACCTATCAACTGGGTCATCACTTAATCCCAAGACTGGAGACTGTGCTGTAGTTTTGTGTCCCAGTGTCTATTAGGGCCCAACAAAAGTGTACCCACCTTTATCTATCCCTAAATCTCTGGCTCCTGCTGTCCCTCTCTTCTGTCTTCACCAGAGAGAATTCTCTTCAAAAAGCATTCATGTAATTAATTTGTGGCCATTCAGCTAATCCAGGATAATCTTCTATCTCCAGGCCCTCCACTTTGACTCCTCCCACAAGTTTCTTTGGCCATAGATGTCACATCTTCACAGGTATTACTTGGCCTTATGTATTTTGGGGGGGAGGGAGTAAGGAAACAGAAAAGTAATATCCTATAAACAAAAATACTTAATCATTTTTCTTAATCACAGCATTTACATTCCAAATTTAAAAAAATTAGAATTGATTATTGCTTAATTAAAAACTCACTTAGTCTCTCCCAGTCATGTATTTCCATGTAGCATAAAGGAAAAACAAACATGTTTACAAAATTGTTTGTAGTACGAAGAATAGAGTCCTGTGAAAAATCATTTACTTGTATCATGAAAAGAGAAGAAAATATTTTCTAATATTTGTTCCAGCTTTATATTCCAGAATATCAAATTTGCTTTAAAAAAGCTGCCCTATTTGTCAATCTGTCATGAAATACATTTCAGCTTCAAGCTTCATGCTCCTGGGGAAATCACAAAACATCTCATTCAGCGGAAGAGGCTGAAACCCTAAGTAATGCAATTAATATCTTCCGTTTTTGCCATCAGCACAGAAAGCAACAACTTGGAATCTGAATCACTAATTGTGTCTAATAGCTTACATCTGGCTTGTGCAAGTTCAGCACATTAATACTCGATTTTCATGTCCTGAGCAGCAGGCACAAGGTGGACATGCTCTGACCTGGTCTCCCAACAGTGATCACGTTCTTACCTTATCAAGAAATAGAATATTCATTAATGAATGAAACTTGACTTCAGAAAATTGACTGGACGTACACTCCCATTGAAAGAAACTTAAAACAGCAGTTTTGAATAAGATGATGTAAATACCATGAAAGAAAAATCTTCCCTGAAATGTGTCAAATGAATTTTTGTATAAAATTCTGAGAGACCTGGGGGTTGTATACTGATTCATTTAATTATGTCTATATGTTGTGAAAACTCAAAAGGTCTTGAATATATAAATTTTAATAGCTGTATCAGAAAACCGTTTATCTAAGGTTATAGCTCAGGACACATGAAAGTCTACTTTTATCTTGTATGACTGAGATTTTGTACATTAATTACCATTAATGTTCTCTTTTCTCTCCTTCCCCTGAAACCAACATTCTAATCTCTGCTGCATTGAAAATCTTTCAAAACTGTCATACAAATGGGATCATGCACTATTTGTTCTTATGCAACTAACAATCTTTGCTTGATCTAAAGTTTTAATTTTCTGGTACAGAATAATCAGACAGCAGGTAGGGAATTTACTTTGCATGAGGCCAACCATAATTCCATTCCTGGTTACCCCATATGGTCCCCCAAGTGCCACAAAGAGTGACCCTTTAGCAGAGCTAGGAGTAAGCCCTGAACACTACCAGGTGCACTCCCCCACAAAAAAATAAAGACTTTCTAATTAATTTTTTTTAAGTTTTAATTGTCAAACATTAGCCAAGTGGCACAAATGCTGGCTGACTTTGACTGTGGCTGACTAGCTGACTTTGAATGTGGAAAGGTAGGTTTACAGCTGAATCTCAACAAAACAATGTTCATGAAAAATGAACTAGTTTCAGATGCTCCATTCACTCTCAACGGAACAAACATCTCTGAATGCAGAGATCCATTACCGACTGGATCTCACGGGATGTCAAAAGATCACATGGTTGCCCACCTATAAGATGTTCAGATGTATTTTTTCAAGACCCTGAACAAATGGTTAGAGGCTCTTTGTATCCCTGAAGCAAGCAGATGCGGTTGGGCTACACTGGCATGTGACAGCAGCAAATGGAAATGTTATTGGCACCCACTTGAGCAAATCGACAAAAACAGGATGTCAAGTCAATTGATCAATTTTCAAATGTAAGAACATCATACATATTTTTACATATTGTGAAACCAATTTCCTTAATGACCAATTATACATCAATTTTTATTACTTACTCATATCTTTATTATGTATGTGTAGACTTAATTTTATAAATATGTTTATCCTTGATGGACATTTAGGTTGTTTCCCTATCTTATCAATAATAAATAATTCATTTTTTAATATTTATTATACCACTGTGAGATATACAGTTACAAAAGATATTCATAAGATGTTCATATTTGGGTTTCGGTCATACATTGTTCCAGCACCTATCTTTCTTTTTTTTAGTTTGATAAATGTATTTATTTTACAATTAAGAAGTTCATATTTGGGTTTTGGTTATACAGTGTTCCAGAACCCATCCCTCCACCAGTGCCCATCTCCCACCACCAATGTCCCCAATTCCCTCCCCCCTCCCCTGCCTGCCTCCATGGCAGGTTCTTTTTTTCTTTCCCTTATTCTCTTTCTCTTTTCTTTCCCTTCCAGACTATGGATTACAGAACATACATTAAAAGGTTGTCATGTGTATCTTTCTTTCCCCCCCAAATTTTATTACACCATTTTAGACATATAATTGAAAGATACTCATGTAGAGTTTTGGTTCTACAGTGTTCCAACACCCATCCCCTCCATCCAAACCCATCTCCCATCACCAATGTCCTCACCTCCCTCCCCCTCCCACACCTCCAACTACTTGGCGGGTTCTGTATGTCATTTCTCTCCTCTCTATCTCTCCCTCCCGCCAAACTTTCCTGCACATCGTGGAATGCAGTGCATTAAAGTACATTACTGTTTCCACTATTTTTAATGGACCGCGGCCGCGGCTACTGCGCAACCTGGGCCTCGAACTGGTTTTGCTCTGTTAATCTGGTCATGAGGTAGTATCCCAGCGTCCAGACAGCGAAGGTGGTGGCTATTGTGGTGGGCGGAGTCTCATCCGGCTGCTTCTGGGACCCCCCAGAGGTGATGGGCCCCACTCCCAAAACCCATCTGTCCTCCCCGGAGCCCTATGGTCAGCTGGGCCTGGGGCGAGCCGAGTTCCAGCTTCCCCAGCCACTTGTGAGGCTCTTCATGCTATGGCTGGTGGCCACAGGGCAGCTCCTGGGCGGGGCAACCAGGCTCGCGACAAAATGGAGGGGGAAGGGCCCACCCCCTGACTCCATCTGACAAATTCCCAGTGATTCCCGCTTCTGGTAGCCCACTTACCTAGGCTCGAACTGGTTTTTGCTGTGTTAATCTGGTCATGAGGTAGTATCCCAGCATCCGGAGAGCGAAGGTGGTGGCTAGTGTGGTGGGCGAGTCTCATCCGGCTGCTTCTGGAACCCACCAGAGGTGATGGGCCCTCAGCACCTATCTTTCCACCAGTCCCTATTACCCACCCACCCAATGTCCCCGATTCCCTCCCCCTCCCTAGCCTCTGTGGGAGGCTCTGTGGGAGTTTCTGTTCTCTCTCTCTCTCTCTCTCTCTCTCTTCCTTCCTTTCCACATAGTGTATTACAATACATACATTAAGAGATTGTCATGTGAATCTTTTTGCCTGTATTTAATGCTCAGTCCTAGGTTGGTCTCAGCAC
Source organism: Cryptotis parvus (assembly GCA_021461705.1). Classification (NCBI taxonomy): domain Eukaryota; kingdom Metazoa; phylum Chordata; class Mammalia; order Eulipotyphla; family Soricidae; genus Cryptotis; species Cryptotis parvus. Next base: position 45,995 of record JAJIBD010001190.1, read on the forward strand.
TTTCGACAATTATTAGCACACTGTTTCATTCTCTGTCTTACATAGCTTCTGCTGACTGCCACACGTTTGTAATAATTTCCACCTTTGACAAGACCTCCTGTTCCATTTTTTGCCTGACCTTGGATATTGTGGATATTGGTATCATAATATGTACATATATATATATATATATATATATATATATATATATATGTGTGTGTGTGTGTGTGTGTACATTATATATATATATATATATATATATATATATATATGTGTGTCATGCAAATAAATGTAGTCATTCTATATCTGTCTCTCTCTGGCTAATTTCACTCAACATGGTCCTCTCCATGTCCATACATTTATAGGAAAATTTCATAACTTCATTTTTCCTGACAGCTGTATAGCATTCCATTGTGTAGATATACCAAAGTTTCTTTATCCAGTCATTGATTCTCGACACTTTGGTTGTTTCCAGATTCTGTCTATTGTGAATAATGCTGCTATAAACATAAAAATAGGGATGGTGTTTCCACTGTATATTTTAGGCTTCCTAGGGTATATTCCCAGGGTGGTATAGCTGAGTCAAATGGGAGTTCGATTTCTAGTCTTTGGAGTAATGTCCATATTCTTTTCCAAAAAGGCTGTACTAGTTGACATTCCCACCAACAATGGATGAGAGTCCCTTTTTTCCCCTCATCCACGCCAGCATTTGTTGTTCTTGCTTTTCAAGATATGTGCCAGTCTCTGTGGTGTGAGATGATATCTCATTGTTGTTTTGATTTGCATCTCTCTGGTGACTAATGATGATGAGCATTTTTTCATATGTCTTTTGGCCATTCGAACTTCTTCCTTGTTGAAGTTTCTGTTCATTTCTTCTCCCCATTTTTTGATGGAGTTGGCTGTTTTCTTCTTGTAAAGTTCTACCAGTGCTTGATATATCCGGGATACTAACCCCCTCATCAGATGGGTGTTGGGTGAATATTCTTTCCCATTCTGTGGGCTGTCTTTGTATCTTGGTCATTGTTTCTTTTGAGGTGCAGAAGCCTTTTAGCTTCATGTAGTCCCATATGATAATCATTTCTTTTGTTTTGTTAGTGGTGTTTCTTCTTTAAAGATGTTCTTAGCTTCAATGTTGTGGGGTTTTTTTCCTATGGTTTCTTCAATGTCCTTTATGGATTCAGGTCTGATATTGAGATCTTTAATCCATTTTGATCTGATTTTTATACATGGTGTTAGACAGAGGTCCAAGTTCATTTTTTTCATGTAGCTACCAAGTTTTCTCTGCACCACTTGTTGAAGAGGCTTTCCTTGCTCCATTTCATACTTTTTGCTCCTTTATTGAAGATTAATTGTTCATGTATTTGAAGTTGGTTGTCAGGATACTCAACTCTATTCCATAGGTCCACAGGTCTGTTTAATAATAAATAATGATTTAATGGACATAATAGTGCAGATGCATCACCTATAGTTAGTGATACCATACAAAAATATTGAAGAGGGTAAATTTTGTCTTGTGCCTTTAACCGAAACAGAAACCTAGTACACATGCTTTATAATGTGATGGATATGTCTATGATCTTGGCTGTGATCATGATTTCAGAGGCATATGAGTACATCTAAACTCATCAAATTGCCTGAATAATATTTAGTATGTCAATTTTGTCATGGTAAAACAGGGATATTACCCAGTTATAAGTCCTATCCCTCTTATATTCCTCCTCTCAACATTTCTTGACATACCTCCAATGACTAATCCCAACCTAGTCTTTTGTATTTAGGTCCTGATTCCTGAAACAACTCTCTCTTTCTTTTTATGAATCTTTTAATTCCCTATTAAATTTTTCTCTCTGACCTACTTGTTGTTCAGTAACAAGTTATTTAATTTCCAGGTGTCTGATCGCTTCTCTGTTTCTGTTTGTGATTAACTCTATATACAGTGCAGCATATTCTGAGATGAGAGTTGGTATGGTTTCTGCCTTCTTGACTGAGGAAACATATTTTTGTGTCACAGCATGTGGTCTACTTGGATATGTCCATGTGCATTTTGGAGAACGTTATTTACTTGGCTAGGGAGGTGAAAGTCATATATGTATATATGATATATATATGATATATCATATATATATCAATATATATATCATATATATTCATATATATGATATATGTGTGTATGATACATATATATATGACTTTATAGAAGCCATATATATATTAAAGACACAAGACAAAATTATATATTAATGCCCTATCTTCCAATTTTCCTTCAAAGCAAATATTTCTTTTACTGAATTTTTAGTCTTGTTGATGTATCAACTGGTGACAGATCTTTGTTAAACTCTCCAACTACATTGTGCTGCTACCAGCATCTTTCTTCAAGCCTAATAGCAGTTGTTTTTACATATTTAGCTGGTCATCTGTTAGGTGATTAGACATTTAAAAGTGTGAGTTCTTCTGGACTTACACATTGCTTGGTCATTAAGAAATGATGATCAGCTTGATCCCTGCGTCTCCTGTGGAACTAAGCAGCCCCAGGAACAGCCCAAAACTTTAACCAACTGGACCAAGGCACACTAGCCATGGAACCGCCCCTGGACTACTTCTCCCTGATCCTGTGGGAATGCTTCCCATCCCTCCTACCAGGTGTGTTATATCCCTACGCCTCCTGCGAAAATAACCAGCCCCAGGGAACACACGCTTGGAATGAGCCACCCACTTCCCAAAACTCAAAACTGCTCCAGACTTACCAGTGAAAATTTGTCCCTAAACTCTTTTGCCACCCACTCACCCAAACTCTGCAAACAACACAGACACCTGCTAACTGTACTATTTAGCCACCCAAGAATACACATTTGTAACCTACAATAGTCATAATGGTAAAGCAACACAGAATTCCATCAAGCTCTGGGAGTAAAGTCACTAGCCCAGAGGAACCAATGAATAAAAATGAGCTGTATAACCTCTCTGATAAGGAATTTTGGAAGGAATTGTTAAGGATGCATAAGGAACTCAAAGAAGCAATGGAATGCAAAATCAATAAAATGAAAGAGGACATGAGAGAAGAAATGAGGAAAATGTAGAACAAAATACAAATAGAAATGACAGATATTAAAAAATGTGGTAAATGAAATGAAAAACACACTACAAGACTACATATCAGAGTAACAACTGCTGAAGAAAGAATTAGTGATCTCTAAGATGTGTTCCAAAGATTCTCTACACAATAGCAGAAGATGGAAAAAAAGACTCACAATGAATAAATAGACAAGAGATAATCGGGATGAAGCCAAAAGGAATAACATAAGGATCATTGAAGTCCCAAAAGAGCAAGAGGAAAAACCCTGATGAAGAGGCAAATGTCAGAGCCATCAATGCTGATAAGTTCCCAAAATCAAAAGGTGTATGCTCCCAGATACAGGAGACCCGATGTCACCAACTAAAAGATCCAAATGAGAATTCTCCAAGACACATTCTAATTAGAATGAGAAAAATCAAATATAAATATAGAACATTGAAAGCAGCAAGATCAAGAAGGAAATCACATACAAAGGAGTATCCCTAATATTTACAGCAGACTTCTCTGATGAAATAATCCAAGCGCTAAAACAATGGTGGGATATTGTGAAAAGACTCAATGAACTGCAGGCCTCACCAGAATTCTTTACCCGGCAAGACTACATTTATATATGAAGGAAAGATACACAACTTCATGGATAAGCAACAACTCCAGGAACCTCATGCACTCAAAACCAACTTGAAAAGAAGGACTGAAGGGTCTATTGTAAAATAAGACCAAACCCACAAGTACAACAAGTTTAAACAGAAAGATGGCACAAAATCCCAGGACAATAATCTCTCAATGCCAATGGTCTAAATGCACAAATTAAGAGACATGGACTGGTAAAATGGATTACAAACGAATCCAACATTCTGCTGTCTACAAGAAACACATCTGAATAATAAGAGCTAATACAGACTCAAAGTCAATGGTTGGAAGACAATTCTCCATTCAAACAACTCCTCCAAAAAAGGCTGGTGTGGCCATACTAGTAAAAGATAATACAGACTTCAATCTGAAAAAGATAGAAGGAACATTGAAGACCATTTATTATTAATTAAGGGGTATGTATATCAGGAAAAAATTACACTACTAAACATATAGCATCAGGACCCATGGCCTAGAATGGAGCGAACAGGGTGAGCAACTATCTGAGTTCATCATGTCCACCAAGACCATTCATGGGAACTCACAATTCCAGAAGACTGAAGCGAAACATTGGACATGGGAATATCCTGGTGGACAGTTGCATAATGAAATTGACCACATCATCTTCAAGCGAAGGTTTTGCTTGACCTATATCGCTGTTGTCCCAAAATTCCAAACAGAATTAGACCACCGTCTCCCTTCGTTGCAAAATTCTACTTCACGCAATGGGGAGAAAAGGCTGCAAAGTTTAAGAAGAGAACTCCCAGAACGACCACCAAATGGGAACTCATTGGCACCATTGCTGCAACATGGGAAGATACCATCATTGACGACATCGATGAAGAATATAATCTAATGGTTTAGCACCTCCATGATAGTGAGAAGAACACCGAGAAAGAGAAAGACACAAAAGGACGCCTGTCTTAAAAAACTCTAAAGCCCATTTGCCAACGTGGCAAGGCGTGAGCCTCAGGTGACAAAATGCTAACGTCCAAGTTTGTAAAGTGGTGCAGAGAAGCAAAAAAGGAAGACCTCAAGAGAGAAGAGCAGAAATACTGGAAGATGCAGCAGGGAGCCAGGAAAAGCACTCACAACTCCCGCCTGTCCTTCGCCAACTGTAAGACTAAGATGACTGCCTACAACGCCCTGTTGGATCTATCACATCTTCCAGAAGGGCAATGGAGAAGATTATCCATGACTTCTACTCATATCTCTATGATAGCCACGTCCACCTGCCCACATACCAAATTCCACAGGATGGATATGTTGTTCCCAACGTTCTCCCTTCTGAAATCCGACATGCCATCTCGTCAGTAAAGAAAGGAACAGCACCAGACCCAGACAAAGTCAGACACGAACACCTGAAGAATCTGCCATCAGTACTCATCAATACACTGGCTCGGCTCTTCACCGGCTACCTGTCTGAATGCAAGGTGCCCTCCCAATGGAAAACCAGCAGGGCAGTTCTACTGTTAAAGAAGGGAGACAGTCACAACATTGGCAACCATTGCACAATCTGCCTGTTGTCCGTCATCTACAAGTTGTTCACTTGAGTCATCCTGAACAGGATTGGCAGAACATTAGATGAAGGACAACCATGCGAGCAAGCTGGCTTCCAAAAAGATTCAGCACAATCGACCATATCCACACAGTAACCAAGCTCATTGAGGTTTGTAGACTATCAAGATGCAACTCTGTCTCCACGTTCATTGATTTAAAGAAAACCTTTGATTCTGTTGAGACTGAAGCAGTTATCGAAGCCCTAGCCAAACAGGGTATTCAAACTAAATACATCAAGATCTTTCGTGAGCTGTATTACAGATTCACCACCAGGATCTCACCATTCTACAAGGAATTGATCATCAATGTCAAAAGAGGGGTTCGACAGGTGACACCATTTCACCAAAACTCTTCAGTGCCACCCTCAAGAACATCATGCAACAATTAGAATGGGAAGGAATGGGAGTGAAGATAGATGGTCGGCAACTAGACCACCTCCTTTCACTGATGACATCGTTCTAATAACACCAAACATTAGCCAAGCGGCACAAATGCTGGCTGACTTCGACCAAGAATGTGAAAAAATAGGTCTACAGCTGAATCTCAACAAAACTATGTTCATGAGAAATGAACTAGTTCCAGAGGACCCATTCACTCTCAATGGAACAAACATCTCTGAATGTAGCAGTTATGTGTATCTAGGTCAAGAAGTCAACATGATGAAAGACCTAAAACCTGAGCTGCGCAGGGAAGAAGAGAGCGGCATGGATTGCCTTCAAAAAGCATCGAATAAATAGCTAAAAAGCAAACAACCTCCAGCTCCAGGCACATCTCTTCGACCCCACTATTCTGCCTGCATTGACATATGCCTCAGAGACCTGGGCCCTACAAAAGCAGGATGAGAACGCTATTCTTGTCTCCCAAAGAGGAATCGAAAGAGCTATGCTTGAAATATCACGCCTCCCTCAAGTAGAGAGAAGGAATCCAGAGTTCTGACCTCTGTCGCTGTGCCAGAGTCAGGGATGCTGTCTATTTGCCAAGGCATCGAAAATCAGATGGGTTGCACATGTAATGCAATTTGGAGACGACCGCTGGCTAGAGTCGTTACTGACTGGATCCCACAGGATGTCCAAAGATCACGTGGCTGCCCACCTACAAGATGGTCAAACTTCTTCGTCAAGAATATGAAGCGAATGGTTTGAGGCTCTTTTGTATTCCTGAAACAACCAGATGCCATTGGGCTACACTGGCATGTGATAGGGTCAAATGGAAATGTTACTGGCACCCGCTTGAGGAAATCGATAAGCAACTGGATGTCTAGTGATCTAGTTATCTAGTGAAATATATATGCACCCAATGAGAGGTCAGCAAAATACTTTAAACAACTGCTAATTGACCTCAAAGAAGACAATAATAGTAGCAAAATAATTGTTGGAGACTTCAACACTGGTTTATAAACTATGGATAGATTGACAAGACTGAAACTCACCAAGGAAATATTGACCTTGAAGCAAGAAATGGAAGAGAGTTGATTGATAAATACAGTGCTTTTTCATCTCAAAAAAATTCTGAATACACATTTTACTCCAAGTGCACATGGATCATTCTCAAGATATATCATATGCGAGCCACAAAGCATACCTCAATAAAATAAAAAAGATAGACATTGTGTCAACTATCTTTTTAGACTTCACGATGCACAGAAGTTAACCATACAAAGAAACAGGGAGTCAAAGCAAACACCTGGAAACTGAATAGCTCAAGGCTGCATAACCCAATGGGTCATAGAAGAAATCAAACAGGAAATTCACAGATTTTGAAACAAATGAAAATGAAGACACCAACTATCAGAACTTGTGGGACACAGCAAAAGCACTGTTAAGAGGAAAGTTTATAGCTCTGCAAGCATTCATTAGGAAAAATAAGGGGCCCTCATAAATAAACTGAGTACACAGCACATAAAATTAGAAAAAGACCAACAAAAGGAGTCCAACCCAGGCTGAAAGAAGGAAATAATAAAACTTGAGAGGGGAAATCAATGATCTGGAAACCCAAAAAAACAATCCAAAAGATTAATGAAACCAAGAGCTTGTTCTTTGAAATTAAACAAGATTGACAAACCACTGGCAAGACTTGTAAGAACAGGGAAAGAGAGACCAAATAAACAGAATCAGAAATGTAAAAGGGGACATCATAACAGAAACCATAGAAATCAAAAGATCATCAAGGTCCAACACCCGTTCATGATTAAAACCCTCCAGAAAGGGGGAATTGAAGGAACTTCCCTCAATATAGTCAAAGCCATCTACCAAAAATCCACAGCAAGTATCTTTCTCAATGGGGAAATTTGAAAGCCTTCACCCTAAGATCAGGGACTAGACAAGGTCGCCCCTCTCACCTCTTTTTATTCAATATAGTACTGGAAGTACTTGTCCTAGCAATCAGAGAAGAAAAGGACATTAAGGACATCCAGATAGGCAAGGGAGAAATCACGCTATCATTATTTGCAGATGACATGGTATTATAACTAAAGAACCCTAAATGTTTTACAAAAAACTCCTAGAAAAAGTAGATACATATAGTAGAGAGGCAGGGTACAAAATCAACACCCAAAAGTCAGTGGATTTCCTATATACAAACAACAATAGAGAAGAAAGAGATAAGAAAATGATTCCATTCACAATTGTGCCACAGAAAATCAAATACCTAGGAATCAGCTTAACCAACTCTATAAAAGACCTGAACAAGGTAAACTACAAGACACTGCTACAAGAAATAAAAGAGGATGGGAGGAAATGGAAACACATTCCCGGCTCAAGGATGGGGATAATCAACATCGTTAAAATCATAATACTCCCTAGAGATTTGAACAAATTCAATGTGGTCCCTATAAGGATACCCAGGACATTCTTCAAAAGAAATTGCCCTAACAGTCGTGAAATTAATTTTCAGTGGGAATTATAAACCCCCACTGATAGCTAAAGCAATCCTTGGGAAAAATAAGATGGTAGGCATCACCTTTCCCAAATTCAAACTGTACTACAAAGCAGTAGTAATTAAAACAGTGTGTATTGGAATAAAAACAGACCTGTGGACCTATGGAATAGAGTTGAGTATCCTGACACCCATCCTCAAACACATGATCATTTAATATTTGATCATTTAATATTTGACCATATGGGATGCTAGGGTTCGATCCCTAGCATCCCATATGGTCCCCTGAGCACCGCCAGGAGTAATTCCTGAGTGAAGAGGCCCGGAGAAACCCCTGAGCATTGCCGGATGTGACCCAAAAAGCAAAAAAAAAATGGGGAGAAGAAATGAACAGAAACTTCACCAAGGAAGAAATTCGAATGGCTAAAAGACATATAAAAATGTTCATCATCATTAATCATCAGAGAGATGCAAATCAAATCAACAATGAGATATCATCTCACACCGCAGAGACTGGCACATATCCAAAAGACCAACAACCACAAGTGCTGGTGTGGATGCGGGAAAAGGGTCTCTCATTCACTGTTGATGGGAATGTCGACTATTACAGCCATTTTGAAAAACTATATGGACATTCCTCCAAAGACTAGAAATTGAGTTCCCACTTGTCCCAGCCTTGCCACTCATGGGAATATAACCTAAAAATTCAAAACCACACAGCATAAATACCGTTTGCACTTTTTATTTTCAAGGATTACTCCTGGGCGGTGCTTGGGGGACCATATGGGATGCCAGGGATCGAAACTTGGTTGGTCATGTACAAGACTAACCCCCCTACCCTCTGTGCTATTGCTCTGGCTCCTCATAACCTATTTGATCCTATGTTGTCTGATACTAGTATGGCTACCTAGGCCTTTTTTGGGGTTTATTTGCTTGAAGAATTGTCTTCTGACCTTTGACTTTGAGTCTGCCTCTGACTACTCAAACGTGTTCCTTGCACACAGCAAATGTTAGGTACAAATTTCTAACCCATCCTGCCACTCTATAACTCTTAATTTTTGCATATAATCCATTGATATTGTGAGAGACTATCATCATAGAGAGTTGTGCCATCTTTCTGTTGAAGTTTGGTGTGCTTGTGGGATTTTTCTGCCTTAAAGTATCCCCTTTATTCTTCTAATAAAGATAGTTTTGTATCTATGAAGTTCTGATGTTTGTCGATGAACTTGTATAGTGGTCCTTCAGATCTGAATGAGAGTCTGACAGGGTAAAGTACTCTTGGTGAGAGATGTTCATTCCATTGAATATTTTTCTCTATATCCCACCATTGTCTTCAGAAACAACTGTTTCCTAAATTTCCACCTGGGCAGCATGAGTGCTTGAGGTGATGCCATCTCACACACAAGCCTTCCCTCTTTGGATAGGTCATAGAAACTATGACCATGTAGTCTTTAGGGAGAGGAGAGATGATGGGTATGTGGAGTTGGGGGATATGGGAAACGTCCTTCTCCATAGTGGCATACACCCCTAAGTTGCAGACTGATTCTCTCAGTTGTTTTCTGCTTCTGGTTCTTGTGCAGATGATTCTGCTTCCTTTTTAGCTCTTTTGTGCTTAAGTTAGAAGAGGGTTATTAATAAGATGATCCTACACAATATGATATCTCGCTCTTTATGCACAACTTGAAGTGCAAATAACATTCTATCTCAGTTACTTGGCAGATGATTGAGAAGGGTTGCTAAAAGCTTTTGTAGAGAAATTCTTTGTTACCATTATGGAAATGAATCATATTAAAATACCCAAAAGATAGATCAAAGACATCAGGCACAAATATTAGAAAGAGAATGATAAAAACTATATTAAAATATTGAGTATTTCAAAATAAGTAAAAACAGAACCAAAATATAGTACCTTGAAAATAGTAGAATATTCTAATGAACTTTGATTTATCTTAGATCTTTAATTTATCTTTATATATACACATATGCATATATATGTATATATATACATAGATTAAGCATTTTTAGTATCATTGGCCCAGTACCAAAGGGAAGCATACTTTTTCCTCATTCAAGGGTAGTGAATTTAGCCCTCTGTGTCTCTCAGGTATATATTTATGCTTATATTTGTTTTCAGTGGATATTTTTAAGCTGAGATAAAAGCAATAATTACAGTAATTCAATTAACTCATTTAGCATTATATATAGGCACAAGCATAACACTTTATGTGGCTTTTCCAGTTATTAAAACAACCCAATTAAACAACTACTATTAACCTCTTTAACTTGTCCTGAGGAAGATGGAAAAGGCTCAAAACCATTTCATTGACTTTTGAAGTGCTTAAGGTATATTGATAACACAATAATCACCCTCCTTAGGCTGTGTTCAGGAAGGGTCTTACAAAAGTTAGGAACCAAGCTCATATTAAAATCTGTGTGAGAGAACTTAGCTAAATGGTCTTCCATGCAGAAGAATGCATATATATATATATATACATATATATACATATGTGTATATTTATATACATATATATAATGATGTAGCTGTCAAAAAGCACTAGGAGTAGTTGAGAGAACAACAAGGGGCTATGAGAATGGAGACATAAATGCTTTGCAAACACTAATTTGGAAATATTGGCATTTGTCTTTAGTAAGAGCTTGGGTACTAGAGGAATTTGCTTGTGGTTCTTCTGATGGCTACAACAGGAATCACACAAGGGCAGTAGGAAGGTTGACCTTCACTGAGAGTCAGGCAAGAAAAGAGACATAGTGGAAAAGACTGGCAGTGAAATGAAACCTTTTGGGAAAGAGTATGTTCCCAAACATATTAAAGAATGGAATCTGCATTCACAGGGCCTTGGGACAGCAGTAATAGTATTTGGTTCAAAAAATCCTTGCATTTTCTTTTATTTTCTTGTACCTTCAGTATTTGAATCACTGAAAGTACATTTTCAAGTCTCAGTTGTTCTAACAGAACTAATAGAGAAGATTTGTGTCCAGCCTGAGGTTAGACTTTTAAAAAGAATGAGCAGGATATTGGGCACCAGTGTGATTAAAACAGCAAAAATTAGAACGAAGACTCTCTAAGGAAAATAAAATGCAGGGTGACCAATACATCTGATTCTGGGGTAAAAGTTTGGTTTTCTTTCAAGGAGGACCTAATTGTAAAAGTAAGACAATATACTGTCTATATAAGCCTATAGAAGTCTAGATTTTATATATATAGATTATATAGAGATATATAGAGATTATATATATTTAATATAAGTAAACTCATATTAAGGAATATATAAAGAATATATATATTCTAGATTTTATCTATATTCCCTTCCATTGCATACATTATGCCAAATTCATGGTTACTAAAATAAATGAATGCACAAAATCTATTAAAGTATAAACATTTTGTTCATTTGAAAATGTGAAATAATTTTGAGGAGTGAACAAATTTTGAGGTGTATAATAACTTCATTAAAATCAATTCTTATATAAAGAATTATATTAATTCTTATTAATATAATAAGAATTAATTCTTATTTAATAAATTCTGTTTTCTTTAATAAATTCCAACACAGAAGTCTTAAAAACATGGTATGTAGTTAACAATATTTTTTATTGTATTATGAAAATAATTTAAAAATATATCTCATATTGTCATCACAATAATTTGAAATATATTGAAATTTATATTCACATGCAGGATATAAATGTGAACGGAAACATTTGGTAGCAATATTAAAGACAATGTGATAAAGCTCATGAGATTGAAAAAAAGAAAAACTTCATTAAATATTGATATTGATATTATCCTGCCCCTCCAGGTGTTGCAGGTTGGCTGCAGTGCCGGCTGTGTCAATAGGTGGCAGATAGGAGACAGGCTTGCCTAAACCTAGGGCTCTGCCCTGTAGGCCCTGGATGGCTGATGGTCTGACATAGAAAGAAACTGGGCCCCCTGAGATGAACCCAGAGCCATGGCATAGCCTGGCAAGCTACCTGTGGTGTATTCGATATGCCAAAAACAGTAACAATAACGGACCTCATTCCCAACGAATGGAGACATTACTGGCCCCCCACTCGAGCAACGATGAACAACGGGAAGACAAGTTATACCAGTGACAAGTGATTGATATTATGTATAGATCTAAAATAAAGTATGCTAGAACTGATATGTATTTTTAACAACTGAGAAATAATTGCACTTATGCCATATGTAAGGTATACTACCTGAAATTGTGGATAGGTAAATATTGAAATGTATGACTATTGACTAACTAATTAACATGCCAATCACCTATTATATATTTAATATAAGTAAAATTTATATGTAAAATTTAAGTAATTTTACATATAAATTTAGAAGTAAAATTATAATTATAAAAATATAATTTTATAATTATAATATAAAATTATAATTATAAAATTTTATATATAAAATTATAATTACAAAATTATAAAAATATAAATTATAATTTATATTTCACATATAAATTATAAGTAATTATAAGTAAAATTTAAATTTACCTAATTTGTATGCTACCTGCACGGCAGAGCCTGGCAAGCTACCGTGTTGTATTTGATATGCCAAATACCAGTAACAATTATAGACCTCATTCTGGAATGGATTGAGGCTCTTTATGTTCCTGGAGCAAGCAGATGCCCTTGGGCTCTACTAGCATGAGACAGGACATATGGAAGATGTTACTGGGGCCGGCTCGAGCAAATCGATGATGAATGGGAAGGCAGTGACAGTGACACCTATTATATTGACTATATTTTTGTTTCTGAGATTTTTCATATCTGTGTAGCAATTTTTTAATTTTTTTATTAAATATTTGACTATACCACCGTGAGATATACAATTTCAACGTTGTTCATGTTTAGAGGTTTCGGTCACACAGTGTTCCAACACCCGCCTTCCACCAGTGCCCATTTCCCACCACCAATGTCCCCAATTCCCTCCCCCCCCCATAGCCTGCCTAAATGGAAGGTTCTTTATCTCTTTTTCTCTCTCCCTCTCTCTCTATTCCTTCTCTTATACATTGTGGGTTGCACTACATACACTTAGAGGCCATCATGTGCATTTTTTTGCCTGTATTTAATGCTCAGTTCTAGGTTGGTATTAGCCCTTTTGACACTTATTCACACATGTTCCCTTCTCTGTCTTACCTAACCTCTGACTCCCACATGTTTGGTGTAATTTCCACTTTTGGTAAGACGTCCTGATCCATGTTTTTAAGTAAATATGCCATTTTTAATGCCTTTCCACTTTTTCTTTTTCATTTGCCTTGGAATTAGACAAGAATTTTTTTGGGTTAAAACTTTGAATTCATGTTGACTAGAAATATCGAGTTCCCTTTCAAAACCAGTCTTACCAGAGTCTTACCGAAAAAATCAGGCCCGTTTTGCCCCCCAGCCTCCTGCCGTCGACCGGCTCCCAATGTCCCCTGAGCACCGCCGGAGATTCCTGAGTGCAGAGCCAGGAGTAACCCTGAGCATTGCCGGAGTGACCCAAAAAAAAGCAAAAAAAAAAAATCATGTTTTTCTTCCTACAACATGATGTTAACTTCAGGCTCTTTAAGAAGAGCCTGCCTTTATTGTTTTGATGTATGTTGCATCTCTATATTGTGAATAATTTTTATTACAATAGATCTTAACTTCAATTCAATACCATTCTTTATTGAAATTAAATGTCATTTTATCTTTTAATCTACTAATGTGCTGATTCACTTGTATTATTGAATAATCCTTGCACCTACAGAATCTATCCCATTCAGTCATAATATATAGTTTTTCAGTATGTAGTTGTCCTCAGTTAACTAGTATCTTATTAAGGTTTTGTATTTTTTGGGGATATAGGCCCATAGTTTTGTCATACTTCACATGGGTTTCATATCAGGAATACCCTAGTCTCACGAAATGAAGCTGGTGGTATTCCATCTTCTTTTTATGTTTTAAAGGGTACAAGTTAGATTGATATTGACTTTTTTCAAATGTAAATTAGAATTCAATATTGATGTCATATTTTTTTTTCTTGTTGGGAGATTGTTTTTATTAGCATTAATATCCTTACTTATTACCTCATTGTCCAGGATTTTCATTTCTTCTTGATAGTAAAACAATTATACTCCTTGTCATTTATATTTTTCTCTAGGTAAAATATTTTAATTATGAAGCCCAAGTGAGTTCAGGAACATATCGGGTCTTTATTATTTTTGTTTTATTATGTTTGGGGACCATTATTAGCAGTACTCAGGAATTACTCCTGACTCTGTGTTCAGGGATCACACCTGGTAGTGCTTGGGGACCATATGCAGAATTTGGGTCAAACTAGGGTCAGCAACATGTAAGGCTAGAACCCTACCCTCCATTTTCTCTCTAGTGCCCATAAAGCTTATTTTGGGATTCAACCACAATAGCAAATTTTCTAAAACAAAAGATCCTAAATGGGAAAAATCAGAATGCTTTCAAATCTTAACTAAAAACATGACACTAAACAAACAAGAATACATAAATTGGGTATAGGGCTACTAATAGAAATTAACTGAATATTATTTAAAATATCCCATTTCAATTCCACGTTTCACTCATAAATGCACTCTACAATTTTGGATTATAATATGTATGCAGTCTAGATTTTGGAAAGGTATAACAGTATAGAATTGTTACTGATGCTACATCCAGATTTAACAGCTAAAATATTTCTGTGATGGTTGAAAAGCTATGTAAATGAATAAAAATTTAATACATGGTTTTACATTTCTTCAGTGTCAGGTTTTACTTCCAAAATGTTCTTGCTGAATCTGATAATTTTATGGTATCTCTTAGTAGAGTGTTTTGAATTTCAGAACTGTAAATAATAAATATGAAATCATATTTCTTATTTGTTTTATTTACTAATCCTAAAATGTTTCTTTCCTTTTGGATTTTCAGGTAAATAACTTTGTAAAACTTTATAATATTACCAATACTGAGCTTTTCTTAAATTAAAAAATGCATATAGATTCTGATATGTAAATATATGCAAAGCTCCCTGCTGTGGTATATTGTTAATCAGTTTTCTTAAGTGTTTGAGAGCAATAACAATAAGATACTTTGTTCAAAATGTTTAGTTAAATCATAATTGTAACTAAAATAATTCTGTGAGATGTGCTTTTCTAACAAAATCAAGTAAACATTTATTGTTTTCTTATTAGATAGATTGAAAACATCTTTTCATTAGGAAAAACTTCCTACAGATAAAGCAATTTACTCTAACAAAAAATGAAAACAAGTGATGTGGTATTGCTCTATGGCTCATTTAAACATATGCAAAAGAATCCAGAATTTGCATTGCTCAGCTCTGAATAATAGTCATCACCAAAGAGTTGGTGGCATTTTCCCTATGATCTAATTTCTGTAATCCTTGATAATGTATTCATCCTCAAGGAGAAACATAAAGGTGATATTTTGATTTCCAACAGTCTAGATTATTCATGTCCTGTATTCTTTGTATGTATCTGATTGTATTTCTAAGCTCCCATTTATCTTGCTCTATTTTTCCTATCAACAATGACTATCTTAAAGTTTTATTTAATAATTTTATGGAATAAGTTTCTTAAGTGAAATACGGATAATAAAAGAGTCTTATAAGAATATGATATCTATGGCAAAGCACTTGCCTTACCTATGTGAGTCTCTGGATTTGATCCATGGCACCAAAAATTAAAAAAAAAACAACTTGACACATACTTTGTTTCTTCTGTTGAAATGTTTTTCAATTCCGTTATTTTTATCTAAATTTTAATGTATTGTATTAAATATATTATCTAAATTTATATCAATTATACATGTGACTCAAATACAAGAGAGACTCACAGACATGGGGCAGAGCTGCTACTGGCTCTCCCTGTGCCCAGCTGCTCATGAGGCTCCAGGGGAGAGATGGCGGGTTCTAGCCCTGGCCTGCCACCTCAGCAGAACCTTTCAACAAGCAAGATGACACCCCCACTCCACGAGGGCCTCCATTTTCCACATCCGGACTTCCCCCTCGTCAGAACTCCACCCAGCAGACCAGCCTATCACAGCCCGGCTCGGGCGACCGCTTGCGACTGGTTGGTTCATCAATAAATGCTGGATTTAGAGATGACTACAAGAGTATGCTACCCACACGGCAGAGCCTGGCAAGCTACCCGTGTCATATTTGATATGCCAAACTCCAGTAACAATTATAGACCTCATTCCCATAACCTGATGGAATGGTTTGAGGCTCTTTATATTCCTGGAGCAAGCAGGTGCCCTTGGACTCTACTTGCATGGAACAGGGCATATGGAGATGTTACTGGTGCCTGCTTGAGCAAATCGATGAGGAACGGGAAGACAGTGATACAGTGATACAAATACAAGGATCATTGCATATTAATTCAAAAATTAAAATTTGGTATTTAGGATTAAAAATATAATATGATATCTAAAATGTGGTGGCTGGTTAAGTAAAACATTTTTAATAAAGGTGTGTGAATATTGTAATCCTATTCAGGGTGACTGAATGCAATCAATATTAAATCCAAGAAAATGTAATGTGGTAACACTGTTTTTATGTGTCTTCTCATAAAAATAAGTTATATCTTTCTAGGCCATCAATAATATCACTATTCCTTAGTTATAGCCACAGCTATAACTCTAGTTAGTACAAAATAATCGAAAATCTTTGGCCAGTGATAAATTCCTGTGGTAAAATCCATGCTTTGCATAGTGCCCTGAATAACACCATCAGGTGTTACTCAGGTCCACCATCAGGACCCAGGTACCAACAAGGCTACCCTATCAAAAATATAAAAATAAACAATGGTCTTAAGTTTGCATAAAGCAGAATATCAAAATTGAATATGTACAATCTTATATATGAGAGAAAGCTTTATCTCCAGTTAAAACATCAACAGACTGCAAGGCATGATCATTATTATTAGACATGAACCATGATCAACAGGCTGCCAAATAAGATCATTATTATACTGGGAGGTTTAAACAGCAGCTTGCAATTTAAAATTTAAAGCTTTATATTGAAACAATTAGGTGTTTTATTCTTGGAGAATTTTAGTCTTGAAAGTCACAGAGGAACCCAGAGTTTCTTGGCAGGGTTATCATCTGTAGAAATGAAAGCATAACCTCTTCCTCAAATGAGGAGGTAACCTGCAATCCATTTATTATCAGTTTTCACCCAGATTGGTGAATTGACTGTTTCTTGAGTTTGCATATCTTCTTGAAAGTGTCATTCAGCTGTAGTATAGGGATCTCCCCAAGGCAAATTTAAAAAATTAAAGGTGAATAATGTTAAAGATAAAGAATCCATTGGAGGCATACTTGTTTTTTGGTGCTTTAATAAATGAGTTTTAACAATTCTTTTTCAGGGACCACTAGGGTTCCCAACACACCAGGAAATGAGTTCTCTGCAACCTCTGAAGCCAATGGGGAATGGATGAAAACTCAGGAATTTGGCTCAGTTATAAAGACTTTACTATGACAGGTTCTGATATGCAATCCAAGAGCAGGAAAAATCCGGACTTTGGGTTCCCGGCTCGGTCCTGGCCATGTGTAGGCCAAGATGACTGCCTTCACGTGTTGAAGCCCAGCAGAGAAAGGAGAGGACAGAGAGAGGCAAACGTCAAGGGAAGCCAAAATGGCAAAAAGGTCCTTTCTACTTTTTCCCTAGCTCCTTTTATAGACAGAAGCCCAACAAAATCTTCAAGTCCAGCCCATCAGGGGTTGGGCTATCTAGGGATGAAACCAGGTAGCTAACCCTTTTGAAATGTAGATCTTTAGGTGGGTCTTTGACTCAAGCTTCACAAAAGCTAGAGCTGATTTCCAGAGGCAAAATCAACCTAGCAGAGTGAGGAGGGGCTGGATCTCTGAACCAGAAAGAAGTTCAGAATGTAATGTAGGAAATGGCATTAATACCTTTATCATGAATATACAGCTTGCAAATTCCAGATTCTGGATCTCATTACGGTCCAAAATCCATCAGAATAATTCACTTTGGCATTACCTTTAGACTTAGAAACATGTTAGTTTGCCCAAAGGCTCACTGGCATGTCTCTGAACTAGGAGAATTGATTACATTATGGTTGATCCAACATAGCCAAGTACTCTTGGAACATCTACATGTATGTCCCATACAGAGACCCGTGGGAACAGAATATTGATCTGGGGCAAGCGAGATTCATGATAAAAATATTTATGCCATATAAAATTATGAAATCAGTCCAATATTGCCCGAATTCCCATTGTGTCTGCTCTGGATGTTCCCCAAAAGCATGGACCAGCTCTCCACATAAGCTAAGTGTAGCTGGAGGCTAAGGCTCAGTAAGGTGTGTCACCCAACACTTGTCCTTGTGGATTATATGGAATTCCTGTAATATGTTTGATTTGCCACTCCTCAAAAGATTTGATGGTTTTGCTGGTGTGAGCAGGTCCATTATCTGTTTTTATGGTATGGATAATACCCATGACAGAGAAGCACTGAAGTAAAAAGGAACAAACAGATTTAGCTGTTTCAGAATTCATAGGAACAGTCCATATAAAATGAGATTAACATGAAGAAAAGTTTTGTTGGGGAATAAGTTAGTATGTGTAACATCTATCTGCCATAACTCATTTCTCTGTAAACCTCAATGATTAGCTCTGGCCACATGGGCTGTACAATATAAAGGTGCACAGACAGGACAATTACAAACAATTTATCTAGCTTGTTTCCATGGAATGCCATGGTGTATATGAGGGTGGTGGGCATTTGTATGTAGAGTCGGTGTTCTTCCTCAGCTGATTTAAATACTGCTGCTGCCAAGAGATCTGCTGTTTTATTTCCTCGCACCATTGACCTGGTGATCCAGCTGTAAGAATGGCTGTGGTATATGTATATATATATATATATATATATATATATGTATATATATATATATACACACACACACATATCACATATATATACATACATATATATGTATATATATGTGATAACTATATGTATATATGTATATATATATGTGATATCTATCTATCTATCTATCTATCTATCTATCTATCTATCTATCTATCTATCTATATCTATATTTATATCTATCTATCTATCTATAGGGCATGCTCTTTTTCGGAGAAGATCTTGTAGTTTCTGGAGTAGCTCCTGAATTATAAGATTATGGGTATTTAGAAAACAGTGACAGGGGCCAGAGAGATAGCCCAGCGGGTAGGGCATTTGCCTTGCATGCAGCCGGCCCATGCCAGCCCAGGTTCGATCCCGGCATCCCATATGGTCCCCGAGCACCGCCAGGAGTTATTCCTGAGTGCAGAGCCAGGAGAAAACCCTGAGCATTGCCGGGTGTGACCAAAAAAAAAAAAAAAAGAAAAAAAAAAAAAAAAAGAAAACAGTGACAATTCCAGGAAATAAACCATATGCAGAATCAATCAGCACATTATATGGGACAGATATATGAGACAGTAAATGTATCAGGGTGGTGAATTCCACTTGTTGAGAGATTAATAATTGGTATGCACAGTAGTGGTCAATGAAATACCAGTAATTCTGCCTCTTCCTGATGAGGAACCATCAATATAATACACTGGAGCAACAGGAATAGGTGAAGAGCTGACAGTGGTGGAAATTATGAAAGGTATCCTTTTTGGAAATTCTCAGGTTTTTCCAGATAGGTAATGATAAGATATTTCTCCTGAGAAATCTGCTAAAACTCTTTGAAGGATTTCACTGAATAGTAAAATGGCTTCAATTTATTTCTTCATCAGTTGTTAGGGAGCCACTGGGGTCCCCAACAATACCAGGAAACAAGTTCCCTTATACCTCTGAAGCTGGTGGGACATGGATGAAAACTCAGGAATCTGGTGCAGCTTTAAAAGGCTTTACTATCACAGGTTCTGATATACAATTCAAGAATAGGAAAAACTCTGGATTTTGAGTTCCCAGCTGGGCCCTGACCACGTGTAGGCCAAGATGGCTGTCACCATGTATTGAAGCCCAACAGAGAATGGAGAGGCAGAAAGCCAAGGGAAGCCCAAATGGCAAAAGGCTTCTCCTTTCTCCCAGCTTATTTTATAGATAGAAATCCACGAAAACTTCCCAGCCCAGCCCATAATGGGCTGGGCTATCTAGAGATCAAGTCAGGAAAACAACTCTATTGAAATGCAGCACTTCAGGTGGGCCTTTTGGCTTTCCAAGTGCCAGAGCTGATTCAAAACCACTCTAGCTGAGCTGGGAGGGGCTGCAAACTAATTGTAGCTGGACCTTAAAGCAGGGAGTGTCAACCAACATAGTACTGTATATTTCACTTGGTACTAAACTCTTAACAACACTACCAGGCTGAAAAACATTATTACTCTTAAACCAACACTACCATTCACTGGGAATGACCTGGATCCACGAGCTTTGCTGGGGAGTCTCTCCCACCAACCCTAAATAACCCAATGACGGGGCATGTGATTCAGTAGAAGAGCACCAGTCTTTCAAGTGTAAGCTTTGGTTTGATCACCAGACATCTGCCATTCCAGGCTTTTCTGAGAAAAGATGCAAATCAGCAACAGCTAAAGGAGAACAATTTTTTAAATAAATTCAATAAATTAGCATAAGGTTATTATCCAAACGATAAGAAAAGTATCTCTAAGTCTATCTAAGTCTATAATGATGTAAATAGCAAGTGAATGAATAAGTATACAGAGATAGCTCCATTATAAAAAATTACAAATAATATATGTAAATATTCTACCAGATGGAGTTAAGTTCTCTGATCTTTCTGCCTATTTTGCAAGTGAATTAGATTTATTAACTCACTTGTAAAGAACTTAGTAGAGAAAAATAATAAAGAACATTTTCCACTGTATATTGGCCAAGATTTCTTAATCAAGTGTTGAAAATAATAAAACCAATAGTATCAGATTAATCTGATCTACTTTCTCATATGATGTGGTGAACATTTCAATTAACAGTGTTACATCCCAGATCCCATTAGCCCAAACAAATAATAATAAAATAAAATAGAAAGCTAGAACAGGTAGTCAAAGAAAGGACAAGCAAGATCAAAAATAAAAAGATGAGAAACATATCTTTATGGAGTCACCTGCCAACACCATTATCCATGGGATAATAGAAGTATCTATGGAAAATGTGAGTTTTATGAAGCCTCTCCCAAGGGCACCAACAGGAAACCTCAGTCAACCGGTAGGTTGTATAAACAAATCAATTCCCATATCTGCAGGTAGAATAGTTTCTCATTTGTTAGAGGCCCATTAATAAAAACTGAATAGCTAAGCAGATAATGTAGGATAAAATTAAAACCTGAGTTTATCAACACAAATATATGTTATATGTTTCACATAGCTACAATATAGGAGATGTACACCATGATCTGTAATTAAGTGACCCAGCTTGGGCAAATTTGGAAGACACAATTTGCCTTTGCTGCTATCTCAGGGATCTTTATGAGTAACATTCATCCTTTAATTTTTATTTTATTGCAGCACCATGATTTACAAAGTTATTCATAGTTGATATTTATACATACAATGTCACATCACCAATCCCTCACCAGTGTCAATTTCCCCCATCAAACTTCCTAGGCTCGCTCTCTCATCTCAACCCCTCAGCCCCAGCCTGCTCTATTGATAGGCAACATTTTGAAGTTTGGTTCTTAAAGCTTGTGTATCATGATTTCAGTGTTGGCTCTGTGGTTTTTAGCTCTGCCGTTCCTTAACACCACCAATCTACCCGATTCTCCTTGATGTCTTTACCCTATTGCTTTTCACCTATTTCTTCTCACCCCTACCACACTGAATTTCTTTATTTCTCCTCCCAATATTCTAGGGTGATCTAATCCTACCTCCTTTAAACCATTGCATTCCTTCATCCACTTATCAGTAACATTTATTCCATATTACTTATCAGTAACATTTATTCCATATTGCCTCCTTTTATTCAGAAAATTTCTGCATGGATCATATAGAGTTCCTTGTCACTTGTCACTATCTTCCTGTTGTTCATCAATTTGCTCAACAGGCGCCAGTAACATCTCCATTCATTGGGAATGAGGTCTATCATTATTATTATTTTTTGCATATCAAATACAACACAGGTAGCTTGCCAGGCTCTGTGTTGTCTCTGGGTTCATCCCAGTGGGCCCAGTCTTTTCTATGTCAGACTATCAAGCATCCAGGGCCCACAGGGCATAGCCCTGAGTGTAAACAAGCCTATCTCCTGTCTGCCACCTGCCGATGCAGCCAGGCACCACATCCACACCTGCAACAAACAGCTAATAGTGAAGAGGAAAAACACACTTTAACTTAAATTACAATTGAGTCCACTAATCCAACAGGACTACTTGAGTTTTGGCATTTATTTCTAACTTTTCTCACTGATCTTAGCACCCAAAAAGAGTTAAATTCTCTCAATGGACAGGAACTAAGGCCTGTTAAGACTTCACCTGGCTCTATGAGACCCTGAGGAGGACAGACACCCCTCTAAGAGAAGCTCCAACATAAACAACAGGAAAAGAAAGGAATTTCAAAGACCATCTGCCACTGACAATACTACCTCCTTAACTACACCTTTCCAATGGAACTCTTACCTAGGTAGAAGCTACACCTAGGGGCATCTTGAAAAAAAAATCTATAAAAGCCACTTTGAACAACGAAAGGGGACTAATATGCTACACAGCCCATGCACTGCGTATGTGGCCGAACAGTGTGGCCCTGAGCACGTGTCATCACCATCCCCTCTCTTGAGATGTGTACTCTCTCCCCCTCTCACTTTCTCTCCTTTTTCCCCTTCCTAAAAAGCTTCCCCCAAAAATCTGTTTTTACATCACTTGTCTCCTTCTGAAATTCTTCAGAGAGGCAAAGACAAGAACCTGCAAAGCCTTGGTAAGGGTCTAGTCTTCCTAGCAGTCCCAGGGCAGCAGAGCAGAGAGAAGAGAGAAAAGGACCGTCTCTCTCCTCCCAGCCTCACATAAACCAACCATGGGACCCCACCTACATCAATAGGAATTACTCCAATGGGTCTTTAAAACTGAGGTTGCTGTAGATGCAGCTTTGGAATGGAAATGGGGCTGTCTCTTCATTGGTGAAGAGTTAAAAACATCACTTCTAGGGGCCGGCGATAGCCCAGCGGGTAGGGCGTTTGCCTTGCACGCGGCCGGCCTGTGCCGCCCGGGTTCGAATCCCGGCACCCCATATGGTCCCCGAGCACCGCCAGGAGTAATTCCTGAGTGCAGAGCCAGGAGAAACCCCTGAGCATCGCGGGTGTGACCCAAAAAGCAAAAAATAAAAAAAAATAAAAAATAACTTCTAAAAAGAAGAGATCCAACTTCTGAAGTGAAAACAAAGCTGTAGCGTTGCAGATAAACCTATATTCACATAGAATTGAGTGTGTTGTCATCACTGTGCCAATTGTTCATCTCCTTTCAACTTCAAACCCACCCACCCATGTAAAGCTTTGTGAGACTGGAAGCAGTCTCTCAAACCACATGACCCCTTTGTCGGCTGAATCAATATCAATCTGCACAAATGGAAAACTTGAAAAGACTGCCAAACTAGAAGATAAAAAAACACTTCTTTATTTTTGGTGTATTCAATTATCCCTGGTGACTTTAAGTGTAGAAAAGTGCCAAGGTCCCCGAATCATTGCCATAGCATCAAGCTGACTTTGCAGTTAAATATGAAAATCCACTCAACAGTTCTTTGTTACTCAACAGACAGATAATCTTGGCTCTCACCATTCAGCAACTGAAACCCTTCCAGCAGCACATTTTCTTTTTCCCTCTAAATATTGGCTGGAACTTTTGCACCTAATGGCTTGGTGATGGCCAGTTTCTTTGTCCCTGTAGCCCTGGGCAGTGTGTTGCTTTGGCAGCTACATCTTTAGGCCAGTGGTTTGAATCTTGGTTTTACCAGGTTCAAACTTTAACTTTCCAGATTCTTTTCTTCTTAAATTACCCTGCAGACCCATAGTAAATAGTCTCTCTATGTTTAAGTTCCTTTGTCAATAAATGTCAAAGCACACATTGCCAAGAAAAAGACCATTTTGTTATTACCATCGTTGAGGTAATATGGTTGCAAGAGGATGATTTTCCAATAATATGAACATTGGCATTGTTTGCTTATTTATTTCTTTTCTTGTACCATCAATTTGGCTGAGGTCGTTATAATCAGCCATTTTTTAGTTGTTGTTTTAAATTCAATGGTTATTTTCAAAGTGTTTGATATGCCATGTGGGTGTACTCTGCATGTAGACTCTGCAGTAGAAAGTATAGATAGATCCCAGGTGGTATTCCTCATGTAGCACATTTCCAAAACTCTTGTCATGCTGCTTTTGAAAACTTAAAAGGGTAATCTTAGAAATGCATAAACTTCTTGATGTTTGTCTAAATTCTCTCCTTTCTGTGATTTCTTTAATGAAGGTCTTATTCCCTGGGGGCTCATTTTAGGTTCACTGACCAGAGCGGCATGTTTTATTTACTCACTTTGCCACATA
The DNA here is from genome assembly GCA_021461705.1 of Cryptotis parvus. Lineage (NCBI taxonomy): Eukaryota > Metazoa > Chordata > Mammalia > Eulipotyphla > Soricidae > Cryptotis > Cryptotis parvus. Next base: position 70,612 of record JAJIBD010001190.1, read on the forward strand.
CTTTATATAATTTATGAAAATGCTTCATATCTAATACTAAGTGACAGGACAGAGAGAGTAGAAAAGAATTGGAAGCTTGTTTATCCTCTTGAGAAGCTTATCTCTGAGTCCCTCGCTCAGAATTGCCGGTTGTCTCTGTGACGTTATTGCTGACACTATGAGAGAAATTAATATAATAATTTATGAGGATTACATTTATAGTAAATGTAAACATTCAGTTGCTATTTATAACAAAATCATTAATAATTATTAATATAATTATAATTATTTATGTTATGATTTATAATATAATATTTCTAATATTTGAATTTAGTTAATATTCAAATTCCCTATGTCAGAAAGATAGTCGCTTATATTTCACTTTAAGAAAATGTACATATCAAAGGCATAAAAATATGGGTTTTGTTTTCTTATTTAATAGTTTAGGATTTTAAGACATTCTTGCCTTGAGCCAGATTAGATATATTCTGAATTCTCTCTGTACTGTTAAAATCAACATCCTTATTTTAAGTGGGCTTATATCAAGGACAGGGTAGACTGGCCAAAAGAAATGGCAAATATAAGAGTTTGGTACTGGTACTGAATCCTTAAAATGTTGTCCTATTGTCAAGGTTCTAGAGTTAATCCAGTGAGAGAAAGGGTATACTATGCCAATTCATTTTTCTGTGAATGAAAATACTATGCCCATAATTTATAAACTTAAAAGTTTAATTTATGATTTTCAAAATTTCCATAATATATATATATATATATATATATATATATATTTATCAAAGGTGCTTTCCTTGTGATTTATTGCATTGTCTTTAGGTAGAAGTAGTCATCAAGAACTGATGGTAGAATTCAGTTCACAGTAAATGTAGCGTGATAAATGGCAAGGAGTCTGCTATCAAGAAAAGTGAATTAAAAAAACATTTCTTAAGAAGTAATACAAAAATGAGAAAGAATGAAATATCTTAATGTTTATTTTAAGATAAATATTCTCATTAATTTCCAGCCCTGATTAAAGATCTAATACATGACAAATAATAAAAAATAAAATTATTTATTTCTTTATTTATTTATTTTGAAATCAATAAAACTTATTTATTTCCAAAATAAATAAGTTTAAAAAATCAATTCATATTCCTGAATGCAGGCTTATGACAACATTTTCAGAAATATAATATTTTAATTCCATTTTTCAAAGAGCTAGTATATTTTTCCATATCCAACAGATAACATTACCAAACATTAATTATATAAAATATTTTATATTTGGGATTGATATCTCTAATATAAAACTTAGTGGAGATCAATTCTTTACCCAGAATTAGTCATATATCGTTTGCTCTTAGGAACTCTTTGTTTACCCACATTACTATTCTGGTCTTAGCTTTGTGTTCTTTCTCTTTCTCACTTTGTTTAGAAACCATGATTTGTTACAGGTATTCAATATTCCAACACCAATTCTACCACCTCTGTTATCTTCCCTCCTTCACTGTCTCTATTTCCAAACCATCCTTCAAACCTGTTCACAATACTTTATTTTGTATTGCTCATTACTACCAAATGGCTAATGGAATGATCAAAAACATTCCTTTAGGAAAAATTTTGTGAAAATGCTACATCTCACTATGGGGAAGTGATTAACTGAGGGTTTACTCAGCTTTTATTGAAAGTTAAGCCTTCTGTGCTAATTTTTTTTTTGTTAGTCTGGATTGGTTGGCTTCTACAATACCTTTCATCCAATCTGGTGTGCAAGGATGCTAGTGCTGTGGGGTTTGGAGATCTCATTCCAGAAAATCAAGAATATTCAATTGGACAGTTCGGCCAGAGGATGGTCACAGCTTTGATGAGTGGGTATGGCTGCCAGGGCTTTGTCAGGGTCTGAACTGGCTGCTCCTTTCCAAGATTGCTCCAGAGTGTCTGAGAAATATTTGCTGCCCACTCTATGTTCTTTGAATATTCCATACTATTGATCTCTCTTTTGTTTTGCACAGTGAATATCACTTAGGCTAGTGGGAGACTTCCTTTAAGTTCAGACAAATGCCCACCTTTGTTCTTTGTCAATAAGCTGATCATAGTCTATCTCCTCTCTGATTTCTCTCTCATCTGAAAATTCATCATCTGCCTCTCCTCACACTCAGTGAAGGGGATTATCTTCAATATTATGTGTTTGCTTGGGACTAGAAAGATAAAGAGGAGGATGCTTTTCTTCATGCCACTGATCTATGAGCAATCTGTGGCACTTCATAAATTTCCCAAGCTCTGCCAGGAGTGATTCCCTAAGCGCAGAGACAAGAGTCAGCCCTGGGCATCATCTGGCATGGACAAAAGAAAATAAAAACAATGTCATAATATTGAGATCATATTATTCAATAGCAAGGCAAATGAATCCAGAGTATTCTAACAAGAATGAGAAATAGGAAAAAGACAGCAAGGACAGGATTTTAATTACATCACAAAACCACAATGTGCACACACCTGGAACCCTTCCAGGTTAGGCAAAGTTGTACATGCAGCGTGAATCACCTCTTCCCCTTCCTGATACCCTCAATTAGAGGGGACAGGAACTCATTGCATTCATCATGGGGAAACGCATCTGTGAAATATTTGGAGTTTGAGAAATCTTTAAATATTGACTTATCATCCACTCCTGTTCTGAATCAAGTGAAGAACAAAATGAACCAAATAGCATAAGGAAGTGCTAACATAAGGTTTATTACTTTACAAAGAGGAGGTAGTAAAAGGTAGTAAAAGTGGAGTCTCTAATGACAGGCAAGATGAAATGGCCAACAAATGGTTCAAACAGCTACACAGTCTGGGTCTGGTAAGAGTCACAGTTAAAAGACATTCTCTTTATTAAGGAAAAGGGAAGCAGCTTCCTCTAGCCTTCATTTCCTTAGAAAGTTCAACTTTTAAATATTTCTCATCCTTAATTTTTTTCTTTGTACCTTTGAAATGTATGTAAATCTTCTAAGAGTTAAATAATCATTTCAAACAGTACAATCTAAGAATGTTTGTTTCCTCCAGATCTGTTTGAAATGTCAAAGAAATATTGAAGAAATATCAAGTATCAAAGCACATAGCACTTCAGTCTCCCAATTTCTTCAGGAGGATAAGGTCCTACCTTAGAACACTTTTTTTTCTTTTCTTTTTGGGTCACACCCGGTGATACATAGAGGTTAGTTCTGGTTCTGTACTCAAGAATTCCTCCTGGCGATGCTCAGGGAACCATATGGGATGGCGGAGATCGAACCCTAGTTGGCAGGGTGCAAGACAAATGCCCTGCCCATTGTGCTTTGCTCCAGCACCCTCATTTAGAACTCCTAACTTATTTTAAGATCCTAGAGCCAGAGCCATAGTACAACAGCTAAGGTGCTTATCTTGCAGGGGACCAATCTGGGTTTGATCCAGGCACCCCACATGATCCCCTGAACCTGCCAGGAATGCTTCCTGACCACAGAACATTAAGCTCCTAAACACACACACACACACACACACACACACACACACACACACACACACACAAAGAAACCTAATCTACAGTGAGTCCTTCACTCCAAACTGTAATACTACAGTTAACATGAAAGTGGATTTGCCTGTGCTAGTGGGTTCTTGAGGATTGTATGAAAGAATTACATACAAAACTCAGAAGGTTGAAAGTCAGTTCAATGTACAGAGAATTCCAGGTCCCTTCCCCAAATATCTGGCCTCTCTGTTACCCGTGAACGAATTCCTGGTCCTGTCCCATGCAGTCTACTCACATCCCACAATGATGGCCCAGTCCTGTTCCTGTGCTGCTCTCTCAGTGCCTGCCGCTGGGCCTCCCAACACTAACCCAGTGGTCTGTTGTCCTGTCTCGGCTTTATTTAGTCTCCAGCCTGTACGTGTGGGAGAGACTCCTGTGCTCAGTACCTTGCCCCAGACCTGAGCATCCGTGCCCTGCCTGAACCTGGGCTATCGTGAGTATCCAAGCCCTACTGTAATCTGGGCCTCTGAACCTGGCCCATACCTGTTTCTGCCCTTGCCTGGCCTTCCATGGCCTATGGTACTGGGCCCTGTACCTGAGCATGCAGCCCTACCTGATCCAAGGAGAGAGGGAGGGAGGCAGTTGGAAGCAACTGGCCAGAGAAAGGGAGCAAGAGCTCTTCTGAGGAGGGCCTGGGGTTGCCTTTTATTTGTAGCCAAATCCCACCCCCAGGTATCCAGTTCTATATTCTGATTGGCTACCTATTCCATAGGTGTGGTTAGCTACCCGGAGACCTGGTGCTTTCCTTCTTAGCTCCTGCTTTATCAGTGCCACCTGTCATAAAGATGTGGAAAGTTCCTTTGCCTTTGCATGAAGCCAGTTAATTTAACACTGCAGCCAGTTAATTTAGCACAACCTAAATGAATTGAGAATGGACGGTATATGACAAATTATGGTGTCAAGTTCTCTTTCTTGAGGTCTCATTATTGTTTGTCTTGAGAACATGTTTGTAAAGATGTGCATATGCTTTGTTCTATAAAATATCGTTCTATCTGCAAAGATTCCTTTGAGCAGTCTTAGTGTAAAGCCTGTGGTGGACTTCACATTCTAGTTGAATACAAGAAGCATCTTCCAAATGAGAGTAGTTTTATGTCTCTACCCTTGTGGAAAGGTTTCTCTGAGGAATTGGGAGGAAATTTTGTTTTTGTTTATATTTCCCTAAGTCTGAGTGTCATTTTTCATTCAAGTTCTCCCTGCAATTGATTTTCAGGAGATGAAAGAAATTTGAAAAGACAGAAGCCCTGTGCTCTGGGTTCACAGAACTTCTATGGCCTTAATTGAGAAAGAAAGTAACAGTGTCTGTCATTCACTGACATACTGTGTAGCTGTGTCGTCTTGAAGCAGGAACAAAGATTTGAGAAAAGGAGGGAGTGTTTGGGGAATGTTATCAGTTTTGACAGAAATAAATCACTTTGTAGAAACAGTTCCTTAGAAGATTCTAATTAGTAACAGACTAAGAAAAGTAAATATTTGTTGAAGGGATGAATGAAGTATGGATAATGTATTATAGATACTGTTTCTTTCCCTCGCATTCTTAGACTCATTTCCATTTCTTGGTTCCTGTTGTTGAAATTTAAGTAATATTATACAATAGTTTAAGCATCTAGTATTGACAGTTACTGCATCAAAAACTCAAGCATAGAAAAAAATTTGTTGAAGTCTGTCCTTGTTATCATATTCTGAAATGACTTGTTTTTATAAGTACTGACACAACCCCACACCCCAAAAAGTTAAAGATGATTAATTGGCTGGAGACAGCATGCAGGGTAAGGAATTTTGTTGTATGTAGCCATCCCAGGTTTAATTACCAGCTGCACATAGTCCCTGTGCACTGTCAGGGGACATTCCTGAGCACAGAGTCAGGAGTAAGCACCGAGCACCACCTGAGCAGGTGTGGTTCCAAAACCAAAAAATGATTTCAATAAATTCATATTTTATATATTTCTAGGAGGAGGAGGAGACTATGTAGTGCATAGAACTAAAATTTTGAAAGATTTTGTAGTTGGTACAGGGCATCACCGATAGTGCTTGGAGAATCACACAGTACCAGGATCCCAGCCCAAACCTCCTTTCTATTCAGTTATCAGACCCATAAAAGGAATTAACACATGCTTTAAAGTTTTACTTAAAGATTTAAGGGAGAATTAAATTACATTAAAATTTGTAATCAATACAAGCTTATACTTTTAACCAAGAATATAAAAGCTATTAGTTACAATAAGGTGACATGATAATGACAGTCATTTGCAGAAGTTCAGTGATTTGCTTTCATGCCATCAAACTTGATGATATAGGAATAGTTTGTTGAATATCTGTGAAAACACAAATTTGGAAATTTGGAGACTTTTCTTTCTCTCCATTAAAGAGGAAGGTGTGGAATTTTTTGTGCTTTTCAAATTCCTTGTTTGATTTGTATTCCCAACAACTAGGTAGTGTTATCTAAACATAATATTATAATATTCTCTATGAAAAAATGGCAAAGCTTGTTGTCATTAAAAACCTTATGAATTTAATATCTCAGAGAAAAATTTTACAGTTAGGCCTACAAAGCTATAGAACTTTGCATAAATGGGAGTACCCAAAATTAATTTAAAATTAGTCTAAATAAGAAACATTTGTTTTTTTATATTTTATGGTAAACTCAGACTTAATCCTGGCTCTCTGATCAGAAATGCTCAAGGTACCACATGCGGTGCTGGGGATCAAAACTGGTTGGGCCAAGTTCAAGGAAAGTATATTATATAGTGTACTATCTCTTTGGGCCTAACTATGATAGCCTTTAAGTATTTTTAACTATGTTTTTATTTCAAGTTCAATTAAATAGATCTGATAGAAAAAACTAAAAAATGCAATTAAATTATAAATTCTTATTTTTTATAGTGTACCTATTTCTTCCCTAAGTATATAAGGATGAATACAGTGCCATTTTGTAGCAGGCCTGATTTTAAACAATATAAACTACTTATATCACATGAAATTTGATATTAGTACCTGGGTACCATATGGGGTGCTGGGGATCTATCCTATTCAGGCCATGCAAGGAAAGCACCTTGACTGGTATACTATCTCTCTTGGCCTTACTATGACATCTTTTAAGTATTTCTAACCATGACTTTATTTCAAGTTCAATTAAATAGTTTTAATAGGAGAAAACTGAGAAACATAATTACATTATAATTCTTATTTTTTATTGAATGCCTATTTCTTCCCTGGTTTGTATGCATTAATATAGTGCCATCTAGTAGTGGACCTGGATTTAAACAATATAAACTGCTTATATTACATGAAATTTAAAATAATCATCTTTCAAAATGAAAATGTACATTTTGTTATTTTAATAGAGGCCCCAAGGATGTCCACATTTACAAGACCTAGTAATGTGGTACATAAAAGTTTAAGTTTGGCCAACTTTAGAAATTTGATTTGAATATAGAAAAAGAGTCACAAGTTTATAAATTTGAGTCCCCTCTGGAACCTAAAATCAGGGAAATATAGTTTCGCCCCTTCAAGTGGTCATTTTAAAATTTGAGATAAAAGAAATGAATGGAATATAAATATATATATAGATATATATATAGATATAGATAGATATATAGATGCCTCTCTAATTAACTATATTTTAGCTTATTTCCACTAAAGTAAATTTAATCTTCAAAATTTAGCAATAGTGGTGTCTTTAGTTAAAATACTAAAAAATATACATAATGCCTTAATATACGAATGATGCTTTATAAGCTGCTAGGAAGTGGCAGATATTCTGTTTGTACTTATCTATTTAATTCATGTAATGTGCTTCCATTCCTATTCTTAGTTTGGCTCCTGTAGTCTTTGTTCACAGGCTGATTTATCTCCACTTAGATGCTGTTTTCTGTTGTTGTTGTTGCTGTTGTTGTTGTTGTCATTGTTGTTGTTGTTTAGGTCACACCCAGCAATGCTCAGGGATTCCTCCTGGCTCTGCACTTCAAGCAGCCTCATCTCGCTGGTTCAAGTGGCCACTCAGTTCATCGATAAATGTTGGATTTAGAGATGACTACAAGAGTATGCTACCTGCATGGCAGAGCCTGGCAAACTAACCGTGTCGTATTTGATATGCCAAATACCAGTAACAATTTTAGACCTCATTCCCATGACCTGACGGAATGGTTTGAGGCTCTTTATGTTCCTGGAGCAAGCAGGTGCCCTTGGGCTCTACTAGCATGAGACAGGACCTATGGAGATGTTACTGGTGCCGCGCTCTGGCCAATCGATGAACGGGGAAGGTAGTGAAGCCCCTATAATGAATGTTTCTCTGACAGGTTTTTTATTTTATGTATCTGATTTAAACAAAATGCAAAACTATATGCTTGTTTATTAAGTTACTAAGTTCAAGCAATGAAAGATTATTAGGGGCCAGAGCGATAGCACAGCGGGTAAGGTGTTTGCCTTGCAAGCGGCCGACCTGGGTTCAATTCCCCGGCATCCCATATGGTCCCCCAAGCACTGCTGGGAGTAAATCCTGAGTGTAGAGCCAGGAGTAACCCCTGAGCATTGCGGGTGTAACCCAAAAAGCAAATAAAAAAGAAAAAAAGAAGAAAGATTTGGTTTCAGGCTCCTCCTGTCCCTGGAGCAAGTAGATGCCCTTGGGTTACACTTCCTTGTGACAGGACTAATGGAGATGTTACTAGTGCCCACTCGAGCAAATCCATGAACAATGGGAAGACAGTGATACAGTAATCTATCCTCCAAAATAGCACATAGCCAACTAATAAGAGAAGGGCGAAGGGTTGAAGTACTTTATTGGTTGGAAATCTCCTTCCTTTGGGAAGTGCTTCTCACCAGTAGACTGCAGAATTGGCTTCAAAGACAGAAGATGGGACTCTGGCTTTATGCCTGGAAGAGTTCATTGACTAAAATTCTATCCATAGTAATTTTTCATAACTCATGCATATTTATTAGGAAGGAAGTTATGCATGATTAATTGAGAAATACGCAGTACATGATCACAATACATAATACACAATACATGATCATATGCCTCAGGCATAAAATCAGGAACGAAATTTTTTAGAGTAAGGTGTTTATTATAGTCACAGTAAAGTTGATGGTGGATCCATTGTTTAATCACTACTGACCAGTATGTCCAACAGGAGTCTGGATTATTAATGAATAGAAAGGTATTCATAGCTTCACTGTTGGCTCAATAAAAGCTAAAAGAATGTGGTAAGATGGATATTCCGAGAGAAAAGTTCTTAACATCTTCCAACTATAAGCCTCAAGCCACACTGCTTTTGCTTTCTTTTTGTTTCAAAGTATATTTAACTTATTGAGGTAATATTAGTTTAAGAGTGAAGATGTTTATATATTTAAGTGATCAATGTTAACATGCTATGCACACGCCAAAGTGCCAATGACCTTCCATCACGGCCACTGGACTTTCCCTTTCCATGCTACACCACCCATCTTGCTAACGTCATTTCTGTTGTCAGAGTAAAAGGGTTTGTTTTCATTAGACATTATTTATTCCTGTGTTTAGTTTCTTTTTATACCATCTGTGCGAGTGAGCTATGCTCTTTTTCTTCTAACTTATTTCACTTAGCATGATATTCTCAAGTTCTACCTATTCTATAATAAAAGACAAAAATACGGCTTTTCTGGGAGTCAAGTAGAATTCCTAGTGCACACAAATTATTTTTCCACTTACCATATGAAGACATATAGTCAGCCAACATGGAACTGGAAAAAATTCTTCATGATCATTGATTATTAGGAAAATGCCAGTAAAAATGATCATGGGATATCACCTCACATTAATTAGCATGGTCTATATTGAAAAGCCAGAAATAATATCACTATATGGTATGCGAGAAAAGAACCAGGGGTCAGAGAGACAGTAGATAGGGCATTTCTTGCACACAACTGACCTGGGTTCAATCCCAAGTATTCCATATGGTCCCCCAACACCACCAGGAGTTATTCCTGAATGCAGAGCCAGAAATAACCGCTGAGCAACTCTGTGTGTGACCCAAAAAGCCAAGACAGAGGGGAAAAAGAAAAAAGTAACCATATAAACGTGAATGGAAAGTGTGTGAATGGAAAGTGTTCTTGCTTTCATAATCCTAAGGAATCCTCTCAAGCTTTATTTGAAGGCAGAGTGGAAGGGAAGAACAAATTTGCCAAAAAATTTTGACTAACTGTATATCTACTGAATGCACAAACATAACTACTAATAGAAATATTTTGTTTATTAAATCATTTTATATTTTTTCAAAATTATAAATTATGCAATTTAATCAATCTCATATAAAACATTTTCCCACAGAATTATCTTTTTTAAAAAATGTATTAAAGTTTAGTCATTGTGCAGATATAGAATGACCGCATTCATTAATGGAATATAAATATATACCAGTGTTTTACTAAGTGTGGGAAATGGTAATGTTACTTGTTAGGTTTTACAACTACTTCAATATAAATATCTTAGATGTAAAATGCTGTCAAATAAGTAGTCACAAATATTTTCTGCCAGTATGTTGGGTATCATTTCTAAGGGTTAGAGTTAAAAGAGCCCCAGCCAAAAGAATCCCACATAGAAAAATCCTAAGACACATTGTAATCAGGACAAAAGCCAAATTCAGAGACAGAATATTGAAAGCAGCAAGATCAAAGAGAGAACTTTCATAGAAAAATAAATCCTCTCTCTAGACGGTCATCATGGTTCAGTATCCCAGGAGTGGAGAACGGAGTGAGGGCTATATCTGTTCCCTGCGGTCTCTGGGAATGCATTTGACAGCAGAGAGGAGACCTTGGAGAATTCACTAGTCAATTAAGATGGAGGAGGGAAAGCACAAACACCCCGCACCTAACCCACTGTCCCTCGGGAAGAGGATTAGACCTAATCTTCTGTCTGGCCAAATAGCACAAGCATCAGGCTGACCCACCAGGGTCTCCTCAAAGTGAATCACCCCAAGAATTGACTTCTTGCTGGTAAATATTTGTTGTTTTGAAGGCTATTGGCATTTCTCAGAAAGGGTTTCCTGTTGCTTTCTGTTCTTCCATTGTGAAACAGCCCCTTATTGGAATCTTCCCCAGCCCTTCCCTTTCTCCTTGCAGTCATAAAACTTGCTATTGCCATCCATTGTTGCCTAAACTGGCATTAGTTTTTCAGTGAATAACTATTAGAGTATTTTCTAAAACGTTTGGCTTGGAAAACTGACTAGGAGGCCGAAGGGATAGTATAGCAGGTAAAGTGTTTACCTTGTACATAGCCACCTGGGTTTGATTCCCAGCACACCCCATAGCATCCCCCAAGCCCTCCAGGACTGAGCCCTGACCCCAGATCAAGGAGCAATCCCTGAGCACTGCTTGGTGTGGCTCCAAAACAAACAAAATAAGAAATACTGGCTAGTTTTCAGAAGCTTTTTTACAAGAGAAAGCTCTAAAGATTCTAGTCTAACTGTAGCCACTGATTTAAACCCTTAAAACTCAAATTCTGTTAAGCATCTATGCCTGACATTTTTCTTTCAAAAGGAAATTAGGAGTAATCAATCATAATGGCCTGAGGGAGTTTCCAATGAAAAGAGTCATTTGAATATCTGACTTCTAGGCTTCACCTAATTTGTTATGAATATGCATTTCTCTTTTCATGAAATGAGTCTTAAAAAACAATGTGGGCATGAAACTTTAATATAAACTGTTTCTTAAAGGACTTTACTTCATTGGGATTTTTGTTTAGGAAATATTGGGTTTTTTCCTACTTTAACTCTATCTTATTTGACTTACATTCATATAAGTCAAAACTACTAAAAAATTGTTGGTTTTATGTCTGTCTAAAGAAAATTATAAAGGGACATAAAGTAATATCTTTATGATTAACTTAATTATTTTAGTAATAAAGCAGTTTCAACTGTGAGGAGTATAATTATAAAATATTTTTAACAGTCATATGTTGTAGGTGGGCCCCACAGTGGCTTTTGTGAAGCCAGAGGGAGAGAGAAGGACGTTTTCTCCCCATCCACCTCTGCTGCCTGAAGCAGCTGGGCAGGCTAAGGACTGATAAAGTCTTTGATGAGCCCCTGCATGACATGGGACTGAGCCCCACCAGCCCCACGAGGAGGCAGCCATCAAGCCACACCTGATGTTCGCTTGATTTCTAGGCACAGGAGTTGATCCCCATCACCCATGATATCTTGGGGAGGCCATGGACTCAGGCTGGAGCGAGGAATGGCTCTTTGTAGGAAAGGAAAGTCATCCCTAGGCCTTACCTAAAGGTTTGCTCAGGGCTTTTGTCTTTCTTTCAGAAAAAGAATTTTCAGGAGTAGACAAGCAGTGAAGTAAAACAGATTGTATTAAGGGAGGTTTTTTAGGAGAGGGAAGGAGTAGAGAAAGAGCAAGTAATGCATTGAAGGTAGAATGCAGGATGCTCCAGAGGTGGAAAGCGAACTCCAAATGATTTCCAAAGGAGTTTTTTATCTTCTTGGGCTGGAATGGTTCTGGAATAATCTGCGGGGCCATCAAAGGTTAATGGGGCTAAGGGCTGTGCAGAAGAAGGTGGATCCAGCTTCCTCAGGGCTATTGTTGTTTAATGGGTCTTATCAGGTCTTCATTCCTGGTTCCAAAGGTGACCTCTAAAGGCTACAGTTCATTGCCCTGCAGGTCCCCTCCCTCCCCATCTGCCTGCCTACATCACATCCCTCCTAAGAAACCACTCTCTGAATGACAATAAAGGCAGGCACCATAATTTGCAAAACCTAATTTGAAACCTGCAAAACGCTTTTGTTCCTAACCAACTGATATACTTTAAAACTTTTATTGTTCAGTCTTATGATAGTTACCTCCTCTGACTTGATGTGGGAAGACAAACCCGCAAGAGAGGGTCCAAAGTCAGGCAATATTAGATTATCTCCTTCCCTGGCCTAGAATGAAATGCTCTACTCTTTTGGTCATCATTTTTTATTTTACCTCATTATGCTTATACACACTATTCAATATCTGAAAACTAAACCCCCTTAATAGATGTTACTACATGAAACTTTTCTAAATATAAAAAAAAATTAACTCATCACTTGATCACTTGACTTCCCATAGATCATCGATTACTCGAGCAGGTACCAGTAACATCTGAATATGTCCTGGCACATGCGAAATAGTCCAAGGGCATCTGCCCGCTTCAGGAACATAAAGAGCCTCAAACCATTCCATCAAGTCATAGGAATGAGGTTTATAATTATTACTGGTATTTGGCATGTCAAAATACAACATGGATAGCTTACCAGGCTCTGCCGTGCAGGTGGAATAATCTTGTAGTCACTTCAAAACTTGAGCATTTTTAAAAATAAAAATTATCAAGGGGAATCCTAAGGAGTACTCACGGGCTCAAGGTCATGGTCAGTATCACTCAGCCCAGCAAGGATCACTCCTGACAGGTCTGGGGCCCACGAGTGCCAGAGACGGAACCCAGGTCAGACACATGCAAGCCAAGTGCCCTACCTATTAAACTATAGCTCTGTCCTGAACCAAATATTTTTTAAATTTTCCCCAATGACTTTTAGAAGGCTACTTAAACCTTTAATAGAAGGTTTAAATCAAATGCACTGCAAAAATGGCAAAAAACAGAAGCTATCTGAACTATATCACGTATTAACGAAGAGATGAAAAGGAATACAACTTGAATAATCACCCAGGTAAAACACATTAAAAGCACAGAGAGATATCTACTTTGTTTTATTCTTCTGGTCACATCCAATGGTGCTTAGGGACTATTCTCAAGTCCTGGGGCTGCTCAGGGAGACCACGAAGCTCCTGATGTTCAAACCCAGGTCTCCCACAAGCAAAAGCATGCTCTCAACATAGTCTTTTGTCCCTAAAAGTAAATCCAGTTTTATAAAAGCACAACAGAGTTACTTTTGGTGAAAGGATAAACAATGTAAAAGCCAATCTGATGTTTCTGCAAATAAAGATGAGTAAAAAAAAAAATATATATATATATATATATATATATATATATATATATATAGTAGTACTGCAGTAGCTTTTTTTTTTTTTTTTTTGGGTCACACCCGGCAATGCTCAGGGGTTTCTCCTGGTTCTGCACTCAGGAATTACCCCTGGCGGTGCTCAGGCGACCATATGGGATGCTGGGGATCGAACCCAGGCCAGCACAGGCCGGCCACGTGCAAGGCAAATGCCCTACCCTCTGGGCTATCGCTCCGGCCCCTGCAGTAGCTTTTTTTTTTTTCAATCCAGCCCAGGTATGCTGATCCAGAGACTCACAAACATGGGGCAGAGCTCTCCCTGTGCCAGCGGCTCACGAGCTGCCTGGGAGGGATTGCTGCTTTAGCCTGGCCGGCCACCCAAGCATAGCCTTGCAGGAATCCAGACCACCCCCCACTCCATGAGGGCCACCATTTTCTATATCCAGACTTCCCTCTCGTGAGAACTCCATCCAGTAGACCAGCCTATCACAGCCTGGCTTGCGTGGCCACTTGCAGCTGCCCAGTTCATTAATAAATGCTTTATTTAGAGGTGACTGCAAGAGTATGCCACAAACACGGCAAGCCTGGCATGCTGCCTGTGTCGTGTTTGATATGCCAAATACCAGTAACAATTATATTAGGTCATTCCCATGACCTAATATAATGGTTTGAGGCTCTTTATGTTCCTGGAGCAAGAAGATGCCCTTGGGCTCTACTAGCATGAGACAGGACATATGGAGATATTACTGGTGCCCGCTCAAGCCAATAGATGATGAACTGGAAGATAATGAAATATATATATATATATATATATATATATATATATAATTCATTATCTTATGAATGATATGGTGATATAGAATATATATATTCTATGGTGATATATATATATATATCACCATAGAATGCTTTCACTCCAAATATAAAAACAGGATACAGGTATACCTGCAACAGAAATGTAAGACATGTACCAAAAGGCGCATAATTAACTCATAGACTTGGAAAATAAGGAGTTGGGGGTGCACAGGCGTAAAGACATCCTCTGCCCCCTCCCCATCCTGGATCACTGTCACTGTAAATAAACAAATTCCGACAGAAATTTTTTTAAAAAAATTATGACACAATATGCATGAGTGACACAGTTGTAATTTGTAAGTGGATTTATATTGTGTAGGAACAAATAATCACAATTATTGAAACATCTTTGATCAGAGACTTGAGAGAGAGTCAAGAAAATGGGTGAAGATCCCCTTCTGTGAAAGAATTTAATGGCAACTCTGTGAAGAGGGCTGGCCCATGGACCAGCAGACAAGGAACTGATGTAGGCAGGCAGACAGGGGGTCTCCAAGGCAATGAAGTTTCAACCTAAGGCTGTCCAGATTCACCTAAGGAATCTGGACCAACCTGTCTCAGCCCAGCCCCTAATCTGGTTATATTCCAGGACAGAAGATCCAGTAGGAACAGAGGTCTAGAAAAGGAGATTTTCAAAGAAGACCACCCGCTCCCAAAGTCTACTCCCCTTGGCAACGGCCCTAGCAAGGGACCTTAACTTAGGTTGAAGCCCCCATATGGGAGTATCTTGGGGAGAAATCTATAAAAGCCATCCTACCAAAGAATGGCACACACATGCTGCCTGGGTACACATGCTGCTTAAGCCCACGTGAGTGAGCACATGAGCGAGCACATGGTGCCCGAGCACGTGTATCGCCGCATCTCCCCCTCTTGAGGTGTGTACTCCCTCTCTCACTTTCCCTCCTCCTTCCCTTTCCTAAAACATCCTTAATAAAATCTGTAAAACTTCACTGCTCCTTGACTCCTGAAAATTCTTTTTACTGTGAGGGAAGACAAGAACCCTGAGACAACCCTGGGTAAGGCCTAGGACTGACTTTCCTTTCCTGCAAAAGCAATTCCTCACTCCACCCTGAGTCCATGGCTCCCGGAGAAATCTCGGGTGGTGGGAATCAACTCCTGTGCCTAGAGATCAAGTGGACATCAGGTGTGGCTTGACGGCCACCTCGTGGGGCTCTTGGGGCTCAGGCCCACACCGTGCAGGTGCTCATCGCAGACTTATCAGTCCTAAGCCTGCCCAGCGGGTCCCTGGGCAGCAGAGGTGGCTGAGGAGAAAGCGACCCTCTCCCCTTCCGGCCTCACATAAGCCGCCTGTGAGACCCACCTGCATCAGAACCATGTGAAGGATAACCCACTCAGCTCTACTGGGTCTCTTCTAAGTATTTGTGCTACACATAACACTCTTTTACTTATAGTCTCTCATCAGTCTATCTAATATGTGTCTGGTCACTATGCTGCAGCAAAATCTAATACTAATACTTGAGTTATCTGTATAGCTCTTTTATGTTATCCAGAAATCTTTTATGTTATCCAAAATCTGACTAATACTTGAGCTATCAAGATAACACTTTTATGTTATCCAGAAATATTTTATGTTATCCAAAATCTGACTAATACTTGAGTTATCTGGATAAATCTGTTGTTTTCGGCCTTCTCCAAAGGACCAGATCATTTCTCAGTATGCCAAAATGTGTATCTTCCAGTGTTATGGTGTAACTGAGGACCAAGGTCAGCTGAAGCAACCCTATACCATAGCAATGCAAGTCAAAATTAAAAAATAAATCTAAAACTTACTTTTAAAAACATACCTTGTCAGGTATTGCCAATTATTAGATACAAGCTTATAAAATTATCTGTATATGAGATTCTCACTTTTGCTCTAGGTATTGAGATTCATTCATTACTTCCTGTCAAATGATGTCACCAGCTTCTCTCTCCTTGACACCCTTGTCTCTGAGAACATGTGATCTATCTCTGTTCTATGCCATTATACTTTCAAATTGGCAACCCTCATATTCTACACGCATCCAGAATGATTTTTTTTTTTATTTTTCAACCCAACTCTATCTGATGTTCATTTGTTTGCTCTCCAGCTTCAAGAGAGCCCAGACAGAGAATCAATGGGGAAGGATTGTTCCACCATCCTCTGCTACATAAGCAACTTTGTGTAAGCAACTAAGCATTAGAGCTCCAGATTGTTGTTCATGATGCATTTTCTGTAAACTCTTACTCCTTTTTGACCTTTGTCTCTTTAAAAATCTTTTTTTTAATCAATTTTATTAACCACAGTAAGATACATAATTATAAAAATGTTCATGATTAGGTTTCAGTCATACAGTGTTCTAGCACCTATCCCTCCACCAGCGCACATTTCCCACCACCAATGTCCCCTAATTCCTTCCCCCTTCCCACTTCCCTGCCTCTGTGGTGGCACTTAGTCTCTTTTCTGTCTGTCTCTCTCTGTCTCTCTCTGTCTCTGTCTGTCTATCTCTTTGTCTTCATTCTATTACACATTGCAGCTTGCAATACATACATTTAGGTGTTATCATGCATTGCTCTTGCCTACATTCAATGCTCACGAGGCTGGCACTACCATTTCCAATAATTATTAGCACACTGGTTATTTCTCTGTCTTACCTAAGCTCTGATTCCCACAAACTGTGGTAAATTCAAACCACTGACAAGTCTTCCTGGTCTATTTTTTGCCTGGCCTTGGATATTAGTATCATATTATTTTTTTATATCCCACAAATGAATGCAGCCATTCTACATCTGTCCTTTTCTCTCTGGCTAATTTCACAAAACATGATTCTCTCCATGTCCATCTATTTATATGCAAATTTAATCTCTTCTTTTTTTCCCTAACAGCTGCACAATATTCCATTGTGTTGATGTACCATATTTTCTTTATCCAGTCATCTGTTCCTGAGACTCAGGTTGTTTCATATTCTGACTATTATGAATAATGCTGCTATGAACATAGAAGAGCAAAAGGTGTTTCTGGCCATGTGTTTTTGGGTTCCCAAGGTATACTCCCAGGTCTGGATTGCTGGGGTCAAACGGGAGTTCATTTTATAGTTTTTTGGAGGAATATCCATATTGTTTTCCAAAAAGGCTATACCAGTTAAAATTCTCACCAACAATGGATGAGAGTCCCTTTCTCCCCCTCATCCATGTCAACAATGCTGGTCTTGCTCTTTTGAATATGTGCAAGTCTCTGTGGCGAGAGATCATATCTCATTGTTGTTTTGATTTGCATATCTCTGATGATTAGTGATGATGAACATTTTTTCATATGCCTTTTTGGCCTTTCAAATTTCTTCTTTAATGACGTTTCTGTTCATTTCTTCTCCCCAATTTTTATAGGGTTGGCTGTTTTCTTCTTGTAAAATTCTACTAGTGTCAGACATATCCTGGATATTAACTCCTTATCAGATGGACTTTGGGTGAATATTCTTTCCCACTCTGTGGGCTGTCTCTGTATCTTGGTCACCATTTCTTTTGAGGTGCAGAAGCTTTTTAGTCTCATGTAGTCTTTGCTTCCAGTTGCTTTGCTGGTGATGTTTTATCTTTATAGATGCCTTTAGCTTCAATGTCATGAAGAATTTTGCCTATGTTTTCTTCTATGTACTTTATGGATTCAGGTATGATATTGAGATCTTTAATCCTTTCTCATCTGACTTTTGCATATGGCATTTGACAGAGATGATAGTTCATTTTTTATATGTAGCTGCTCGGTTTTCCCAGAACCACTTGTTGAAGAGGCTTTCTTTGGTCTACTTTGCATTTTTTTCCTTTTTTCAAATATTAAATGATCATATATTTTGTACCTGCAAGGCAGAGCCTGGCAACCTGTGTCATATTTGATATGCGAAATGCCAGTAACAATTATAGACCTCATTCCCATGACCTGATGGAATGGTTTGAGGCTCTCTATGTTCCTGGAGCAAGCAGATGCCCTTGGGCTCTACTGTGACAGGACATATGGAGATGTTACTGGTGCCCGCTCGAGAAAATCATTGATGAATGGGAAGACCAGTGATACAAGTGATACATATATGAGGATGTGTGTCAGAATACTCAACTCTATTCCATAGGTCCACAGGTCTGCTTATACTCCAATACCATGCTGCATTAATTCACTATCACTATCACTATCTTCCCATTGATCATCTATTTGCTAGAGTGGGAACCAGTAATATCTCCATATGTCCTGTCTCATGCTAGTAGAACCCAAAGGCATCCGCTTGCTCCAGGAACATAAAAGCCTCAAACCATTATATTAGGTCATGGGAATTACCTAATATAAATGTTACTGGTATTTGGCATATCAAATATGACACGAGAAGCTTGCCAGGCTTGCCGTGAGGGTGGCATACTCTTGCAGTCACCTCTAAATAAAGCAATTATTGATGAACCCGTGGCCGCTAGTGACCACACTAGCCAGGCTGTGATAGTCTGGTCTGCTGGGTGGAGTTGTGACAAGAGGGAAGTCGGATGTGGAAAACGGCGGCCACCATGGAGTCAGGCAGGGGGGGGGTCATCTGGCTTGTTGTGAGGCTCTGCTGGGGTGGAAGGCCAATGCTAGAACCCTCCATGCCTCGGGCACCTCATGAGAGGCTGGGCACAGGGAGAGCAAGTAGCAGCTCTGCCCCATGTCTGAGAGTCTCTGGTTCAGCATACCTGGGCCGGATTAAAAAAAAAAAAAACTGCTGCACAGTGGGAGTCGATGATCTGGGCTGTGATAGACTGGTCTGCTGGGTGGAGTTGTGACGAGAAAGAAGTCGGATGTGGAAAGCGGCAGCCCCATGTAGTCTGCGGGTGGGGTGGGGTCGTCTGGCTTGTTGTGAGGCTCTGCTGGGGTGGCAGGCCAGGGCTAGAACCCGCCATGCCTCCCCGGGAGCCTCATGAGCGGTTGGGCACAGGGAGAGCAAGTAGCAGCTCTTGTTTTAATTACTACCGCTTTTTAGGACAGTTTGAAGTTAGGAAAGGTGATGTCTCCCAACTTCTTTTTCCCAAATATTGCTTTGGTTATTTGTGAGGGTCCTTTGTTCTATATGAATTTTAAGAGTGCTTTGTTAGTTTTTTTTGAAAAATGTCATGCGTATCCTTATGGGGATTACATAGGATCTGTAAAATGTTTTAGGGAGTATTGCCATTATGCTGAAGGGCAGGTCTCTGCAGGGGTGGGTCCTTGTGGGTCCTTTGGATTTACCTCCAAATTGCTGTGAATATTCTACCCACACCTCTGAGAGAGCCCCACAAAGATGAGAGTATAGCACCCACACGGCAGAGTTGGCAAGCTGTCCGATGCATATTCTATATGCCAAAACAAGTAACAAAAATGTTTAATTTCCTGACCCGAAAGAGCCCTTAATATGGCAGCAGTAAGAAAGGCAAACAAGCAGTGCCTGACAAAATTTCACGGCCATCCTAGGCTGCCAAAACGAAGAAGGACTAAAATGACTGTATGTACTTTCAATGCACGTGCGCTGGCATCGGAAGCATATATTGAGGATCTGATGGTGCAAGCGCAAAAGATCAAGTACAGCATCATTGGTCTGATGGAGACGAGGAGGCATCAGTCGCATCGTGCTGTATTTGACACCGAGAAGAATTGTTCCTTGGAACAAGCGACGAAAAGAGGCGTCGGTGGTGTTGGTGTCCTTGTCAACATGAACATGGCTGTCAACATCGATTCATTTGAATGCCTAACAAACAGGATAGGATGATTACACTTGAAGAGATGTGGCCCACTGCCAGCAATTTCTATCTTCATTGTCTATGCACCAACATCCACATACAAAGGAGATGAAATTGAAAAATTCTACATGGAACTGGAGGAGTTCTATAAAAAAGATCACACTTCAACAACATCACCTTGTACAGTGATTTTAATGCCAAGATAGGACCAAGAAGATTGGCTGAAGAACTTCACATCGGGACCCACGGCCTAGAATGGAGCGAACAGGGTGAGAGACTATCTGAGTTCATCATGTCCACCAAGACAATTCATGAGAACTCAGTTCCAGAAGGATGAAGCGAAACATTGGACATGGGAATGTACTGGTGGACACAGTTCCAAAATGAAATTTACCACATCATCTTCAATCAACTGTTTTGTCTCACCGATGTTGCTGTCGTCCCCAAATTCCAAACAGGATCCGACCACCATCTCCTTCGTGCAAAATTCTACTTCCTGCAATGGGGAGAAAAGGCCGCAAGAAGAGAGAACTCCCAGAACGACCACCAACTGGGAACTCTTTGGCACCATTGCAGCAACATGGGAAGATAGCACCATTGATGACATTGATGAAGAATACAACCGACTGGTTCAGCACCTCCATGATTGTGCGAAGAATGCCGAGAGAGAGAAAGACACAAAGAACGCCTGTCTTCTGAAACTCTCGAGCTCATTCACCAACGTGGCAAGGTGCGAGTCACAGGAGACCAAATGCTAACGTCCAAGCTTGCTATACGGTGCACAGAAGTGATAAAAGAAGACCTCAAAGACAGTAGAACAGAAATACTGGATGATTCAGCAGAAGCCGGAAAAGCATTCGCATCGCCCACCTGTCCTTCACCAACTATAAGACCAAGATGACTGCCCTCCGACGCCCTTATGGACCTATCACATCTTTCAGAAAGGCAATGGAGAAGATTATCCAGGAATTCTACTCAAATCTCTTGGATAGCCACATCCACCTGCCAATATACCAAATTCCATAGGATGGATATGTCATTCCCAACATTCTCCCTTCTGAAATCCGACATGCCATCTCGTCGGTAAAGAAGGGAACAGCACCAGGCCCAGACAAAGTCAGACCCGAACACCTGAAGAATCTGCCATTGGTACCCATCAATACACTAGCTCGGCTCTTCACAGGCTACCTGTCCGAATGCAAGGTACCCTCCCAATGGAAAACCAGCAGGACAGTACTACTGTTCAAGAAGGGAGGCATTCGGGACATCGGCAACTATCACACCATCTGCCTGTTGTCCGTCATCTACAAGCTGTTTACATGAGTCATCCTGAACAGGATTGGCAGAACACTAGATGAAGGACAACCATGCGAGCAAGCAGGCTTCCGGAAAGGATTCAGCACAATCGACCATATCCACACGGTAACCAAGCTCATTGAGGTTTGTAGGGAGTACAAGATGCCGCTCTGTCTCACGTTCATTGATTTACAGAAAGCCTTTGATTCTGTGGAGGCTGAAGCAGTTATCAAAGCCCTAGCCAAACAGGGTGTTCAAACCCAATACATCAAGATCCTTCGTGAGCTGTATTACGGATTCACCACCAGGATCTCACCATTCTACAAAGAAGTGATCGTTGTTGTCAAAATAGAGGTTCGACAGGGTGATACCATTTCACCAAAAACTCTTCAGCGCCACCCTCGAGAACGTCATGTGACAATTAGAATTGGAAGGGATGGGAGTGAAGATAGATGGTCGGCAACTACACCAACTCTGCTTCGCTGATGACATGGTTCTAATAACACCAAACATTAGCCAATGGCACAAATGCTGGCTGACTTCGGCCGAGAATGTGGAAAGATGGGTTGGACATGTAATGCGATTTGGAGACAACCGCTGGACTAGAGCTGTTACCGACTGGATCCCCTGGGATGTCAAAAGATCACGTGGCCGCCCACCTACAAGATGGTCAGACTTCCTTGTAAAGACCCTGAAGAAACGGTTTGAGGCTCTTCATATTCCTGAATCAACCAGATGCCATTGGGCTTCATTGGCACGTGATAGGGTCCAATGGAAATGTTACTTGTGTCCACTCGAGCATATCGATGAATAATGGGATTCAAGTGACCAAGTGATTGCCATTTTGACAATGTTGATTCTCCCAATCCATTAGCAGGGAATGTGTTTCCATTTCCTCTGTCCTCTCATTTCTTAAAGCAGTGTTTTGTAGCTTTCTTTGTAGAGGTCTTCACCTCTTTTTATTAAGTTATTTCTGAGGTACTTGATATTCTGAGGCATCATATTGAACAGAATTTTTTTTTTAATTTCACTTTCTTCTCTTTCATATTTGCATGTAGGAAAGCCATGACTTTTGGATATTGATTTTCTAATCTGCCTCTCTACTTATATATATATATATATATATATATATATCTGATATATATCTGTTGTTTCTAGGAGATTGTTACTTTTCCCATCTTAAAAGCAATTCTCTTAAGTTGTATGTTTAGTTTTAAATATGTCTACTAAGGAAGAGAGGAGGCCAAGAACAAATACTAGACCCTCCAGAAAGATTCCTTTGGATAATTTGTAGATCCCAGAGATGTTTGGGTGATGCTTAATCATATTTTATGAATTATACAAGGAAAAGATCACCATACCTTGGGGATTAATTAATCCGTAGACCAGTGGATTGTGCTGAGAGAACCCAATTATTCCGCTGATCTTCTAAATCATTTCTTTTGCCTAGTGCATTTCCCAAACCAGCCCTCTGTAACCCCCAAGCATCAGCACAAGAATAATATAGTTTGGTGGAGATAGCAAGTATACCATCTTCTCATGTTGTTACCATCATAAAAATGTTTCTTATATCAACATTTCTCTCTCAAAAATTGACTTTCAAGCCACTAATCTTGAATCCAGTAATAACCTGTGGACTTTCTTGAAAACTGGGACAGATTCTTGCTGTATTATGCAGATTTTTTTTGTATCTGGAATTTCTTTGCTCAATAGCACATGTTAAAAATATCATCATCTGATACAACAACTGTAAGATTGGAATCTGCAGGATTAAGATTTGAGATACTCTGTCAGTTAAAAAATATATTTCCTGTGATTACACTCATTGGAGGAAAAAAAAAGCACCATTAAATAAACAAAATAAAAATAATGAATATCAACTATGGTTTTGCCTCCACGGAGAGAAAGAAAAAGCATAGTCCGTGCACGTATACTTGCATACATTGAAAATTTTCCCTCTACCTTTATCAATTTACCAAAATCGTGAAGGGTACTAGCCGTAATAATACTTTGAAGCTATAAGCTATAATTTTGCTAATGGCATGATTAGCAAAATCAAAAATAATCATTATTACAGGATAAATACATAAATAGGCAGAACCAGAGATTCTCCAGCTTTTGTTAAGTTTGGGTTGTGTAATAAATAGCCTTTAGTAGAAATGTGTGTAGCTACTGTTGCTTCTAAATTGAAATATAACTCAAAAGGTGTGTATGGACTCTGTCAGTGGTGCTAGGAGTCAAACCCATGGTCTTGAGTGTAGCAGGCATATGTCCAATGCTTTGAACTATCACCCTACGCCCGGTATATGTGTTCTGAGTAATGCATTTGCAGTGAAAATAGTGCACGTTTTGGGTTTTCTAGTAACAGGCTGGAAATAGAGATTCATGCACAAGTAACAGGTTTGTTAGGTGTTATTCTTGGAAACAACAGCTCTGAGAGGGAAGAGCAGCAGTAGCGTTGTGAAGAGGGAAGGGAGCTTTGCTGTTTTATCTCAGAAGTATCAGCTTACTCAGTAGGATGTTCTAATGTAGATCACTGAGGGGGAAAGCCATTCCACCTGTAAATTTTGGTCTCAAATTCCATCCCTAAATTTTAGTTTTTCCTCAAATGGTTCGAGATGTCCTTCTCATGTTAATCTGTGGTTGTAGTTTTTTAAAATAGGCTTCTGAGAGCTGATTTTTGTTTGTTAGCTTTTAGATATTCAGCAACATGAGGTAACCATAGTTCTTAGGTGGAATTTGTAGCTTTTGTCAGAAAAAAAATTTTAATTTATTTAAACTCTGTGATTTACAAAGCACAAAGTTTTCACAAAACAATTGTTAGAAAGAGTGAGTCATCATTCAATACCAATACCACCACCAGTGTGTTCCCACCACCATCAAAGAAAGACCCTCATTTTACACCCCCCATCATCGTGTCTGTTCCCTTAGCCAGCACTAATTATATTGACCATTACAGCACATATATGGGAATGGTATTGATAAAGTCATGACTTTATACATAAATGGGTTTTTATGTGCAAATCTGGCCAATTTCTGTTCTTGTATTCACTTTCTGAGTTTCCAGAATGTAGTGGGTTTCTACTAGTAAACCCCAAACCCACCACCACTGCACCTACGGACATTTATTTCAAATTTTTCTCCACCTCTGATTGAGCCTATCCTATGCACTGAATGATCTATTCTATGTTGCCTATTGGAGCTAATTCTCTAAATACAGTCAATGCATATATTATTAGACTAAAGTCAATGGGGATTATTGAATGTCAATTATGCCATTTGTGCCCACTGTATATAAGAAATTATCCAAGTTCGTATACCCAGACATCGTGAGCACACCCTTTTATGCTTTTACTTAATTTTATAAAATGTGATGGAATACCTGGTACATCAGTGTATGAGGCTTTTTATATCTCATGCAGTCCCTTTGTGGCTGAATGCCACAAGGAACGCCAGCAGCAGCTCTGTGTTCATGTGTCTGCTTCTCTGGATTATGACTGATGGCACTAGAGATGGTTCTAGGTGGACGCACCTGACCTTGCAGAGAGGACTGAGGTAGGGGAATGGGCTCCAATTCCAGCTCCATGGAAGCCTGGTGAGTTTAGTCATCATATCCTGCAACCTAGGCTTGTAAAAGGCTTCTCTCTTGTGTGGAGCTCTGATTTGTCAGAAAGTTTTTAAGTACACATTTCGTTAATTTGGTAGAGAACTGTCGGGAGCTCCCAACAGTGCCGGCAAGCAAGTTCCCTTCTACCTCCGAAGCAGGCGAGGAATGGATGAACACTCAGGAATCCGATGCAGTTTTAAAAGGCTTTACTTATCACAGGTTCAGGTATACAAATCAGCAAAAGGAAAAGCCCGGTGCTTAGGATTCCAGGCTAGAACCACAGCCACGTGTAGAACAAAATAGCAGCTACCACGTTTAAAGGCCCTGTAAAGAGGAGACAAAGACAAAACTCCCAAGAAGGGTGCGAGCTCACAAAGAGAGAGCCCAAAAAAAGAAGAGCGCCAGAGAGGAAGCAGGCTAGTATTATACCCCTGCAACTCAGACCTCCCTCCCACTGTTATGGAAAGCTGGGAGGGTCAAATGCCCTCAGCTAATCTCTCCCAGCACCTTGCCTAGGTCCTTTTATATGCTAATGTCTTGAGCTAAGATCTGCCTGGAATTGCCTTTATAGGGTAGAGAATGCGGTTCTTAGATGGCATGTCTCTGTACCAAAGATTAATACTAATGCCAGTTAAAAATTTCTCCAAGCCTTCACAAGACTCTTTTACTTCACGGTAGTTTTGTATTTTAGTTTCCTTTGAGTATATCAGGGAGCCATGCTTGTTTGCTTGGAGGCAAACAGCATTTCTCTCTGGTCTAATTACTTAGGGATCCTACGTGGCCAGGCAAATATGCTGGTAAGATCTAGCTAGTCCCACGATGATTGTGGTAGCATGAGAGAATATTTATACCAGCCAGTACAGAATACATGGTCAGATAAGAATGCCACATTCAGACTACCCCCTATCTATGAAGTGGCCTGCAGGAGGCAATCCAGGGCAGATGCAGAGGCCTAGGCTTTTAGGTGTCCTGCAACAGAGAACTTTTGTAGAAATAGATGAGAAGTATTTACTGTTTTGTTGTTTAAATTCATTTATTTGTTACATTTTCATGATGAACAAGTCTTATAATGGTTTAAAGGTAAAGAATTTCCTATAGGAACAAAAGAAGTAAAACATTTATTGTGTTTCTAGTAGCCTCTTTTTTAACCAATATTCAAATGGCTTGTGTTTTCCTGTGAATCATTTGAATCACACTGGGAGATAAAAACAAATGTAGCTTCTGATTTAAAATTGATTTGGCAATTTGGCTCAATGCAATTTTCATGACTTCCCACTAAAATAAATAAAAAGACAAATAAAAATGAAAAAACTCAAAATACTGCCAAAATGCAATCATTGCATTTCAAATACATAAAGTTTTCTATGAAATACATACTTGTAACAAAAGAAAAATAATACTGATCAACATACGCTATTTTATGTTATAGTAGAATGAGATATACTTTATCATCATGCTTGATATTCATGATGATTACAAACTTGAAGGTTTTCCTGACATTAAAATTTGAGCCACTCTATTTTATACTATCAGTTCTTTCTTTGAGGCAGAGTGAATATTATTTTCATGTCTGCAATCTCTGGAAATGGTATTTATTAAATCTGTGAGACTGCTATCACCATCTATTCTAAAACACACAAAAAACACAATTTATCTGTAAGCTGTTATATATCTTATTCCTATATATAAAAAGCACAATTGCAAGTGTCAGAGATAGGAAAGATCTCTGGTCAATACAAGACTTTTGATATATACTGGGTATTCAGTGCATCAAAAACTAGAAATTTGTGGCAATGATTTTTCAGTTATTTAGAGATCCAGTCACCTGAGTCAGGATATTTGCTTGGAATAATAGTAATGCCATTATCCAGCATGCAGCTAAGAAAATATTTATCCAATAACAAAATAGTGAGTAAACATAATCTATATGATTGGCTTATTTCTAGACAGAAATATATATATATATATGTATTTGTCAATAGATAAACATAAACTAGGACTTAAATTTTTAAATATAATGATAAAAAAATGAAAATATTGTAATGCTTCAATCACTTGATCACTTGACTTCCGTAGATCATCTATTACTTGAGCAGGCATCAGTAACATCTCCATATATCCTGTCACATGGAAGATAGCCCAAGGGCATCTGCCCACTCCAGGAATATAAAGAGCCTCAAACCATTCCATCAAGTCATGGGAATGAGCTCTACAAATGTTACTGGTATTTGGCATGTCAAATATTACACTGGTAGCTTGCCAGGCTTTGCCATGCGGGTGGGATGATCTTCTACTTACCTCAAGACTCAAGCATTTATTGATGAACTGCTTGGCCGAGCCGGGCTGCAATCAGCTCTTCTGCTGGGTGGAGTTCTGACGAGAGGGGAGTCTGGATGTGGAAAATGGCGGCACTTGTGGTGTGGGGGTTCCTCTGACTTCTTGAGACTCTCCTGGGGTGGCAGGCAGGATTAGAACCCGTCATCCCTCCCGGATGCCGTATGATCACCTGGGCACAGGGAGAGCAAGTAGTAGCTCTGCCCCATGTGTGTGAGTTTATGGATCAGCATACCTCATCCAGGTTTGGAAAAACTGC
Source organism: Cryptotis parvus (assembly GCA_021461705.1). Classification (NCBI taxonomy): domain Eukaryota; kingdom Metazoa; phylum Chordata; class Mammalia; order Eulipotyphla; family Soricidae; genus Cryptotis; species Cryptotis parvus. The sequence goes on from JAJIBD010001190.1 coordinate 98,124, forward strand.
TGCAGGGTGGGTCAGTGATGAGCTGGCTGCAGTCAGCTCTTCTGCTGGGTGGAGTTCTGACTAGAGGGGAGTCCGATGTGGAAATGGTGGCCCTCATGGTGTGGGATTTCCTCTGGCTTCTTGAGAGGCTCTGCTGGGTTGGCAGGCTAGGGCTAGAACCCACCATCCCTCCCGGATGCCTTGTGATCAGCTGGGCACAGGGAGAGCAAGTAGCAGCTCTGCCCCTTATGTGTGAGTCTCTCATAATTCCTCATTCCCCCATAAACCCTACAGTTTGATGCAAATAGAATGATCATTGAAGTGTACCGAATGAGAAAGATCCTGAAAGGATCTGAGCTAAAATACATTGAGTCTAAGGCCACTGTGCACTTGCACAGCTGTGGATCTGGAGTCTCTGTCTTGCGGTGGTTGGCTGTGGTGGCTGGAGCTCATGCTCACACCCACTGAGCCCAGAGACTGGGGACTGAGTGGAGCCCCCAATCCTTGCTCCGAGTCCAGCAGGTGCGGCTGCCTGCATGCTGAGCAGGCCCTAGAGCTATGTAGGACACGACCAGGTGCTGGCTGAGCCTCAATGCTTCAATATGAATATCTTGCTTCAATATAAATATCTTAATATTTATATATATAAATATTAAGAATTTATATAAATATAAGATATATATCAAATATATAAGATATATTAAATATATTAATATATATTTAAATATATATCTTAATAAATATATAAGATATATGAAATATATATCTTAATATTTAATATAAATATATAATGCTTCAATATAAATATCTTAAATGTTCAAAATTTAAGTTATGTTTATAAATGTATACAACCGACATGAGTGATAGTACAGTATGCAGCTGACCCAAGTGTGACTCGCAGTTCTCATATGGTCCTCTGAGTCAACCAGGAGTGATTCCTAAATGCAGAAAAAAAGTAACTCCTGAGCACCACTGAATGTGGCCCCAAACATGCATGTATATAAATGCATATATATACATGCATGTATATATATATGTGTATATACATAAGATCACATATTATTTTGTGTACAAATAATATATGTATAATACATATATGTGTATATATAAACATACATATGCATACATATATGTGTATGTGTATGAATGTATATAGGTATATATGTATATATTTGTATATATGCATATGTATATGTATGCATTATACATACATATATACACATATACAAAAATGTATATGTATATATGTGTATATATACATATATGTATATATACTTATACATATGTGTGTATATATAAATATATGTATATGTATATATACACATATATACGTATTGTACATATATTGTTTGTATACAAAATGATATGTGATCCACTGCAAATTCTAGAAATTTTTTAGAAAACGTATTGTTTATTTTAAGTTTAATGTAAGAAAAGTACAGAGAAATAAAAAAATAGTAATGTTAACCAGCATTTAAAACTTAACTTGAGGCATAAGAAAACATAGAGGTAGAAAATTATATGAGTTTAAGTAGAATTAGGGGTAATATGCTTCTAATTACTACACTAATTTTTTAGAGCAGAAAAAACAATATTTAAAAGCCAGCATTGCATAAGAAATAAAAATAACTGAAACTAAGCTATTTTTGAAGCTGATAAATATAGCAAAGACAATACAAATCAAACTCCTGGTTTATCTATTTGGAGAAGAAACAATTACAATTAGACAAACATTATTGAAGCATAAAGAGTTCATTGGAATCTATTGAAAATCTTTGAATTATAAAAGTAAGGGTGGGGTAAACAAATCACATCAAAGGAGAAGACTTAAAACTATACTCTTCCTTGGGAAAGTTAAATTCCGGAGGATAATAAAGCAAATGCTGAGGATTTTTAGGAAAACTTTGGTAAGCCAACTTTGTGTTTGTTCACTGCTGATACACAGAAACAGAAAAAGGATCATCATTTATGGAAGACCTAAAATATGTTCCCTACTTTATTTTGGAGATAGTGTTTTTGTTGTCATATCTATGAAGCACCTAAAATATAAATAGGAAATCGAAAAGTAATGGGGCAGAGTTGCGATGCTCTAGTACTCTCAAAATAGAGCACATGTCTCCTGAGCCATGTGGAATGCTGAAGCATCCCAGGTCAGGTTTGCTAATCCCAGAGTACCAACTTCCCTGGCACTGAGGATTTAAGGAAATATAGTTTTCCCTTTTGAATGCCTATTGTACAAGTTTTATCTAAGAAAACAAAAGTCTATTCATCATTAAGTGACACAGAAACAAAGAAACCACAAGAAGCAAACTGTGTGTGTGTGTATATATATATATATATATTATATATACCACACATACAATTCTTTAAACTATATATACACATATATGAATTAAAACTATATACTCAAAATTTATGTATATAATTTAATTTACTTTATATAATTTATATGTATATTATACATTTATGTGTATATTATACTTATAGAAATTATATGTATATAAAGCAAAATTAAATTAAAAATTTTATACATATATAAAGTAAATTAAATTTTAATTGAGAAAACAAAGAAAGCAAAATTAGAGGAAGGAGCAATTTCAGAAAATAAAATGTAAATAGGTAACTTTACACAGCTGAAACAAGACAAAGCACTTTAAATTTATATTATTTGTAACTGTTTTCTCTTAGAATTATCTCTATACAACTGTTTCTGCTGATGCTGATACTTCCTTGTCATATCGATACAGGAGCTATGACTACAGGCTTTTGTGTTTATCCACAGGTCCCAGGTTCTTGTTATTTTTAAGAATAATATATTGAGTAATAAAGATGCTCAGCATTGAGTTAGAAAACTGGAATACTTTTTGAAAAATAAGTAGAAGAGAAAGAAACTCCCTAGCAGGGGGAGAACTTAGTATAGGAGCAAATTAAGTATGGCTCATTTTATAGGATACTTCATTGGAAAAGGATCTTTGTGTTACTTGTCAAAGTATGAGAAGGTTCTTATTTGTTTCCAAGAAATGTCTCATTAATTTAGATTCATCTGTAGTGTTAAGTCTAGAACCCTCTATGCATTTAGGGCCTTGCAGGTTATTTATTTGACTATCTCCCTGGGGTATTGTCCTTTACCTTTTGATGTCCTGCGAGTCCAAGAACTGGAGCACAATTTATGGTCTTAGGAAAGTGTAAACTACCCAGTACCAGGGATTAAGAATTTGCAGGAATATTTTAAAGGTAGATTTAAATCAGCTAAAATGGAGCTCAAGACAATAGTGAGAAAGTGGGAAACTGAGGTTTCCTATTAAATATAAATTCCATTCTGAAGAATTTATGTTATCAAGCACCATAATATATGATACATGTGTATAGTAGTCACAATAATACTGTGACATCACAACTGTCATTCTGTTTTACAGATAGATTCTGAAATTCAGAATTTTTGCCACTCACTTTAGGAATTTATAAATCTTTTACATTATCATATAGGTCAAGATTAAAATTTGAAATATAGCTAGGTATTTTAAAACCTTCAATTCATTCATTGTAATTTGGCTCAAGAAAGTCTTTGAAGTCTTTTGCTTGTTGTAGCACTGAGCATCAGAGTCATAATTTGATCAAAATACAATGATAATGTCATAAGTTAAAACATTCATATTCAGAAAGTTAAATTGCAAGAAATGTTTATAGCTGCAACATAATGCATCCTAGAAAATTTGTCTCTAGTGTTTGGCCAAGCTTGGATTGAAGTGTAGAATATGATGAATTTTAATTTTATCTGGCAAAAGAATATTTATCATTTTATGATCTGATTCAGTATTTTTTTCTCTTTGGATCACACCTGGTGATGCTCAGGAATTACTCCTGGCTCTGTGCTCAGGAATTACTCTGTGCTTGGTGCTGGAATCCGGGAACCATATGAAATACCAGGGATCTAACCCAGGTCTGCCACCACATTCAAGGCAAACACCCTACCTGCTGCACTATTGCTCCAGCCCCTCTGATTCAGTATTTAATCAACTTTGAAATTTGCTATTGCGAATTAAATTGCAAGGACAGGCTAACTGATTTACAATCACAATGATCCGTAAATACCTGACAAAGTCCTGGCATTCTCTTTGGAGTAAGCATGTTGTCTGTGTTCATGAACACTGTTTTTTTTTTTTTTTGCTTATTGGGTTACACCCGGCTATGCTCAGGGGTTACTCCTGGCTCTTTGTTCAGGAATGGGATGCTCGGGGATCGAACCCGGGCCCGCAAGGTAACGCCCTACCGCTGGGCTATCACTCCAGCGCCAAACACTGTTACACCATCTCCCCCAGGTCACTGCCTCTCTTGGATCACTTTACCTTTTCTGAGACACTCTCCCTGACTTCGACATGTCTTTTTCCAAAACTATTTGGTGTCACTCCTTTGAATATTTTCCTTCGACCACTAAAGTTTCTGTTTCACAGGGAATGAGGTATGGGCAAGCCTCGAAGTTTGCATTTGTTGTCCACTGCAGAGTCCCTAGTCAAAATGAACTGTATGAGGAGTTATGAGAGCCCAATTCAGGTTCTCAGTTCCTCAGTCCCTTTGATTTTTGACCATATGTGGATTCTGATTGTAAATATGCTGGTATTCACTGTGGGTGGGAGTTGGGGGAATACCATCCCTTCCATCTATTTTAACTCTTTGCTATATTCTAATGGTCGGTGTTAATCAAAATTATATCCATAATCTAATTATTTTGTTTCACCAAATAGTAAATTTGTACTATACAAATTACTGCACAATAATTTTCAAAATGTCATAGAAATATTATTTGCAAATATCACTTGTATCACTGTCTTCCCATTGTTCATGGATTTGCTCAAGTGCGTGCCAATAAAGTCTCCATTCATTGGAATGAGGTCCATTATTGTTACTGTTTTGGGCATATCGAATACACCACGGGTAACTTGCCAGGCTCTGCCTTGGCTCTGGGTTCATCTGAGGGGCCCAGTCTTTTCCTATGTCAGACCATCAACCAACCAACCAGGGCCCATGGGGCAGAGCCCTGGGTGTAGACAAAGCCTGTCTCCTGTCTGCCACCTGCCCATGCAGCAGCGCCGCAGGCCACACCTGCATACCTAAAGGGGCAGGGCTTTTAGACATACCAGCATAAGAAAACATTTGAACTACAAGTTTTAATGAAACCCAAGACCTTTTGATTTAATTGCACCTTAGTTATTTTTAAAACAGCCTAATTTCTTGTCAAAATTTGACTAAGGTTTAAGTAAAGCTCTGTGCTGTCCCACAAAGTTTTTATCTTTTTCCTGATTCTGGCTCTAGCTCCCACTCTTTCTAAACAGCACAAGGCCTGGAGCTGGGGGCATTTTAGAGATTAGGACACCTTTAACCTCTTACAATTAGATCTCTTAACATTTTATCATAAGATTTAGATTGAGCATGTCAATTTCTCCTAATGCTCAACACTCAGTTTCGAACACCTTGCCTATCCCTGGCTGTCGGGGCACTCCGCCGGGATCCCCGACAGTGCCGGGAAGCGAGTTCCCTTCTACCTCCGAAGCCGGCAAGGAACGGATGAAAACTCAGGAATCCGATGCAGTTTTAAAAGGCTTTACTTATCACAGGTTCAGGCATACAAATCAGCAAAAGGAAAAACCCGATGCTTAGGATTCCAGGCTAGAACCCCAGCCACGTGTAGGCCAAGATGGCGACCACCACGTGTAAAAGCTTCCAAGGGGAATGAACGCTCACAAGGAGAGAGATCCCACAAGGAAGAAGGAAGCGAGAGCGGGAACAAGCTAGTTTATATCCCTGTCACTCAGACCTTCCTCCCACTGTTATGGAAAGCAGGGAGGGCCCAATGTCCTTAGGTAATCCCTCCCTGCACCTCACCTAGGGCCTTTACTGTGCTAATGTTTTGAGCCGAAATCTGCTTAGGAATGCTTTTGTAGTATAGAGAAGGGGGTTTCTGAGATGGCATGTCTCTGTACCTTGACCAACACCAATGCCAGTTAAATATTTCTCCAAGCCTTCACAAGTCTCCTCTACTTCATTGTAGTTTTATATTTTAGTTGCCTTTGAGTATATCAGGGAGCCATGCTTGTTTGCTTGGAAGCAAACAGCATTTCTCTCTGGTCTAATTACTTAGGTGTCCCTACGTGGCCAGGCTAATATGCTGGTAAGATCTAGCTAGTCCCACGATGATTGTGATAGCATGGGAGAATATTTATACCAGCTAGTACAGCATACATGGTCGGACAAACTGCCACATTTAGACTACCCCCTTATCTACGGAGTGATTTGCGGGGAGGCAATCCAGAGCAGATGCAGCGGCCCTTAGGAGTCCTGCAACACCTGGCTTAACAATTTCTTTTTGATTCCCGTTTGGTTCTATTTCACACTCCAATGTTCCACAAAGACAAGACAAACTGACTGCAAAAAAAATGGGTGACCACCACACATACGCACACATATACAGTTGATCGATCAATCCTTAGTTATTATTTGACCCTTTAGGAAGGGTAGAGGAAGCTGATGGACTGAAAAGGAAGGGACCATCCCCAGGGCAAAGAATAGCCCTGCTCAGCCAATTGGGTCCTTGTCCTGCGTTTTTCAACCTGCACCAGATACTAGATAAATTTATCAGGATACTAGATAAATTTTATTTATTTATTTATTTATTTATTGCTTTTTTGGGTCATACCCGGCAATGCTCAGGGTTTCTCCTGGCTCTGCACTCAGGAATCACCCCTGGCGGTTCTCGGGGACCATATGGGATGCTGGGGATCGAACCCAGGCCGGCAAAGGCCAGCTGCATGAAAGGCAAACGCCCTACCCGCTGGGCTATCGCTCCGGCCCCGATACTAGATAAATTTAAAGTGGAAAAGACTTTACAATAATGACATTGTTTAAAATAATATATCTTTGCTAGAGGAAGTCACTGAAGCGCAGTTATAAGACTTACTAAATAAAGGGTTTGTTTTGTTTCATTTCATTTTATTTTTTGTTTGTAACAGAGAAAAATATCACAGTTATTTTGAAGAAATTTTATTTTGGATTCTTCTAAGACTTTACACCATTTGAAGTGACTGAACCCCAAATATGAACACTTTTGTAACTGTATATCTCATGGTGGTATAATAAAAAATATTTTTTGAAAAGATGAAACACCACTGACAAAGCAAGTCGAAGCAAAGATAAAAAGTCAAAAAAGGAGAGACAAATTCAGAAAAAAAAGATACTGTAAAAATGTAAAAGCACTGTCTTTCTTCTTATCCATGTCTGTACAAGTTTCTAATCCCCTGATGCACATTTTTGTGTTAAAACCCAAGCTGCCAATTACATTATCCCAGGCCTACTTAAGTGTTTTTGCTTAATAATTCGACAGTACCAAAAGCATTTTTCTCAACGTGTTTGTTTTCCCAGAATGCCTAGCACTACCTGGTCCTCTGCACCACCAAGAGTGATCCCTAAACTGAGTTGGGAGTAATCCAAAAGCAGGGCTGAATGTAAGCCCCAAACAATACAGAACAAATAAAAATCAAAGGACTAATATTTCTGAGATGAGAAAAAAGAATTTTGCCAGTTCATGTTCTTCATTACTCTACTTTCCTTAAATTTAATTCCTGCAAAACCAAAGTTCATGATAGTGTTGCACCATCCACCTGGTTCCTACAAATTGTTAATCACATCTTCCCAATGCCAGGTATTTAAAACTTTATTATAAAGGGAGGAGTATCTTTCCTCCCCTTTATTTCCTCCATCCAGGGGTTAAATAAAAACCTCTTTACTGAGCAGGCAGCTGTTAGTTTACCTCTTGTCCTTTGCATTCGCTCTCTCAATACAAATTAACACCTTTCCACTTCCTACACAGCTACTTGACCTAACTTTTAGTCTTGACCTATCTTGCTTGTTTTGCTAACAGCAAACTCATTCTCTCTGTTCTGGCCAGATTAAACTGCTTAAAATATGACTTTCATAACACTTTCTATAAAAGTGTCCGTAAGTTCCTATTGCTGAGATGATAAAGATTTATGGCCCTTGATTTTTTAGGGCTCTCCAGAATGTGACCCTAACCTACAATTCTGACATTAATCTCTTCTTAACACAATGCAATTGCGTATCTACCATCCTTTGTTATTCCTGCTCTCCCTGCCCCGGTGATTGGTTGTGTTTTTGCTTTGTTCACACCCAGGCTTAGAATGCTTCTTCCTCTGTCAGGCACAATCTCAGAAGAAGGCAGATGTCTGTCAAAGGGATGTACCTCAGAAGAACTTTGGCACCAATAATATTGGATCAGAACATTGTAATGAGTGAATGGCGATTATAATTTTCACCAGGTTTCTCACTGATTTCCACAACACAAAGTATAAGGGACCTGCTTTAGGTGTTTACAGTAGAGAGGTGAATAAAGGAACAGTGCCAAACCTTCTGGTTTGATAAAACACCATAAAATGATTTGGAAAATAACACCATAAAACCATATTTTACCAGATAATAATTTTGATAATAACACCATCAAACCATAGTTTACCAAATAATCTTTGTTACACTGTATGCATGAAATAACTCAATGTCTGGGTTCATGCTTTGCATTCGGGAAAACTGGTACTTTATAGACCACTCAAGCATCTTCAAGAGTGAGTCTTGAACATATCCAGCATGAATAAATGAACCTAAAGCAATAACAGAACTAAAAAGGGTGGGAAGAATTTTGGTACTTCCATTATATTCAACAAAGCAGTGTGGCCAACTTTTATGAGTTAGAGTCATGTGAAGAGTAAAGAAAAGGAACGTTCAAATTATTTTAGAGATTTTTATTAAACAAATAATAATAGGAACCAATTAAAAGACTCAGGTAGTGCCAGAAAGAATAGCTGTTACACTAGAGATCATTACAAAGTCTCTTTTTTTGAAATTTCTACTTAAATATTCCTATTGTATACTGTGTAGGAAAGCGTATTAGTCCCAGCAGAATCTAGGCAGTAGCCTTGCCTGGAAACATTTGGGAGTTCTCAGATGTAGCTAGATTACTTAGGGGTTCACAAGGAACACAAAATCCTAGAACTGGTTTTTCAAACATCTCTTAGAAGAAGAGACAGAAAGAGAAGCTAAGAATGGGCAGGGATCTGAGTAGTGCTCAAAGTATAAGGGAAGTTTTGCCAAGTAAGAGAGCAGAATTGTTTCATGCTGCTAAATCAAGTAAGCTGGTGAGTAATACAATATTGATGACTCAAAGTCCCTAGGATACTATTTCAACCCCTGCTACCTATAATAGCACCTTTCACAGAGCAGCCGTACCATCAACAGTCATTAGCTTTTTTTGTTTGTCACTGCTTCATCATGCTGTGACATAAAATTTAGAGTGACAAGTTTCCCAGTAAAAGTATATCCCTGGCTTATCTTGGGAGTAAATTGGAGGCACTACATTCAATACTTGTTCTAAAAGTTCTTCAATTAGTATAAATCCTTCAGCTATGATGCCCATTTCCGAGACTAAAGTGACTGTGGTTAAGTGGTCATAGATATTCATTTCCATCTATCTTTTATTCATGTCTGCTCTAGTTACATTTACAGTTTGAGGAGTCTATTACTCCAGAATATTTCCCCAGAGAAGCAAAAGGTACTAAATAAATCAGTATATATATATGTGTGTGTGTGTGTGTGTGTGTGTATGTATATATATATATATATATATATATATATATATATATATATATATATATATACTCTTTAGGATTTCATGTCCGAAACCAATCTCCTATTTCTAGAGCGAAACAAGGAGGGGAAAATTGGGCTTTTTAACTCTCCCATCATTTCCTCGTATAAAATGCTATATTATCCGATGTTCACAATAAGTTCAGGTAGATAGAAGTCTGTGGGTGGCCTAATAAAATCTATTTCCCTAAAAGACTGAGACATGTGTTCATGTCAAGATCTTTTTCTTTTTCTATAGTATTTCAATAGACTCACTACTTAAAAGTCTGCCAGAGGAATGCCAAACTTTTTCTTTTGACTCCTCACAGACCCAATGACCTTTATAAATGACAACAGGTCTTTATTGAATGAAAAAGATGAAGGGGAAGAGGAAAACATTAAGGTATTTTGTCCTACTTTTTGGTGGCCTGTTGAAAATAATCCTAGGGTCTATTTGTCACCCAAAGCTTTGTCTTTCTCCCCCTGAAGCATCTGACAGACTCGGTGAATAAAGTACAACTGAAGATGAATTGACAGGGGTGTTATGTCTGCTCTGTCTTCTGGTCTTTCTAATTTTGCTGGGGATGAAATATATATACAATATCCAGTCAGTTAAGTGAATGAAACATCTTTAGGGAGAAGGAGAATAACTAAGCTCTTTCTCTGGGATAGAAACAGCTATTAAACAATATCTGTCTCTTTCACTTTCACTAGTCCGGTTATACCCCAAGTCTTTATATCTGTAAAATGAAAATATGTTTTCCTTTGGAAAAAAAAGAGAAATGACAGATGGTCCGGCGAGGCAGAGGACTGAGGAAATGATAGGAAGAGAATAGAGAAGTTAGACTGAATAAATACTAACAGTCATAAACTGAGTTAAGGGAGCAGATTATATTCTTCAAGACATTGTCAAGGTAAAATGCTTTAAGTTAAATGGAACAGTTCACTCAAGAATACAGAGCAGAAATAAAGTGTCCCTGAAAACAAAATGATGACAAAGGATCATGACATAGCATTTAGAGCAAAAGGGAGCTTTCATCAGGTTTTCATGTCTAAGAATCCATTCTACCTTTCATTGCTCTGTTGTCTGACTGAACACACAAGCACAGGAACTTACTTGCTATCGACCCAACTTTTCACAGGATACCTTCTTTTTTATGTTGGCTGATACAACATTTATGCTTTCAGCCTAATTTATCCAGTGCTACTTTGTGAAGTGAAACTTTCGTCCACTCTTTTGACAAAGACAGAAAATGAAAGGTCTTCCCCAAGCTTGATGATTGCAAAGTCAAAGTTTGTCTTTTCCTATTCATTTTTAATTATGATTTTGTTTCTCTCGTTCTATTATTACAGTGCACCATCTGTAGATTTCTTTCTATTACATTACCCTGTAAATAAGCATTTACTTAACTTCAAATATTCCACTAGCATTCATTATGCATTTTATTTGTATAGCAACTCAGTCAAATATTATATTTCAATGGGAATTTTGTTTCAGCAAGCTATTTAATCTTAGTGTTATTTGCTTGCCTGTGAATCACAGTTCAATTACTCAGAATTCCCATAACTTGGTCTTCTGTAATCACTTGTATCACTTGCCTACCCATTGTACATTGATTTGCTTGAGTGGGTGCCAGTAATGTGTCCATTCATAGGAACTGAGGTTCATTATTGCTACTGTTTTTGGCATATTGAATACACCATGGGTAGCTTGCCAGGCTTTGCTTTGGCTCTAGGTTCATCCCAGGGGACCCAGTCCTTTTATGTCAGACCATCAACCATCCAGGACCCACGGGGCAGAGCCCTGGGTGTAGACAAACCTGTCTCCTGTCTGCCACCTGCTGATGCAGCCAGGCATTGCAATCACACCGGCAATACTTCAAGAGGCAGGTCTTCTGTAATTGTATTATTAAATAAGTACAAAGTTTGAATTTTTTAAAGTCCCATATGGTCACATGTCCTGCTATGACCAATAAAAGAAGAGAAGTGACTTTTTGCAATTCCTGTGTGAAAACATTTAAGAGTCAAGGTGAGATCACTGTAGTCCCAAATACCCACTCATTCCTTCGTTATTATGCTAAGATAATGTTTTTATAATGGTGTAGTGATGCCAATATAATTTTATTAAGAGTTTATATATATTGGACTACCATTCTATAGCAATCTTCAGAAAAAAGCAACTTTCTTTTTGCTGCTGCAGAGCATGTAATCCCGTCTGATATAGTCAGTAAATGATAACCAAAACAGAAATTCCATCTTGAGATAATCTATATATAAGTCAGCCTAACGCAGTCCATCACTCAGGGAAACAATGGTTCTTTCAATACCTTACTCATCTGTATCCCCACTCTGTGGATTCATACTGTAGCCATTCGTCATCCATCAGAAGACATTGATTGGTGTGCTGAGTTCAGAAAATTCTCAACGAACTTGCAAAGAAAAGGTAGCAGTGGGCATATATCAACACTTTGGTGGCGAGTGTGGTAACACTGTAACCCTAAAACATATATAAAGAGTTGTATGCTTGCAAGCCAATGTTATTTTAGTTTTCCCAAAAGCATTTAACAGAAAGATTAAGCTGTTGTAGAAGAAACTAGAAGCTGCAGTAAAATTTAAACACAATTCCAGGAAAATATATAAAGTTCACACTGCCTACCACACTGTTAGATCACTTTGCATAAGTCCTATGTCTGTGACAGGGCTATGTGTAATTTAAAATATGGGGTTTCTCCTCCAATTCAACCAGGAAAACTGAGCATAAAAAACATTTCACCTCAAATAAATATTAATCTGTATGCAGTAAAAGCAACTTATTTTTTTTAGCAAGGAACACTAAGCAGAAAATACTATATTTAATTTCTAAGTTGTAATGCAAATAATTTATTAGGCAAACAATCTTATTTCTTACAGTATTAGAATGTGTTCTTATTGTTTTGTATGGTTTTCTTAATCCTGTTACTTTCCATATGATATCGATTGCTAAATTGAAAATAATTTAACATTAGAAAGGTAACCATCAAATTTAGGAAAGAAGTCTCACAATCAGCCTGTAATTAACAAGCATGAAAGGAAATATGATATTACTTTTCCATTATGATTGACTCCCAGAAACAAAATTCTAATCAGTAGGAAGATATTTAATAGTTTCTAGTTTTTTTTAAAGTAATTCAACCATAGTGACTTCTATCAAAATTATTTCAATGTAATTTAAGCTCCACAAATAACTGTTGACAGAATTTTGAAAACCATATGCCACCACTTAACAGTTTTAATTAAAATGTTACAGTATATATTTAATTATTTCATAATTAATGCATTAATTGGACTATTTGAACAAATACCCATTTTTCGTGATAGTATTTCTTACAGAATTATTCATGAATAACCACATGTTTGTTGTTTCCATTTTTTTTCTCCTATCCATCACATTATCCCATTACATATGTTCAAAAACATTTCATAGATAGAAGATTCAATAAGAAAAATCATGGAATATGGATCCAGATGGACAGTTTGACTATCACCCACTTTACTTCATGAGTAAATGAATTTGTTTATGTGAGTATATATGTGTTTTTATATGTGTGTGCATATATAATTCTTTTTCTTACAAAAGGAGACCTGCAAGCCAGTGGGAGGTACTTCCGAGAACTGATATGGGAATTATAGACAGCCTCCAAACATTTCCTGGAAGAAATTGATCATTTTTGCATCCACTGCAAAACATTCAAACAGGAGGAATATGAAATTCCTCACAGAGAAATAAAGTGACAAAGTACATAAAATCCGTGGCCGTTTATCAAGTTTTGAATGAGTGTCACCTGGTGTCAGGCAGCCCTGTGTGAAACATAGAGAGGGCTAGTCTGAACCCAGCTGTGCCCAGGACTTACTCCTGACTCTGTGCTCATGGATCAACCTGGTGGTGAACATGTGCAAGTTAAGAGCCTTCACCCTTATACAATCTTTGTTTTGCCCCTGAAGACAGGATTTAAAGAATGAATCACCAATATGTTCAAGAAAAAAAACCTTAAATTATTTAGAATAAAAAACTTAAATATTCTAAAATCTTTTATAGGAAATATTGCCATCCACTCTCACACTATGGAACATGTCCCAAGGCTGCCTGTGAAAGTCGATAAGCTATAAAATACAGAGATAGAAGTCCCTGCAGAATGCTCAATAAGAAGAAAGAGAATAGACAGCAAATGAAGGAATTTCTTATATCTGACACAGGCAGGTGACTTGGAAGGCACCAGGCTAACTGAATAAAAAGTGAAAAACTAAACTCACTGAAAAATCAATTTCAACTGCTTTTATTTGTTTTCATAATAAATGGAGGGGGCACAGGACAAAGTAACCCTCCCTCCTTCCATAGGAGGGAAATAGGGATCAAAACTTACCCTTTCCATAACACTATTACAAACCACAGTGCCTAAAGGGATAAAAAGGGAAAGCAGAAGAGGCCATAGAGACAGACTGGAATGGAGATGGGGGATCAGGAGGGAAACTGGGACATTGGTGGTGTAGAATGTGCATTGGTGAATGTTGCAACATTGTATGACTGAAACTCAATCATGAACAACTTTGTAGTTGTGTTTCTCTTAGTGATTCAATTAAAAATCACTTTTTAATTAAAAAATTCACAGGCTGAAAGAAACTATTGTAGCAGTCTGAATGAGGCAGTCAAAACCAAACCATACACAGACAACTGAACAATTTCAGATAACTGAGCATGAACTTGAGCTCAAAAACACAGATAGGGTTAAATTCTAGTTGGTCTTCATAATGTTGTGATACCAACTTCCAGGTGCTCAATCAAATAGTCCATTAGAGAGAAAAATTTCTTTCGGTTTCCAGTGGGAGAAAGGAGAAGGGGTATCTGGTATACTATGCTCTGAGCACATCCACACTGGGCAGAAACATCAGTTCTGGAATTACATCTGCTGGGTGTTATCACAGCCCAGGTTGCTTAAGGTAGAATCACTCAAACTATCTGTATATGAATCCTCAGAGAGCTTGTAAAATTCCTAATATCTTTATAATATTCCTAGTCAGAGTTGAGGGTCAGACCACAATCACAGTAGAATAATCTCTGAGGGTGGGACCTAGCTTGGAGAGTTTTAAGCCAGTTTAGGTGATTGCAACCTGCAGTTAGCTTCGCAAACCACTGATGGAACCAGCTCTAGTCTTTCACATTCAGGGAAGGAAATACTCAGCACCAGCCACTCAACCTAAGGGAGGGTATGAAAATGACAACACTTCTGAACTTCATAGTGCAGCAGCCAGAGCTTGGAAAAATATGTCTCGAACTCAAAATTTTACCAGCATCTCCTACAGCTAAATCCCCACACCACCTTCCTAAATGTGTACTTCCCACAGTTCTCTTTATCTGGTTACCTCATGCCTATCAACTGCAAAATTATAGCATAAAACAAAAGGTTAGACAACATGAAAAAGATGTAGCAGATAAAATTTGAAGAGACAGACAAATACTTCAAATCAGAAATGACAGGAATGTTGAAATTCCTAGAGGAGGAATGCAATACAATTAACACAAAATGGCTCTAACATGTAAAGTAGAGAATGCATGGGAATAAATGGGCATTGTAAGATTAAAGATGAAAACCTTGAGGAAGCACTACATGGAAAAGCAGTTGTGGGTAGGTTTATCGGCAGACTGCACTTAACTGAGAAAAAGAATCCTCAAAAATTTACATCAAGTGTGAATATTAAAAATTTTCTCCCCAGGGGCCGGAGCCATAGCCCAGCGGGTAGGACGTTTGCCTTGCACGCGGCAGGCCTGTGCCGGCCCGGGTTCGATCCTCGGCATCCCATATGGTCCCCTGAGCACCGCCAGGAGTAGTTCCTAAGTGCAGAGCCAGGAGTAACTCCTGAACATTTTCTCCCAAAATGAAGTAAATAAATATGTTACTAAGGCAGAAGAGAAAATGGGGGCCGGAGCGATAGCACAGTGGGTAGGGCGTTTGTCTTGCACTTGGCTGACCTGGGTTCGGTCTTTGGCATCCCATATGGTCGCCGAGCACCGCCAGGAGTAATTCCTGAGTGTTGCATGTGACCAAAAAAAGAAAAAAAAAAGACAGAAGAGAAAATTAAATCATAAAATATTTAATTAAAATCACAAAAAGCAAGGAAATGATTCAAGACAAGAACAGATATATGTAGTAGAACAAGTAGAGACATTAATTGTCAGATACTAATCCAATAGTATCAATAATTACTATGAATTTTAAATGATCTGAATGCCCCAGTTGAAAAATGGTGATGGTCAGAGTACAAAAAACAAAAACCCATTAATATAGTCTCTGTAGGAAACTTCCTTCAATATAAAAACACATACAGATTAAGCATAAACTGTGAAAAATATATCAGGGTAGTATTAGTAAGATACACTCAGAAATAGTTATATTAATTTAAAAAATGAACAGACTAAATTAAAAGTTTATAAAGAAGGGCATTACATAATGATTAATGGGTTGATTCTCAAAAAAAGACATAATAATCTTTACCATGCCTGTGTCTAACAACTGTGAAGCAAATAGATGACTATTCTATCATGGAGACTTCAAAATTTCTCTATTAAATCTGGACAAATCTCACAGGCAGAAAATCAGTAAGGACACAGTGAACTTGAAAGCAGAAATAAAGTGGGGTTGGAGAGGTAGTATAGGTCTTGTCTTTATATAGGTAGTATATAAAGACAAGTGGATAGGGCACTTGTCTTTAATGTGGCTGACCCAGGTTCAATCCCTGGCACTCCATATGGTCCCTTAAACCCTGGAGCTCAAAGCAAGGACTTAGCCCTAAACATTACCAGGGTGGCCCAAAAATACAATCAATACTAAAATAAATAATCAGTGAACATAATCGACATCTTAAACTATCTTATTCAACAACAGAAAATACACATTCTCAAATTAAGTTTCACTAATATAGACTATATCCTAGAATAGTACACATCTTTGGCACCACAAGGGTGTTGAACTATAGAAAGATAATAAATAAACAATAGAAAGATAACTGGAAATGCAAAATCTGTACAGATTAAATTAGACATTTCTAAATAGCATATGAATCAGAAAGTAAATCTCATGAGACACTATAAAACATTCTGAACTAAATGATAATCTCTCTGGGCAAATGTGTAATATGTGGTAAAAGCAGTGCTTAGAGGAAAATGTGTAGCATTGCGTATGTATATAGAAAATAATGCTGTTTAAAATAATGATCTAAACTACAATTTTATGAAGCAGAATAAAAAGAAGAAACTAAACCCAAAGCAAGCAGAAGGAAAAAATAAGAATTATAACAAGCATCAATTAACTTAAAACAAAATGTATTTACTATAAGCAAAATGTTAATGATGAAAAATGAATTTCTGAGAACAAAATGTTTCATAATTAAGGTAATTACTATTGAAGAAGAGAGATTTGAATATTAATAAGCCCAGAACTTTTTTAATTATCTTGCAATCCATCTGAAAGTCTAACCAGCATGTAATTATGCATTCAACATATGTTTTTTGAATAGGTACTACAGTCTAGAGGTACTACTACAATATTCACAAGTACCTTTCTGTATACAAAATGTAAAAGCTCCTAATAAACTTAATGGAATGCTGTATTACCCAATCACACTTCTTCTACATAATGCCTTTCAAAAATTACAATTTTAATTACTAATTCAATTCTAAAAATTTGAACAAATATTTTTCCTCTTTGCTCTTCTTGCACGCTTCCATAAATTAGTTATTTATAGAAAAAACATAAATAATATTAACTCTTAGTAATAAAATTTAGATTAAGTATAGGAGGAAAAAGAATATAAAGGAAAATGAGAAAACCTTGAATTTTTTTTTTTGTTGTGTGAACCATCTCACTGCATGCTTGACTTTGTAATTGGTCTCCTACACAGATTGGAATTGGATTCTAATTATAGGTCTGGAGATAATGAGGAGTGATGGGGAAGGGACATAGGAAAATTGGCTTCTTCTTACAAGGTAAACTCCTCTGACAAGGCGCTAACCGGGTCTTTCTTCCAAAGAGTGAGAAGAGTTTGTGATGTCTGGCATGGACAGCTTAGAAGAGACTGACTCTGGTTTCCCAAAACACTTGCACATGTCACACAAAGACTCATGAAATGTTACATCCTTTCATTTCTCTCCAAAATTAGGAAAATATAAGAAATTTAAAATTGAAATACATCTTCAGTTTCTTATACCTCCTCTTAAATGAGGAAAGTTATTTTTCTCTAATTCCTGTTCCAATGCCCAATAAGGCAAGGGTCCTCTTAATAAAGATTTATTTTCTTCCCTAGTGAGAGAAGCATAAAAGTATTCTCATTGAGGGGTAAAAAAGAGAAAGCTCAGTGTTAGCCTTTGTTGTATTTTACAATTTAAACTTTGTAAAGGAATTAGAAAATTATCTCTATAATGACCAGAATTAAGAATCCAGTGGAAAAAAAGGGATTTTTGATAGGTCACATCAAATATCATGTAGCTGCATGGAACAGGAATACTGTCATAATGTATGTAATGCAAAGGCAAGATAACATAAAAATGGCTTGCCATTTACCTTTTTAAAAGGTAACAAAACCTTAAGAACAGATTTAAAAAATTCTGTTTCACCCTCACTTGTCAACTTGTCACTTGTCTTCCCATTGTTCACCTATTTGCTTGAGCGGACGACAGTAACATCTCCATTCGTTGGTAATGAAGTTCATTATTGTTACTGGTTTTGGCATACCAAATAAACCTATCTCTCCAAAATAAACCCAAGGAGGACTCTGTGGTTTCATGAGAAAAATTAAATGACACCAGTAAAAAACCACAAAGGGCTTTTGTTAAGATAGTATAAAGTAGGGGCCGGAGCGATTGCTCAGTGGGTGGAGAATTTGCCTTGCACACAGCCGCCCCAGGTACTATCCCGGCATCCCATATGATCCCCTGAGCACCTCCAGGAGTAAATCCTGTGTGCAGAGCAAGGAGTAACCCCTGAGCATTGCCAGGTGTGACCAAAAAAAAAGAAGCTGGCTGCAAGGGGTATCACAGGATGGTGATGGGAAATAGGCACTGGAGGAGGGATGAGTGTTGGAACACTTTATGACTGAAACCCAAATATGAACATTTTTGTAATTGTATATTTCCAGGTGGTATAATAATTTTTTTTTAAAATATATATATATATATAAACTTTATTTTGCACCCATTGTCAACATTTATTGAAGAGGCTATATTGCACACAACTTCGAATTGCACCGATGTTAATATATGGATATCCAAAGCATTAAATATCTCAGCTGTAAAACTCTCTGTGCTTTAGTGGGTCAGAAGCCTGCGAAAGTTCAGAGAAAGCAGCAGGATGCCTGGGGGAGGCATACGAGCCATCAGGACCCCTCACCCCTTCCCAGCAGCCCTGCAACTTCCCTTCACCCCAATTCAGGTGGGTGTCTGATTACCACATCGATTATCACAGGTCACACATGCCAAATTTCAAAACTGCATGGGCACGATTTAAGTACCGAGTAAACAAATATCCTACATAGAGGTACTGGTAACATAGCATTCAACATTCCTTACACCCCATAAACCTCCTCAAACAGCATAAACATCCCTAACTGTACAGCCTATCCACAAGAGAACACACAATTTACAACACTCAAAGGTAGTAATGGTAAAACAACGCAGAAGTCCACTAAACTATGCAAGTGAAATCACTAGCCTAGTTGAGCCAAGCATTTACAATGAGCTATATAAACTTTCTGACAAGGAATTTCACAAGGAACTGTTAAGAATGCATAGGAACTCAAAGAAGCAATGGAGCACAAACTCAATAAAGTACAAGAGGACATGAGAACAAAAATGAGTAAAAACCAAAGAAAAATACAAGCAGAAATGACAGATATTAAAAATGTGGTAGGTGAAATGAAAAACTCACTGTAAGGTCTGCTGCAGAAAGAATTGGTAATCTCAAAGATGAGGTGCAGAGACTATATAACAGCAGAAGATGGGAAAAAGACACAATTAATGAACAAACGACAAGAAATACACAGGATGAAGTGAAAATGAACAACATAAGGATCACTGGGGTCACAGAGGGGCAGGAAGAAAATCCTAATGAAGAAGCAACTGTCAAAGTCATCATTGCTGAAAAGTTCTCAGAATTAAAATGTGCTTGCTCCCAAATTCAGGAGGTCCTAGGGTACCAGCTAAAAAGAATCCAATAACAATACTCCAAGACACATCCTAATTAGAATGATAAAAACCATAGATAGAGAATACTAAAAGCAGCAAGATAAAACAAGGAAATCACATGCAAAGGATCATCCCTAATATTCACAGCAGGCTTTTCAGATGAAACACTCTGAACCTGAAGACATTGGTGGGATATTGTGAAAAGACTCAATTAAATGAAGGCCTCACCAAGAATTCTTTACGTGGCTAGTCTCATATTCAGATTTGAAGGAATGATACACAACTTCATGGAGCTGTTGCTTAACATTTCAAGAACTTCATAGACTCAAAAAAAAAACTTTAAAAGGACTGAAGGAGCTACTACAAATTAAGACCAACCCCAAAAGGCACAACAATCTTATTCAGGAAGATGGCACAAAATCCAAGAACAATAGTCTCTCTCAATGACAATGCCTAAATGCACCAATTAAGAGACAGATATCGGCAAAATGGATTAAAAAAACTGAATCAAACATTTTACAGTCTACAAGAAACACATCTGAACAATAAGCAAACAGACTCAAAGGCTGCAAAATAATTCTCCATGCAAACAGCTACTACAAAAGGCCGGTATAGTGATACTAGTATCTGCCAACATAGAATTCAGGCTGAAAAAGGTAAGAGGGGGCAATGAAGGTCATTTCTTAATAATTAAGGGATATGTATATCAGGGAGAAATCACACTCCTAAACATATATGCACCCAACAAGGGCCAAGAAAAATACTTAAAACAACTGCTAATAGACTTCAAAGTAGACATTGGCAGTAATACAATTGTAGTTGGAGACTTCAACACTGCTCTATCAACTCTTGATAGATCAGCAAGACTGAAACTCATCAAGGAAATACTCGCACTGAAGGAAGAAATGGAATAAAGAGGGCTGGTAGATATATACAGGGCTTTTCATCCCCCAAAACTGAATACATAGTTTTCCCCAGCATAAATGGAACATACTCCAAGATAGATAACATGCTGAGCCACAAAACATATCTCCATAACATCAAGAAAATAGAAATTGTGTCATAAAATGGGAATCAAAGGAACCTTCTTCAATATTGTCAATCTATATACCAAAAGCCCAGAGCAAGCATCATTCTCAATGGGGAAAAAATGAAAGCCTTCCCCATAATATCAGGGACAAGACAAGGTTTCCCACTCTAACCACTTCATTTCAATATAGTACTGGAAATATGTGTGATAGCAATCAGGGAAGAAAAGAAAATTAAAGGCATATAGATAGGCAAGGAAGAAGTCAAGCTATCACATTTTGCAGATGACATGATATTATACCTAGAAAACCCAAAATTCTCTACCATAAAGCTCCTGGAAACAATAGATACCTATAGTAGAGTTCCGGCCCAGGTATGCTGAACCAGAGACTCTCAGACATGGGGCAGAGCTGCTACTTGCTCTCCCTGTGCCCAGCTGCTCATGAGACGCCCGGAAGGCATGGCGGTTTCTAGCCCTGGCCTGCCACCACAACAGAGCCTCACAACAAGCCAGACCACCCTTCCCTACTCCATGGGGCCCACCATTTTCCACATCCGACTTCCCTCTCATCACCAGCATACCAGACTATTATAGCTTGGCCATGCGGCCGCTAGCGGCCGCAATTCATCAATAAATGCTTTATTTAGAGGTGACTACAACAGTATGCCACCTGCACGGCAAGCCTGGCAAGCGGCTCGTGTAGTATTTGATATGCCAAACACCAGTAACATTTATATTAGGTCATTCCCATGACCTAATATAATGGTTTGAGGCTCTTTATGTTCCTGGAGCAAGCGGATGCCTTTGGGTTCTACTAGCATGAGACAGGACACATGGAGATATTACTGGTGCCCGCTCTGGCAAATAGATGATTAACGGGAAGATAGTGATAGTGGTAGAGTTCAGGATCAAAATCAATACTCAAAAGTTGGTGTCTTTCCTATACAGAAATAACGAAAAGAGAAGAAGGGGATATTAAGAAAACTAACCCATTCACAATTGTGCCACACATAATCAAATACCTAGGAATTAGTTTAAGAATGTAAAAGACCTGTATAAAAATAAATAACTGGAAAATGCTGCTTCAAAATAAAAAGAGGACACGAGGAAATGGAAACATATTCCCTGATCATGGATCGGGAGAATTAACATTGTTAAAATGGTAATACTCCCTAGAGCTTTATACAGATCAATGCAATCCCTATACGGATACCCATCACATTATTCAAAGAAATTGACCAAACACTCCCGAAATTTGTATGGAATAAAAAATGCTCATGAATAGCTAAAGCAATCCTGGAGAAAAAGATGGGAAGTATTACCTTTCGAACTTCAAACTGTAAAACAAAGCGGTAGTAATTAAAACAGCATGATATTTGAGTAAAAACAGACCTATAGACCTATGGAATAGGGTAGAGTACCCTGACAGCCATTTTCAAATACATGATCATTTAATCTTTGATAACGGAGCAAATGGTATGAAATGGAGCAAGAAATGCCTCTTCAACAAGTGGTACTGGGAAAACTTGGTAGTTACATGTAAAAAAATGAATTTGGACATCTCTAACATGATGCACAAAATTCAGATCAAAATGGAATTAAAGATCTCAATATCAGACCTGAATCCATAAAGTACATTAAAGAAAACATAGGGGAAAAAAGCTCTACAACACTGAAGCTAAAGGCATCTTTAAAGATGAAACACTACTAACAAAGCAATTAGAAACAAAGGTAAACATATGGGACTACTGTAACACTGTATCATTGTCTTCCCGTATATCATCGATTTGCTCGAGTGGGCACCAGTAACATCTCAATACATCCTGTAACATGCGCAGATAGGCCAAGGGCATCATCCAGCTCCAGGAATACAAAGAGCCTCAAACCATTCCATCAGGTCATGGGAATCAGGTCTATAATTGTTACTGGTATTTGATATGTCAAATGTGACAGGGGTAGCTTGCCAGGCTCTGCCATGCGGGTGGGAAACTCTCATAGTCACCTCAAAACTCAAGCACTTTTTTTTTTTGGGTCATACCTGGCAATGCTCAGTGGTTACTCCTGGCTCTGCACTCAGGAATTAGTCCTGGTGGTGCTCGGGAGACCATATGGGATGCTGGGGATCAAACCTAGGCAGGCATGGGCAGGCCGCATGCAAGGCAAACACCCTACTTGCTGGGCTATAGCTCCAGCCCCTCGAGCAATTATTGATGAACTGCGCAGCTGCAAAGTGGCTGTGTGAGCCAGGCTGTGATCAGCTCTTTTGCTGGGTGGAAGCTTCTGCACCTCAAAAGAAACAGCAAAAAGATACAAAGATACAAAGACAGTCCACAGAGTGGGAAAGTATATTCATCCAAAACACGCTCTGATAAGGGGTTAATATCCAGGATATATCAGGCACAGATAAACTCTCACAAGAAGAAATTAGCCAACCCCATCAAAAAAATGTGGAGAAGAAATGAACAGGACTTCTAAGAAGAAAAAATTAAAAAGGCCAAAAGTTATATGAAAAATGCTCATCATCACAATCATCAGGGAGATACAAATCAAAAAAAATGATGTATCATCTCACAGCATAGAGACTGACACAAACAAAAAAAAAAAGAGCAAGAACAACCAATGTTGGCATGGATATGGGGAGAAAGGGACTCTCATCCATTGTGGTGGGAATGTCTACTACTACAGCCTTTTTAGAAAACAATATGGACATTCAACCAAAGGCTAGAAATTGAGCTCCCATTTGACCCAGCCATACCACTCCTGGGAATATACCTGGGAAGCCAAAAATGTACAGTGGAAACCCATTTGCACTTTTATGTTCATAGCAACACTATTCACAACAGACAGAATATGGAAACAACCAGAGTTCCTGAGAACAGATGACTGGATAAAGAAACTATGGTACATCTACCCAATGGAACATGCAGCTGTTAGGAAAAATGAAGTTTTGAAATTTGCATACAAATGATGGACATGGAGAGGATCATGCTGAGTGAAGTTAGCCAGAAGGGTGAGCTGAAGCAATAGCACAGTGGGAAGGACATTTGCCTAGCACACAGTCAATCTGGGTTCGATCCTGGCATCCCATATTGTCCAGGAGCACCACCAGGAGTAATTCCTGAGTGTAGAACCAGGAGTAAACCCCTGAAAATTGCTGGGTGTGACGAAAAAAGAAAGAAAGAAAGAAAGAAAGAAAGAAAGAAAGAAAAGAAAGAAAGAAAGAAAGAAAGAAAGAAAGAAAGAAAGAAAGAAAGAAAGAGAAAGAAAAGAAAGAAAGAAAGAAAGAAAGAAAGAAAGAAAGAAAGAAAGAAAGAAAGAAAGAAAGGAGAGAGAGA
This sequence comes from Cryptotis parvus, assembly GCA_021461705.1. Taxonomy (NCBI): domain Eukaryota; kingdom Metazoa; phylum Chordata; class Mammalia; order Eulipotyphla; family Soricidae; genus Cryptotis; species Cryptotis parvus. The sequence continues at coordinate 122,362 of JAJIBD010001190.1, forward strand.
AAGAAAGAAAGAGAGGAAAGAAAGAAAGAAAGAAAAGAAAGAAAGAAAGAAAGAAAGAAAGAAAGAAAGAAAGAGAGAGAGAAAGAAAGAAAGAAAGAAAGAAAGAAAGAGAAAGAAAGAAAGAAAGAAAAGAAAGAAAGAAAGAAAAGAAAGAAAGAAAGAAAAAGAAAGAAAGAAAGAAAGAAAGAAAGAAAGAAAGAAAGAAAGAAAGAAAGAAAGAAAAAGAAAATTAGCCAGAAGGAAAAAGGACAGATATAGAATGACTGCATTTATTTCTGGAATATATATATATATAGGCAAGTATATATATATATATATATATATATATATATATATATATATGACGTAGAAACATGAACATCTTTGTATATCTCCACCGTGGTATAATAAAATATTTTTAAAATAATATAAATAAAATAAAATGTTTATTTTTAGTATACTACTGTGAGATATACAATTACAAAACTGTTCATTATTGTATTTCAGTCATATAGTATTGCAGAGGGCCTTTTTGCTCCTTCGTTTGGGTAGGACTCCTCTCAGGTGAGATCCTCTCTTTTTGGTGGGAGACTTAGGCTCTTTTGTATGGTCTAAGTTCGGACCAGAGCTAGAGTTCTTTCATTATATTGGATTCCTGTGGAAGAGCTTTTGTACTATTAAAAGCCTTTTTGGAACTGCGCTGACTCATGAGTTTTCATCTGTTTCCTGGCGCCCTCGGAGGTAGAAAAGAACTTCTGTCCTGACACTGTCGGGGACCCCAGCGGCATCCCCGACAGGTCGGATGCAAGGCAAATGCCCTAACTGCTGTGCTGTTGCTCCTGCCCCTGAGATCTAATTATTTAAGTTGGGGAATGTGGGGATACCGCTGGGGTCCCCAACAGTGCCAGGAAGAGAGTTCCCTTCTACCTCCAAAGCTGGTGGTAAATGGATGAAAACTCAGGAATCAGATGCAGGTTTTAAAAAGGCTTTATTTATAACAGGTTCAGGCATACAAATCAACAATAGGAAAAACCCTGTGCTTAGGATTCCTGGCTAGAACCCCAGACACGTGTAGGCCAAGATCGACCACCACGTGTTAAGGCCCTGTAGAGAGGAGACAAAGACAAGACTCCCAAGAAAAGTGCGAGCCCACAGAGAGCCCAAAAAAGAGAGCTCAAGAGAGGAAGCAGGCTAGTTTTATACCCCTGCAACTCAGACCTCCCCTCCCACTATTATGGGAAGCAGGGAGGGTCAAATGCCCTCAGGTAATTTCTCCCAGCACCTCACCTAGGCCCTTTTATATGCTAATGTCTTGAGCCAAGATCTGCCTGGAAAAGCCTTTATAGGGTAGAGAAGGGGGTTTCTGAGATGGCATGCCTCTGTACCAAAGACTATACTAATGCCAGTTAAATATTTCTCCAAGCCTTCACAAGAGTCTCGTCTACTTCACAGTAGTTTTGTATTTTAGTTGTCTTTGAGTTATCAGGGGAGCCATGATTGCTTGCTTGGAGGCAAACAGCATTTCTCTCTGGTCTAATTACTTAGAGATCCAACGTGGCCAGGCAAATATGCTGGTAAGATCTAGCTAGTCCCACGATGGTAGTGGTAGCATGAGAGAATATTTATACCAGCCAGTATAGAATACATGATCAGATAAACTGCCACATTTAAACTACCCCCCTATCTGTGAAGTGACCTGCAGGAGGCAATCCAGGGCAGATGCAGAGGCTCTTAGAGGAGTCCTGCAACAGGGGAACAAACATCTTTATAAACCGCTGGGTTGTGTTTTTGGGGGGTGGTCCATCAGACGCCAAGAGCTAGTGTTTTCAGCCAGAAAAAACTTCGTGCACCTGAAATTTTGAGCAGGTTAGGATCTTTGCAGAGCTCAGTGTGAAGCAATGGAGGCCAGGGCAGTGGCTTTGGGCCATGAGTGCCATTGCTGGGCCTTTGATAGGGCAGGAGCCGGCCCTAAGCTGGGAGATTTTTTTTAATACCACTGTGAGTTTTACAAAACTGTTTATGATTGGGTTTCAGTCATACAGTATTCCAGCACCCAGCTCTCCACCAGTGAACATTTCCTCCAACAATGTTCCCAGATTCCCCCCCCACACCAGCCTGCCTCTATGTCAGCCACTTTTCTTCTCCTCCTTCTCCTCCTTCCCCTTCCTCCCTTCCTTCCCCTTCCTCTTCCTCTTCCCCTTCCCCTTCCCTTTTCCCTTCTGCTCCTTTCCCTCCCCCTTCCTCCTCTTTCTCCTCTGCCTCCTCCTTCTCCTTCTCTCTCCCTTCTCTTACACATTGTGCCCTGTAATACATCCATTTATGGGTTATTATTTATATCAGTTTAAATGCTCAAGATGAGAGCCTTCTACTGAGACTATACCACCTACACGGCAGAGCCTGGCAAGCTACCCATGTTTTACTTACTTGTTATGCCAAAAACTAGTAACAATTATGGACCTCAGTTCCATGACCTGAAGAATGGTTTGGGGCTCTTCCTGTCCCTGGAGCAAGCAGATGCCCTCGGGTTACACTTGCTTGTGACAGGACTTATGGAGATGTTACTAGTGCCCACTCGAGCAAATCGATGAACAATGGGAAGACAGTGATACAGTGATAGTATTCCAGCACCCATCCCACCACCAGTGCACAATTTCCATCATCAGTGTCCTCAGATCTCCCCCCTCCTTCAGCCTGCCTCTATGACAAATGCTTTACCTCCTCTCTCTCTCTCTCTCTCTCTCTCTCTCTCTCTCCTGTCTCTCTGTCATTCTCCTCTCTCTCCTTCTCTTAAACATTGTGGCTTGCAATACATACATTTAGAGGTTGTCATGTATTCATGTATATCCTTTTTCCTACTTTTAATGGTAAGTTGTAGACATCTATTCAATGGAACACTATGCAGCTGTTAGAAGAAACAGAGTGATGAAATTATAATTGAATGGACATGGAGAGTGTCATGATAATAGAAATTAGTCATAGAATAGATATAGAAAAGAGTATGATACTAACATCCAAGATCAGGCTAAACACGGACTAGGAGAAGAACTTATCAGTGGTTGGAATCTACCACAAGTGTGTGTGGGTCAGAGGTTAGGTAATATAGAAAAGAGACCAGTGTCCAAATAAGTGTTGGAAATGGTAACATTAATTTAAAAAACAAAAGATTGTAAAGTCAAATTACAAACAGAATGTGTTTATCAATTATACTTCAAAACAAATATTAATTATCTTCTTCACAATTGTTTCTGCAACACCAAAATAATGTCTGCAAAAGACAGAAAACCGTGCTTGTTGTTGTTGTAGTTTTTTACCACATCTGATGGTACCTGCAACTTACTCTTGGCTCAGGAAGCAAACGCCTGAGACTTGGAAGATCATTTGCTGTTCTGGGTATCATGCCTCGGTGACTGCAAACAAGTTACTTAACTCCTCTACCCCCAACACCCCCCCACACACACACAAAGTTTAAAAAATCCTGTTCCGTAAAATGATTTTTAAATCATCCACCAGCAGCCACACACATCCCACAGTCATTGCCATGTAAAAGCATCCATCAACTCAGCTCTACAGATTCTGGAGGTTTCTGGAATATGTAGCCACATGTGCAACTGCATGACACTTCAAATTCCACAACACTGACATTGCCATAGGAGCACACCAGATTCAATGAGACAGTAATATAGAAGCCAACTAAGCTCAATTAAAAAAACAACACAGCTCCATTAGTAGTAAATAGTTTAGTTTATTTTATGCCTGCTAAGGAGACAAGGAGACAGTCTTGGTAAGTAGTTGAGGAAATGGGGACAACGGTGGTGGGAAAGTCACTCTGATGGTGGAATAGATGTTGGGACACTGAATTGGTGTTGGAACACTGAAATTGGTATTGGAACACTGGTGGTGGAATTGATGTTGGAACACTGTTGCCCTAACAGCAGTATTACAACCAACTTTTCCCCCTAAACCATAGTGTTTAAATGAAGTAAAAAAAAAATCATTGTTGGGTGAGTTAAAGATGATTCTTTCTAAAAAAAAAAAAAATATTTATTTTTTAAATTTTTATGTATTTATTTGGCTGTTTGGGCCACACCTGCTGATGCTCAAGAGTTACCTAAGCTCTGAACTTAGGAGCTTGGGACCATATAGAATACAGGGAATGGAACCCAGGTTGGCTGCTTGCAAAGCAAACACCCTATGATTGTACTATCACCCTAGCCCTTATTTCTTTATTTAAAAGTTCACCTGTTATTCCTGAGATTTGTTGACATTTCTATTGCTATTCTATATTAAAGTATTATGTATGTATATAATGTATTTATTTTGTTTGTGGGGGCCAGATCTGATGGTAGTCATGACTTACTCCTGGCTCAGGGATTCCTCCTTTGCCTGAAGAAGTGCCTGAAGGATCACCATTGGTGTGGGGTTTCTAACAACATGTTTTTAAAAAAGTTTTCAAGTATAGTTTTCCAAATTGCATTTCAAAACAAAATACTTGCAATTTATTTGGAACACTGACTTAGATTTTTAAATTGTAAGTTTGTTTCATAGTTTTCTTCCCTAAACAAACACAGTATTGATTGATTACAAGGCCAGTTAAATATTTCTTCTTAAGTGTTTGTTATATGAGGAAGTCTTATTGAACTAAACTCTTAATAGGCTTCTATCTTTATGTTGAGGCAAAGGAGCTTGCTTACTCTAATCACTTATCAGACTAATTATGAAAAGATATGTATCTATGTCAAATATATAGCAAATATCATAATTTTGTATAACTCTGTATATACATAGCTAACTATATCTAAGAATGTCATTATACTTAAAACATAAAAGAGCAAATGTCAAAATCCATGATATTTAGTGAGATGTTACCAAATTGCAGGCAACTGATAGAATAAAAAGGAAATACTTTATTATTTCATCACGAGGTAAAATGATTTCTCTTCATCATTAGAACATGTCAACTTGGAGAAACAATATTCATGATTGAGATGTGCTCTTATCACATCAGTTATGGGGCCAGAGTGATAATACAGCTGGTAAGGCACTTGCCTTACGTGTAGCCAACCTATGTTCGGTCCTTGGCATCCCATATGGTCTCCCTGAGAACTGCTAAGAATAATTTCTGAGTGCAGAGCCAGGAGTATCCCTTGAGCATTGCCATATGTGACCCAAGAAAAGCAGAGAAAAACAGAAAATGTCAGTTATTACATTTAGGGGTCCAATGGTCTTTTTTGAGAAAGTCTAATAGTATTACAAGTATCCATTTATCCTGGCTCATCAAATAAGCTGAGAAAATGAGTGAGAGCGGGAAGTAGTACTGATCATTGGAGTTGAGGTTTCATGCTCCAATGAATAAGAAATTCATTCAATGAATAAGGTTTCATGAATAAGAAATTTTAGCTCTGGAAATCATTAAGAAGTAAATTCTCCTATGGAAGAGAGAGACAGAAACTTCCTTAAAATATAATTGAAAACTGGTTTCTCTTCCTATGGGACTGCAGGAGATATAGCTGAGAATGATTTAAGAAGCAGATCCTCTACCTAAAGGCAGGAGACAGTATTCCTATTTTTTATTTTGCTTTTGTCTTTTAATTTCTGCCGGACAAAGCATCCACAAGTTCTCTTAAGGCTTTATGGCAAGTGTCTTTCTCATACACTCTAAAATAAAAAGTCCAAGAAAGCAAGTCCACAGACTCAATTTTTCTGGACATCCCTGAACTTAATTCCAGCAGCTGCCCATAACAAAAAATAGAAACTAAGTAGCTTGAAATAATGAAAATTTATATATTCTCCTGAAGTCAGAAATCAAGATGCCATGATTCCTTCTGGCCTGATCTCTGCCTTTATCTTAGTTCTATTACTGGTATTCATTGATACCCTGCAGTGCCCTAGCATTATGTGTTCCACTGATTCCTTCTGGCCTTGCCTCTGCCTTTTTCTTAGCTTTATTACTGGCACTCATTGATATGCTGCAGTACCCTAGCATTATGTTTTCCACTGCATTTCTTCATGAACATTTTCCCTGTGTCTCTGTGTCCAGTTTCCCCTCTTTGTCAACGTATGTCAGTCAAAATTGACTTGGGACTTACCTTAATCCTATCTGACTTCTTCTCTATTACTTCTGCAGAAACTTCATTTCATAAAAGGCAACCTTCATAGATTCTGGGTAGATTTGAATTTGGAGAGAGTACTATCCAATCCATCAGAAATCCATATAAAAATACGTTTTAAGAATGGAGAAATAGGGGCCAAAATGATAGTACAGTAGTTACGACATTTGCCTTATATGCGGCTGATCCTGAGCATCCCATATGGTTCCCAAACACAGCCAGTAATGATTCCTAAGTGCATATCCAGGAGTAATCACTGAGCATTCCCAAGTGTGACCCCAAAAAGCAAATAAAAACTGGAGAAATAATGACTAGTGCTGACCTTGGTTTGATCCAAGGCACTACATGATCCCACAAGCTCAAGCACTGCCATGTGTGACCAAATTTCCTCCTCCTCCTCCTCCTCCTCCTCCTCCTCCTTCTCAAGAAAAGACAAAGGTAAAAATGCTTTATTCTTATGAACATAATAAAAATTCCCAAATAATACTTATTTCTCCTCTGTTCAAAAACACTAATATTTTCTTTTTTTTCAGATATTTTAAAAACTCTTGTTATACTCTACAAAATTGGGTTCATCACTATATGTTACTGTTTTATTTTAAACACACTCAGACCAGTAACATTTGTCACTTTAACACTTTAAGTTCCTGGAAATATTATACTACCCTTGATGGGGAGATAGCAAGGCAAAAAAGAAGAGATAAAGGTCCTTTCCTGACCTGCATCTTTGCTATATTATGCTCTCCAGAAGGCAAAGATTTGGGCTCTGAGTGATGTAGAAGACACAGTTCCAAATACTATCATGTCAAATATAGCATCAAGAATCTGATAATCCTTTAGACAGGATTCTGCATGAACAGAGATAATACATGCAAACTAAATATTAATAAAATCCCAGAAGGTAGAGTTATAGTAGAGAGGGTAGGGCACGTACCTTACATGTGCCTGACACATTTAATCCTGGGCACCACATATAGTTTCTTGAAACCTTCCAGAAGTGATCCCAAGCACAGAACCAGGTGTAAGCTCTGAGCATCACCAAGTGTGACCAAATAAAACAAAAAGCAAAAATCCCATCGGCTAACAAGAGTATTATTTTGAAAAATAGAGCTGAATAAATAAGAGAAGAAATACCTAATTGTATTTATACTAATTTAATTTTATATTATTTGTAATAACTATGATCAAGATGTTTTGGTGTTTTCTTCATCTCAAATAAAAAGCTGCAATCACTCAAAGCAAACAAAACATAATTTAACACTCTTAGAATCCCATTGGCAAATACGTAACATGAGAAATCTTCAGGTGCCAAGTTGAATAAATCTGAGATAAAGTCCTTGCTAGAGAACAAAGAACAGCGGTGTCCTTTTTAACTCACATTTATGACCAGCCCCAAACTTTAAATATAAGCTAAGAGTTCACACCAATGATTAACCCAGGAACCAAACTCTTCTGCAATATTAATTGATCTAATAAAATATTCTTCCTTAGGCTACTTTGCACGCATTCATTTTATTATCAAGTAGGCAACCAGTCAGAGGAGATATAATTCTTTTTTTTCATATCCATATTCTGGGATGAGGTAATAGATAGCATGATGAGTTAGCCCTTTATGATATCGCTCCAGAGAAACTAAAAAATAAAATTGTAACTTAAATCAAAGATGATATCAAGCTGAAACTCTAATTCATGGTGTTGTACATTAGAACTTGACAGACACAGGGTTTGTCTGTCCATGAATTTTCTCTTTGTTTCTCATAGACTTTCCCAGATCTAAGTATATCTTTAATGTGGATATACTTTCCTAAAGTGTTCCAATGTCAGAGATGTCCTTCAAATTCACAAAGCACTGAAAAACCATAGACTGAACCACAGCATGGTATGCAAATGATGCAAACGATACTAAATATTACACTTTAAAATGGACCCACATGCAATTGTAATGTTCCTTATAATGATGTGAGTTTTGTATATTGCTAATCAAAAATATAAAGTTGTGATATATTTAATATATAGTATACACAAAAAATCCCCATTTGGAGAAAATACAGTGTTCCTTTGTTTTCTTCCTCATTATACAGACACCATAATGTCCTCAGGCAAAGCTCAGAGAATATACTCCTTAGTTTTGTATCCAGACTCCACCATCCTCCTCTGGCGAAAGAAAGGGATTTACAATTAGTTACCTTCTGACAAGCACACAGCAATGCTATTTTTAAATTACTTTTCTAATAAACTTCTGTACTAAAGAATGGTTTACTGACCTACCTCTAAGCAAAGGTCTTAATATTATGTTTTAAATGAATCTTTCCTTCCATCTAATTCCAGAGTCTTTATAACTGTACTGCCTGTGGTAATGACTCAATTTTAATTCTTTACTTATTGGCGAGTATGACCCACATGAAAAGTTGAAATCATTGAAATTTGTTAATTAATTTGGAGACATCTTTTTAAACCCTGATCTGTTCTAAAACATGACATCTATCTGAGTGAAATAGAAAACTATTCAATCATCTCCTCTATGGAATTGTAGAGCAAGCAGATCAATCATTAGGTTTCATGAATCATTCTGAGTTTCTTTGTTATTGATCAGCAGCATCATATTTTTCCCTCTCACAACATTAAATTTATGAGAACTTGAGAACTGGTATTCAATAGGAAGCTTGGTTGGTGATGTGGGGGGAGGCTAGGAACAGGGTTATGGCAGTGATAGGTGGGGGGCAGAGCAGCAGTGTAAACCAAGAGCTGAAACAGAAAAGATGAAATTGTGTGTTATAGAGGCATGTCGATCTTGACTGCTCAGCTCTGTGCTGGGGTGCAGCTGAGTTTCCCAACACCATTGGGGAGCCGGGCAGGACCCCCTTCTGCCCCAGAGGATTGGGTGGCTGGCCGAACAAGACAAATACTCATGAATCCGACCATTTTCCAGGAAGGCTTTTATTTACACAAATTCTGGCAATACAATTCAATAACGGAAACCCCAAACTTTAAGTTCCTACCTGGGCCCAGTCCACCTGTAGGTTCTCAGTCAATATGGTCTCTACCATATGCTTCGGTCCAAACAGGAAGAAAACCTAGCCTGCAGAAAGCGCACTGGACGGAGAGCAAAGAGAGACAGAGAAGGGGGCTACTGACTCAGCACACAACAACAGATCTCAGTTAGGGTCAATTCTTTCAGGTTTGCTTCCCCAAGGAGCTCACCTAGTCCAGGTCATTAAAATGTTAATAGGCCCTCACCAAGATTAGCCTTTGAAGTTTACCTGCAGGCCCTGTGCAGAAATGGGGGAAGGGCATCTGAGATAAAAATCTACCTCAGAATTAATACAAAAGGTATATATACCATGAATATTCTACAGTTAGATACATATTTCTTCACACTTTCTCAAGATCCTTGTCTTTACTTCACAGTTGTTCTGGGTATTAGCCTTTAGACTTATTGGAAAGCCAGGCTCGCTTGCCAGGAGTCAAACAGCATTTCTCTCCGATTTAAGTATAGCTATATTATATTTAAAAGAAGATCCAACACAGCCAGACTAACTCTGATAAGATATTCCAGGCCCATGAGGGAATAAGTGAAGAATGAGAGGAAATATTTATACCAGCTAACATAGAATGCCTGGTAAGATAGTCTGCCACACAGAGTCACAGATCCAAACTTTCTTTTCTGCCCTCTATCTGCAAAGTTGGCCTGCAGGATATAACTCCAGGCAAGATGCAGAGGCTCTGGAAATCTGTGTAGTCCAACAGAGGCAGGCTGAGGGGTAAGAGGAAACAGAACATAGAAGGAAAGAAATGAAACTGGTGAAGAGATTTTTTGTTAGAACTTCGAAGACTGACACTCTATCATGAATAACTTTGTAAATATTGTTGCCTCATTAAAAAAAAAAGGTATTTTAATGGTGTTAGTAAAGAAGGGTTTTATACTTTGAAAAATAGAACAAAAAAGATTAAACTTATGTTAAGTACAGAAGAAATTGTCAAACTTTTTTTTAACTGATTAATTCTCTTTTTGGATGGGAGTATAAATAAATCTATCTAGGTCCACCACAGTTTTATTCTATTTATTCTCTGTTATTTTCTATATTGATTTTTAAAATTATTCACAAGATCTCAAAACCCAGCATAGCCTTTAAGAACATACAATTGTTTTCTTCCTTCCCTATAATTATATATAGATTCTTATTATCTTTTCATCCATTTTTAAAACACTTATTTTACTCTAATAAATGGTCTCATCTGAATCATACAATTACAAAAACAAAAGCACTATTATCCCATTTCAGAACTCAACCTAACCATGAAATAACTCTCCTTTTAGTGAGTTCATGCTCTGGATGCATGGAGATAAACTTTGAAAGTTGGTTTCTGAGTTTATATACGAAGAGGGAGACAGATATTTGAAATTGAGTAAGTCACAATAGCTCTGAATGTGCCCTACAATTCCCAAGATAGCACCTCGGCTTTGGGTTAGTATCTCTTCCCAGGCTAGGGAAAGTCCAATATATTTTATATTAAATGTTTAAAGCTAATGAATTGCTCTTTCAAATCCTTACAGAGTTTAAATATATCTGGCATATTTATGGATTTCCATAAAAAGTTTTTATTGAAATGAAGTGATAGAATTTACTGGTTGCATTTTCAAAATCCTGCTAAATGAGATAACCTTTTAATTAAATAACTCGAATATCTTCAATGCCACTTCACAGTTCACAAAACCCTAGGAAATTATTGAGATTATATTCATTAATTATTTGTACTAATTTAAACAGAAAATGTTAATGCTTGTTTGGATAAGATATTTGGAATTCTTTTTCTCATTGTTAAAATTTGTTTCAGCTGCTAGAAATATGATCTCATTTCACCTACTTTAGGAACTATCTTTTATAGATAAGGACTCTCTCTAATATCAAAAGAAGATGTCACAGACCACTGTGCTTTTATTATAAAATAAATGGATTTATCTAAGCATATTATCATTTAAGTTGCAAAAATAATCACACATAATATTGGATTACTTAGAATAAAGCTAGAGAACTATATCCAGTGATTAGCTAGACTAACTTGAAGCAAATCATTCAAATATTCATGAATGCTCTCTTCTTCCCAATACAAAAAAAAAAACTCATAGCCCTATATTGTAGTCTAAACAATCTGGTTTTCATTCTTCATCTGAAAAATCCTTAAAAAAATATGAGTGCTTAAATAAATGAAGAACATCAGAACAATGGTAAAATAGAAAATGATCTTATTGTAAAACCGAACCTCATCTTAACCTGCTAACACCAAATACAGTAGCTACATTTGTAAGGTCTTCCTTATAAAGTCTCACACAGTTATTGTGCTTAACAGTGAAATAAATTTCTCTCCTAGAGAACTTGTGTACTTAATCCAATTTTAATTAATCTTCAATTGTGCTTTATCTCCAATGAAGCTGAAATAGAGACAAATGAATAAATTTCCTAGAGAACTTAAGATTTAGCCTCACCAATGACAACTGACATGATCCAACTTCCTCCTCAGAGCAATGTTGAGACATATTGTTGGCTATTATGACTCCAGATAAACCCAAATTAAGTATAAGCAGACACTAAATTTTGCAAGCTCTAAAGAGGTCTCTGGATACCTTGTGTTAGTCCACTCAGCATTGAGATCTCTCCATTTTTCTGCCATACCATGTTATCTTTTTTGAAAAAGATGAACTCAAGAGGTGCAACAAATAGAAACATTCATTGCAACCCATCTGCAAGAACATATTACTAAAACACATGGTATCTCATCCTGTTTCCTTATGCTACACAGAACTTGAATTATTTTAAAACATCTCTTGAATTATATTCATATTCATAATTTCAAATGTCTATTGAATTATATTCATTTTAATCTTTATAATGTGAATTATTTTAAATGCACATTGAGTTATATTCATTTCACACTATTCTATTTACATAACATGTGTGTGACATATCATTTTTAATGATGGCACATACAAAAAAAATAAGATAAAATTTGCCTCTTAATGCATTGATTGTCCCAAGTTTGAGGCTGAGAATATAAAGTCTGGAAACTAGTACATGCACTTCTTGAAAATGACAAGCTGGAAAGTGTCAGGCCCAGGGACCAAAATGAAGTCATTTAATTTCTGGGTAAGAACACTTTTCTCTACATATTAGTGATCCCTGAAATGCTGCTTGAGATTGGCATTTTATTCATTCCTTCCCAAAGAAAGCTGTGATTTTGGAGAACTTGAACATTTCCTCCATGATATTCCTGTTCCTCCCATGGCAAGCAAGTTGTCCGTTACTTTTCCTCTTTTTATCACTGTGTCTTTTTTATAGTAGCTCTCATCAGCATTCCTTTTAAGTCCTTACTACCAATTCGCTGTTGACTTGAAATCTGGTCAATGCATGTTTAAAATAAAAATCTGCTGCCTTTGACAGACCATTGAAACATAAAACATATGAGCTTGCGTTTTATAAAAGATACAGGAAAGCTCTTTGCAACTTCTTCAGACAGAAAATTAATCCATGTTTCTTCATTTAAAAATAATAAAATGCTGAAACATTTAACTATAAAGAAGAAATAAGCCAACCTTAATATCAGTATTCATATAATGACTTAATATTTTGTTGTGTTTCCAGCATGTATGATGTAATATAGCTATTGTCATTTATGCTTATTATCATTAACTATTATTTTAAAAACTGGGTTACCTTTTGGCCTACTTTTATCACTTAGCCTTTAAATTGGATTAATTTCCATGCAACAAATAATTTTGAAGCACATGAATGTTCATTTGTGTGCACACTTCATGATGTGATATGCCATCTATTTTTAAAGTTTTTAATTAGACACCGTGTTTAACAAAGTTGTTAATCAGGGTTTCAAGCATACCATTTTCCTACCTCCAATCCCACCACATGTGATTTATCCAACCAACATAATTTGTTTAGGTGTTTCCTTTCATTACATGTAAAAAGTTACTTTTCTTTGTGGCTTTAATTCTGTCAAGGTTATTTTTGTCCAAACAAAAAATCCAACTTGAATATCTATCAGTTCAAGTTCTAAGTTTATGAAAACTTTAGGCAAGAGAAACACATTGCCAATTTTTCAGCAGTTACATAAATGTATAATCTCACCAAAGTAAAGTGAAGTTTGCTTAACCTTACTCTAGCTCTGTTAATGTTATTTTTTTTGCCACAGGTATATAGGTTATATGCCAAGTATGGGAAGCTGAAACAAGGTGTTGCTAAAAATAATGAAATATTACTGTAATTGAGAGTGCAAGGCATTTGTACCACTGTAAAAATCTTAATTATCCTTAAAATTCAATTTTTAAAATTCAATTAGACATTGTGATACTCATTCCACAAGTACAAAAGGACTTGTGCTTTGAACTGGCATTATTTGTAGCATTTGGGGCTGGCATGAACAGCCATCTGCACCCTTTCCTACTTCCCTCTTCATAGCCATCCATAATTCAAAACAGCTGCCCAATATTAAATTATAATCTGTAAGCATGCTGTAGTATAAAGTTAATTTGTCCAGATTGTTACTGAATCTCTTGAAGGAAAAATATGATTATAGAGGAGTTTTAGAACATGAAAGGAAATAGGAAATCCTTTTAAATAAAAAAGAGTAACAGTTAAGAGACATACAAATGTTTCCATCTATATGTTAGGAAATGTCCTAGTTTGTTCATGATTCTGACAAAATATAACAAACCGAGTAGTTTATAAGAAGACACAATGCACCAGCATGGTCACTTTTTGATCACCTTTCTGGTTGACTCTGTGTCTTCACATGTTGTGTTGAAGGGGAAGGAACTCTCTCCGGTTTCTTTATAAAGACCCTGACCTCAATCATGATGACACAACCTTCCTGATCTAGTAACCTCTTAATACCATCACTTTGTGGGGGTGGGGATCCCAATATATAAAATGGGCAGGTATGGGTACTAGCATTCACTCTAAGGAGATATCTGAACACAACGGTACGTAGTTTGAGCAAGAAACAGCACAAAAAGCTTCTTAAGTATTAAAGCACATCCCTTTATATTTGAGACTATGAACAAAAAGACTGCAACCTGGAAGTATTCATTGATCACTACGCTTGTTTCCACACGGGTATAGATCACCATTCCACTCTCCCACTTATCCCTTGTTTTTGGACTCATTATTCTATCCCTGTCATCAATCCTCTGACTCACTTGTAGCAAATGCATGCATGGAACAAATCCTGAAGTTTAGAAGATCATGTGTCCAAACAGGAAAACATCTAATATTCTTCTAATGAAAATATTTGGCTGTTATGATTTAATTTCATCCCTTTCATGAGCATACCACATATTCCTCATTTCCAGTAAATGTCTCTCATTCTTTGTAGCAACTCAGAGCCATTAACATTTTCCATATTCCGCCTAACATCCTTCCCTTTACACTTCATTCACAAGCCTTTACTATCTTCTGACAAATGCCATGAATGCATTTCCAAATTCTTTGCTTTTTCAACTGATTTTCTTTGCGAAATATTGATCATTGGTCCCTGAAGTCCTTAAAAACACTCTCCTCTAGAGAATCTTCACTTACTTTACATTTTCCTTCTTATATTATGTTTCTCATTTATCTCTATGACTTCCCTTCATGATAAATATATAAATACATATTTATAAATATATAATACATATTTATAAGTATAAATATGTGAATTTATAAATCTATAAGTATATATTTACACATACTTATAATATAATATATACACATATAACTATGCAGATATAAATGTGTATGATATATATCTATATATAATACATTATATTATATGATATATATCTATATATATTACACACACACATATATATATATATATGTGCGTGGGCTTATGTAAGCTCTGAAGCACAAATAACACTCTAAGGTAACCAAAACTCCATGTTCTCTTTCTTAACACATTGTTCTCAGCCTGTGTGAGAAGTGCTCTATGATGGGATCATAGAAGAATGAAGAACTTTTAGGTTTACATAATATGCAGCATAACTGCAAATGTGCAACTGAATCTGGGACACTCCTGAAGAGCAGTGGTGAAAGGGGGTCCTCTTCATAGGCAAATTCTCAACTAATGTCTCAGGTTTATCATTCAGTGTGGGAGAGAGAAATGCAGGGCGAGCAACTAAATACTGATTCTTAGACATGGCTAATGGTTGACTGCATGAATAGAGACTTGGAAAGAACATGAATGTAAACCTGATGAAAGACAAATTTGGGGGAAAGTAAGATCTGCGTGAATTGCAGTCATAGGTATAACGTGAATGCTTACCACAGAGAATCCTTAGGAGAGGATTATTCTAGTAATCAAACACATAACATGACCTGTTTAAAGAAGCTTGTTAACTTTTATTCCCACTAACCCTATATTATCCAATTAACTCATGAATGTAACAGTCATGGTGGGTGAAATAATTTTTCATAGAATTCACTTACTCAGACTGATCTGACTGCATTCATTGCTGTGTTTTAATCTGCCAGGAGGAGAAACAAACAACACATCTATCATCTGCTTTTACTGGGTGATCAGGCAACCAAACTAGACACTTCCTTCATGGAAAGGGCATCATTTGTACCATTTAGAATAAAAACTGCTCTCTCCCATTTGACCCAGCCATACCACTCCTGGGAATATGTTGGGCACCATTTTGTGCTGGACTCCACACATGCGCAGGGTGCTGTGTCCCGCGCATGCGCAGAGTCCCTGGCATGGTGTGATTGGGCTTTGTCCAATCAGGGCATGCTTTGTCAGCTCGTACGACCTACGCCGGCCAGTGGGAAGTGGACACGTCCAACTCGCACCATGGGAAGCGGACACGCCAAATAGCACTGTACAAAAGCAGCTTGCACAAAGGGTCGGGGTCCTTTTCGCCATCATAAATTTCAAACTAAAAGAGCTCCAGTAAAGCGTGTTCTGAGAAGAATCCTGTTGTGGTCATTCTTCACCGCAGGCGGTCGAGGTCGTCCCACAAGTGGTGCTGAAACCCGGGAAACGCAACATTCAGGCACTAGGTAAGGCACTAGGTAATCCTCCCAGAAAAACCAGGGGTTTTCGGGAGGATTCAGAACTTAGATGGCCGGTAAGTTCCCCCTCCGGATAAGTAACAAAGTAACATATGGGCAGGTTTGTTTTTGGTGTTGACGGCATAGATACTGCAATCCTTGTACTTGTTATTTTTGTGCTTGGGACTCTGCCGTTATGGAGACTGATCCGCGCCTGTCTGCAAGAAGACAGATGTGGCGACATTCTCCGTGAGGGAAGCAGGAGTCTCGCAGAGCACCGAGAAAGCATGTCCGGTTTAAATAGTAAAAGTGGAGGAATTGAAAAGGGAATGGAGCAAAAAACAAAGCAAGGTGTACACAAAAGAAAAATAAAGGCCTGATCAGGGAAAAAAGGTAACTAAGCCTCCAGGACTGTATTCAGTTCTGGATGAATTTTCAAACTTGTCGATCTTAGAATCTGAGGAGGAAAGGGAAGACATATTTAATTCAGAGGAAGAGACAGGGTCAGAGGAAACTGTGGTGGTATATGAGAGGGAAAGGTATGATCCGGAGCTTACCAGACCTCCACCATGTAACCCGCAAAACAACAACTATCCAAAAAAGGTCTCAGCGCCTCCAGTTGAGGGCACAAGCCTCATTCCTCATAAAACTTGGAGAAAATTGGCTTCAGCCTTTCCTGTATTTGAGGATGCTACCACACATAATCGGTTCCATCAGCCAGTGGAATATAAGCAACTTAAAAGATTTGGCTGAGGCAACCAGGAGTTATGGTGTTTCTGCGAGCTTTACCATAGCTCTTGTGAAATGCTTAGCCCAAAATGCCCATAATGTTTGTTCTACTAATATAAAAGTAAAATGGAAAAATTTTTTGGATAACAAATGGTATGGACCGGATCCTGTAATATTAAGATCCAGGGGAGCTGTTTGTGTTTTTCCACAGGACAAGGAAGATCCAATTTGGGTACCGGAAAGACTGACGCGCTTCATCCGTCAAGATGACAAGAGAGCTGATCATTCTGACTTTGCTGATGAATCTGCAACAGAGCTTCGGGAAGAAGGAATGACTTTGGGTGATAACCAGGACATGACCGATTCCAGTGCCAATATGAAAAGTCAAACAACGAAAGCAAAATGACTGTGAAATATCTTGTGGGCAGTTGGTTGCAGGAGACGGAGGACTTGTTATATGGGCAATTGATGGACATTGTTGTTCTTAACGCCACCCAAGTTGAACCCATTACCCTTGGGGATTTTACTGAGTGGATGTTTTCCGCCTTTAACTTCTTTAAGGAATGGGTGGGGGTGGGAATTTTTGGTGCAATCTGCTGTGCTTGCGTGTTCCTTTGCCTATGGTTGTTACGCAAATTTAGAGCACGTCATGCCCAGGATAAAGCTGTAATCATACAGGCCATGGCAGCCTTGGAGCAAGGCGCATCTCCCAGGTTTGGCTTGCTAGCCTCAGAGAGTTCTTTGAACATGGTCTTGGCCAGGAGGTCTTGTTGCCATTGCACCCTTGTAAGACATGTTTAATAGCACGTTACAGCCTTTGCACTCTTTAGGCTTAGTGGCATTGCACAAGGAAAGGTGTAACGCTATTGTCTCTTTCTCCAGGCAACCACCCTCAATCGGCTGGTGCTGAAGAAGTATTGGCCTTGATCGGGTAGATGCCTAGGTGTCTTTTATAAAACAAAAAGGGGGAAATGTTGGGCGCCATTTCGTGCTGGATTCCTCGCATGCACAGGGTCCTGTGTCCCGCTCATGCGCAGAGTCCCTGGCATGGTGTGATTGGGCTTTGTCCAATCAGGGCATGTTCGTCAGCTCGTACGACCTGCGCCGGCCAATGAGAAGTGGACACGTCGACTTGCACCATTTGCGCCAGCCGATGGTAAACGGACACGCCGAATAGCACTATATAAAAGCAGCCTGCACCAAGGGTCGGGGGTCCTTTTCGCCATCATAAATTTCAAACTAAAAGAGTTCAAGTAAAGCATGTTCTGAGAAGAATCCTGTTGTGGTCATTCTTCACCGCTGGCGGTCGAGGGTGTCCCACAGGAATATACCCTTGGAAGTCAAAAACACGCAGCAGAAACACCATCCCTACTTTTATATTCATAGCAGCATTATTCACAATAGCCAGAATCTGGAAACAACCAGAGTGCCCGAAAATTGATGACTGGATAAAGAAATTTTGGTACATCTACACAATGTAATACTATGCAGCTATTAGGAAAAATGAAGTTATGAAATTCACCTATAAATGGATGGATCATGTTGAGTGAAATTAGCCAGAAGGAGAGCGACAGATATAGAATGACCGCATTTATTTGCATGTCATAAATATATATACATATATATATATATATATATATATATATATATATACATATAATGATACCAATATCCAAGGTCAGGCAAAATGTGGATCAGGAGGTCTTGCCAAAGGTGGAAACTACCACAAATGTGTGGGAGCAGAGGTTAGGTAAGACAGAAAAAGGGACAGTGGACCAATAATTGTCAAAAGTCTATTACAATCCACAACATGTAAGAGAGGGAGAGAGAGAGAGAGAGAGAGAGAGAGAGAGAGAGAAAAAGAGATGGAGAACTTGCCATGGAGGCAGGCAAGGGGAGGGGAGGAGGGGGCATTGGTGGTGGGAGGTGGGCACTGGTGGAGGGATGGGTGGGTGCTGGAACACTATGGCTGAAACCCAAACATGAACGTTTTTGTAATTGTCAAAAATAAATAAATAAATTTATAAAAAACTGCTCTATGTAATGGGTTGCCTTCCTAATATGCCATGCTTCTGCAAAACTGTCCCACATGATCTCACAGAATACCCTGTCCTCCAGCATGACACTAAACACTTGTTTCTTATCAAGTGAAACTTTCTGAGTAAAGATGTGGCATAATGGACTTAAGAAACCTCGCTGGTTTTACCATTTTCTTCTTTACTTTACAGCATCTGTGCTGGTAGGCTAGTGAATGATCTTTACTCAATTATACAGCTAACTAGGTATCAGTAGCTTAGGAGAGCAGGAACAACAAGGTTCTTAACATGTGTATATATATATATATATATATATATATATATATATGTGTGTGTGTGTGTGTGTGTGTGTGTGTGTGTGTGTGTATCTCCTGTGTTAGTGTCCAAATATGATGCCAGACCTCTGACAACCAGGTTCCAACAGTACAGGAATCAAGATATGAAAAGGGAGAGACACTATTCACTCCAAGTGAAATATTTCTTTTCTAGGTGTTTGCATGATTTCTGTCTCTGAAGAGACACATGAAAGAGTAGAATAAGGAAAGACTCTTGACCTCAGTATTGGTGGTGGCATGGTATGTTCTCAGGAAATATTAAATGGAACAAAAATCAGTGGAAAGTCAAATTCACTCTCTCTAAGTGAGCTGGGTAATGGGCTGTCTCCTTCCCTTAGATATCAACATACATAGTTCTCATGTTTTAGGAGGTAGTTTACTAGGAGCTTCTCAGCTATGTGTTTATAGAATCGGCTTAAACTACAACAGTGGTTGGATTTTTGTTTCCCCACCTTGCAAATATTAGCTCATGTGAGCCCATAAACATGTGTCAATTCCTAAAATATGTCTCATATGTATTTTGTTCTGTTTGATTCTTCTCTATTCTATTTATTTTATTCTTTCTTATTCCATCCTTTTATATTCCAGTTTTTACATCAGGTTCTTTGAGAACCCTAACTGGTAGTATGCAAAAAAGTAGAAGGGCATTTGTCTAATATTAATCCCTTTATTTTGTAGCCATTAACCAGTTATACTCATATAGTAAACTATAGTTTTACTCTCAAAGCACTACTATAGTGTAAATTAGGAAAATGACGAGACAAGGAATTTGCCACCAAAACTTAAATTATTTACTTTCTTGAGCCAGAGAAAAAGAACAAAGGTCAAAACATCTATGTTGCTTGCAACTGTGACTACAGTAATGCTTAATCCCGGTGGCACATTTATCCCCAGCATCACACATGCAGTCCTTGGTGGTACTGAGGGTACAGAGACAGAATGGTTCACACCCAAACATCTGTATCCCCCCCCCCCCAAAAAAACAAGAATTACAATCATTAGAAAATCTACCATTCTAATTACAATCATTAGAAAATCTACCATTTTCAATTTGAATTTTGGTCCATAGTAAGGTCATGTAAATGTGAGCATTACAAAAATAATAACAGTAAAAGTTTTCCAAATATTCAGCAATCAGAAAATAATTCAAAATCAAATAATAATGATTTTGAGTTGTTTCTGGCAGCTCTCATATGTGTGGCATTTCTTGGGTGAAAAGAGGTTAAGAATGAAAAAAGGATAAGGCACCCGCTTTATGGGACCCCCATCTCATCTCCAGGAAGAGACATTCCAGCTCTATATGTAACAAGATGTTAACTGACAGCCTTGTCCCTACTCTCATTATTTCTTCATTTCAGACCACATTGCCAAGTGAATGCAGGTCTAGTGTAACAAAGGCACTATTAAAATAGGACAACCACTTACTGAAGAGACTTTACTCTTAATCTCATTACTGTTTCATACTCTCATGTGTATACACTATTTGACTCTAAAGCAATAATTTCCTTTTTCCCTTTCACTTCCTTTGATCTTCCACTCATTGTCTTGTTTCCTGTGAGAGAAACAATCTCCTACTGCCCTTTCATACCCGCATGTTAAAGTCAGGAAGCTTTGACTTCTTTCTTAGATTAGCTAACTTGTGAAGAAGTTTAAGTTAGGATCCTTGCTATGAAGCATTATGAATCAAGAAAGACTAATGCTTTCTTTGAGTCCAAGTGCAGAGGGAGCAGTTGGTTGGACTTGTATACACAAGGGGGTATGCACAAACTCACACAATGTATCTAGTTCACCTGAAGCCAGAGACTACACGGCAGTATTATATTTCTTCAGCCATTTCTCTTGTTTGTTTGTTTCGATCAGAGTAAAACCCCAGCAGTAACCAAGGCTCTGGCATTCTATGACAGGCTGCAAACAAATATTAGTGACTTAAAAAGAAACGATGTGGGCCTAGAGTGATAGTATAGCGGGAGGGCATTTACCTTGCATGAGACCTAACTGGGTTCAATCCCTGACATCCCATATGGTCCCCCAGTACTTCAAGGAGTAATTCCTGAGTGCAGAACCAGGAGTAACACCTGAAAATCACCAGATATGACCCAAAAAAGTTTAAAAAAAAAGTTTCCAAATAGGACTAATGAACAAATGGCATTTTTGTTGTCTTCTGGCTCAGTTTTAAGGACTCACTACCAGGAGCTTTTATTTAAAACAAAAAAACACAAGGAAGAGGAGGAAAAAGGTCAATGTTCTTTGACAGCCTTTGTTATTTTTCCCTTGACAAATGTATGGCAGCCTGTCAATTTGATCCGAGTTCTTTCGTTTTGGTTTCCAACCCCATCTCTAAAAATGATTACTGTATTTTGCGATTGGTCTTACACTGACTAATTTTTATACAGCATATTGATTTCTAATTTTGTTGCTGGCAGTTCATCTTTCAACTTGAAAGACACATCATTCTTTCTATGAATTGAAGTTTTATACTATCCATCTTAATCCTTTATCTCCTTCCTTTCTACCTCAAGACTTCTACCTCCAAGGATTTATATTGTTTAAAGTTTATGTTTTTCAGTGGTGCTTTTTCTCTTAATGAGTGATTAGCTTTATTACAAGGCACACAGAGATTGATTTAGATGATTCATTTCTGAGCAAACAGGAACACGTTACTCTCTTAAACTTAATATTGCACTCCTGGTAGAAGATGTAGCTTCAGGAACCCCTGAGTCTTTCAGAATTCACAATCAGGACTGTGCTTGAGTCAAATGCTGTTTCCTGTCCTAGAACCATACATGGATTTATATTACTGTTGTCACATCTGCTTCTCTTGAATGAAAAGTGAAGGAGGAGGAGATTGATTCAAATAAAGGAGCAGAAATAGAAGCACAGATAAATCTTTACAAACACCGCAACCAGTGTTTGTAGTAGTAGTAGTAGTTGTAGCATCTCTACAACTTTCCTATTTTACCTTTAGGCGGAAGCAGGATCTGATTGACAGCTGGCTTTCATGGCCAAGGAAGGCTTTGCTTTCCTTGAGGCATAGACGTAGGTATGGGGTGAGACAGGAGATGTGCATGGTTTAAGGAATACCTCCAAACTCTGTTCACTTGGAGTCAGCAGAATTCTGCGAACCTTACCTCCACACTCCCTGCCTTTAGAAGCTGTTCTGCACATCACTCCCACACTAATCTTCTAAAGTAGAGCTTTTATCATGTCACTCCCCTGCTCGGAAGCCTGGAGTGGATGAGAATAATAGTATTAATGCCTCCCATTAGCATAGAGTCTCTCCATTTACAAAATGCTCTTACATATGTCATCTCACTTCCCCTAACAACAATCTCCCAGCACTTATTAGATCAAGTCCGAACTGTATAGCCTCAGAATAGTCTTAACACTTTCTTGTCTAGGTAGCTGCCTTTCCTTAAGTTCACATTAAGGAAAATGGTAGACTTTTATTTACCCTCAACACACCTAGACAGAATTTATATTCGCCTTCAAAACCTCTTAATATCTGTATTACAATCCACAATGCCCAAAATGGGGGGGGAGGAAAGAGCCACTGTAGAAACAGTTGGTGGCGGGAGGGAAAATGGGGCATTGGTGGTGGGAATGTACATTGGTGGCAAAATGTACACTGGTGGAGGGACAGTTGTTGGAACATAGTATGACTGAAACCTGATAATAAATAGCTTGGTAATGGTTTATCTCACAGTGATTCAATGAAAATAAAAATAATCGTTTACAGTCGCTTCTGCCCTCTGCCGCAATATATCTTTTACGCCTCCTTGTGAAATTTAGGAGGAAATCCAGTTGACTAGAAGGAATCATGGTTTCGCTTTCTTTATTGTTTCAAAATTTTATTTTTATTAAAGCACCACGAATTGCGAAAGTTATTCATAATTGGGCTTTTGACATATAATGTTTAATTGCCAATAAATGCCGTACCAGTGCCAACTTCCCTTCCCCAGGGTTCCCAACATTAGGAAAGAAGAAAATCATAACATCAAATACCTAAATGCATGGCTAAATCATAGAATCATGTATTCCTAAATCTGTAGGTGAGAGAAAATAACCTCTCTTTCTGGCCTCAATCCACAAGTTTGGGTTTGTGCTTATTAGAAAAAGCCCCATCCAACGCTCTTGGGAGAGCCCAATGTTAGTGAAATTGTATCTGGCATACAGGCACGACCTTCTAGTCTACTTCTACATGTCAGATATATTGGCTAAGTTTTCTTGCATATTCAGAATAGCAATGATTAGATATCCAAGACTCTGTCATTAACCAGCTTCCCTCTGTAATACTGAAAAGGTTTTTTTCAAGTTCTAACATCAGAAAATATGGCAGCTTCATTAACTTCAGGGAGAAATTCTGAAGAGTCACTTCTCAATTTATTTTGTGTTACTGTCACTATTCAGGGAACAGATTTTTACAACTGGATAGTGCATACTTTGTGTACTTAAACTGGAGAGACCTACAGGGTAGGAGTGAGTAATGGAGACCTTCTGAATTTCAATAATTTTGAGTATATTTATATATTTTTTTCTGTCTCTGCTAGCTGAAAGATAGATAAAATGGTAACCAAAATCAGGACTTCTTTTATCTAGTCCATGTGAGTCCCAACATGTACTCCTTAGACCTTTTTTTGTCCTTTTGATATTGGCATCATTATATATATATTCATATATTCATTTATTTGCATGTATATATATATTTATTTTATATTTTTTTAATATTTTTATTTTTACAATTACAAAGATACACAATTTAAAAGTTCATATTTGGGTTTTGGTCATACAGTGTTTCAGCACCCGTCCCGCCACCAGTGCCCATCTCCCACCACCAACGCCCCCGGTTCCCTACCCCCTCCCCCAGCCCTCCTCCATGGCAGGTTATTTATTTCTTTCCCCTTTCTCTCTCTTTCTCTTTTCCTTCCCCTCTCAGACTATGGATTACAGAACATACATTAAAGGGTTGTCATGTGTATCTTTTTGCCTCTATTTAATGCTCAGTTCTAGGTTGGCATTAGTACCCTCGACAATTGTTAGCATACTGTTCCATTTTCTGTCTTACCTAGCCTCTGTTTCCCCCACATTTGTGATAATTTCCACCTTTGACAAGACCTCCTGATATATATTTCACTTGACCTTGGATATTGGTATCATAATATGTACCTATATATTTATGTTATGCAGATAAATGCAGTCATTCTGTATCTGTCTCTCTCCTTCTGGCTAATTTCACTCAACATAATCTTCTCCATGTCCATCCATTTATAGGCAAATTTTATAACTTCATTTTTCCTAACAGCTGCATAGTATTCCATTGTGTAGATATACCAAAGCTTTTTTATCCAGTCATCGATTTTCGGGCACTCTGGTTGCTTCCAGATTCTGGCTATTGTGAATAATGCTGCTATGAACATAAAAGTAGGGATAGTGTTTCTGCTGTGTATTTTTGGTTTCCAAGAGTAGATTTCCAGGAGTGGTATGGCTGGGTCAAATGGGAGTTCAATTTCTAGTCTTAGACCTTTTGAGATAATCTATATTTTTCTCTTTTCAAGTGTTCAAAGTTATGATAATACGTGGCTATGGGAACAAAGTTAAAAATGATGTTATTTCAATCTTTCTGTGTGGGAATAATTCCTTTCTCTTGCTCTCTTTCTTTGTTTCTTTTATCATTTCTTCTTTTCCTACTTTTAACATTTCATTTCCTATCCTCTTCATTTCTCTTTAGTCTCTCTCCCCTCTTCCCTTTTCCTTTTTTCACCTTCTCTCTCTTCTTCCTTCCCTCTTTCTCTTATTTTTAATGATAATTTATTACTTCTAGTAATTATCACTTTTTAGAGAAACTAATCATGATTTAAAAGCTGAAACTGATTAGGAGACTTCTGGAAAATAAAATTTTATGTGTTTTATTAAATAAAACCCCACATTTTAACCACAAATCTATTCAACAAAAGGCAATTATTACCAAATACTCACCCTGCCCTCTTACCAACTGGGAAGCAAAAGTCTTTCTGAATTGGTTTCTATAATGATTAAGGCACTACTGTGGAGGGTGGGGGATGTACTTAGTTGATCACACTGCTTTCCCCCTGGAATATTATTTGCAGAATTCTTCTTTTTCATTTTCTCTTTTTGACACACTAGTGGTGCTCAGGGTATACTACCAGATCTTTTTCTTGGGAATCACTCTTAGCAATTGCTAGGATTAAATACAGATAAACAGAATTCTTTCTTTGTTTATAAATCAGTATATGATTTATTCTTTTAACATCACTATCTTGTATCACTATATCACTGTCTTCCCATTCATCATCGATTTGCTCGAGCTGGGAACCAGTAACATCTCCATATGTCCTGTCTCATGCAAGTAAAGCCCAAGGGCATCTGCTTGCTCCAGGAACATAAAGAGCCTCAAACCATTCCATCAGGTCAGAGGAATGAGGTCTATAATTGTTACTGGTATTTGGCATATCAAATACGACATGGGGGCCCTGAGCTTCCAGGAATGTCTGCAATCTCCCCCACAGGTGTGTGTGTGATTCTTGCGTCTCTGCAGACCCCGAGCTGCCCCAGGGAAGAGCAGAAACTCCATCAACGGGAACCAAGGCAAACTGCCTTTGTTTCACCCGGCTCCCTTGGGCCCTGCGCTTCCGGGAAAGTCTGCAATCTCCCCACAGGTGTGTGTGTGATTCTTGTGTCTCTGTGGACCCGAAAATCGATGACTGGATAAAGAAGCTTTGGTACATCTATACAATGGAATACTATGCAGCTGTTAGGAAAAATGAAGTTATAAATTTTGCCTATAAATGTATGGGCATGGAGAAGATTATGTTTAGCGAAATTAGCCAGAAGGAGAGAGACAAATATAGAATGACTGCATTTATATATTCACATAAATATATATGTACATATTATGATACCAATATCCAAGGTCAAGTGAAACATATATCAGGAGGTCTTGTCAAAGGTGGAAATTATCACAAACGTGTGGGAGTCAGAGGCTAGGTAAGACAGAAAATGGAACAGTGTGCTAACAATTGTCGAGGGTACTAATGCCAACCTAGAACTGGGCATTAAATGGAGGCAAAAGGATACACATGACAACCCTTTAATGTATGTTCTGTAATTTCTGGAGGGAAGGAAAAGAGAGAGAGAGAAAAGGAAAGAAATAAATAACCTGCCATGGGTATGGCTGCTGGAGGGGAGGGAACCGGGGACGTTGGTGGTGGGAGATGGGCACTGGTAGCTGATGGGTGCTGGAACACTGTATGACCAAAACCCAAATATGAACTTTTTTTAATTGTATATCTTTGTAATTGTAAAAATAAAAAATTAAAAAAAAAAATACAACACGGGTAGCTTGCCAGGCTCTGCCATGCGGGTGCATACTATTGTAGTCATCTCTAAATCCAGCATTTATTGATGAACTACTCGGTAGCTCTGCGGCCCGTGAGCCGGGCTGTGATAGGCTGGTTTGCTGGGTGGAGTTCTGATGAGGAGGAAGTCGGATGTGGAAAATGGAGGCCCTCATGGAGTGGGGGGTCGTCTGGCTTCTTGCAAGGCTCTGCTGGGGTGATGAGCCAGGGCTAGAACCTGCCATCCCTCCCAGGTGCCTCGTGAGCGGCTGGGCACAGAAAGAGCAAGTAGCAGCTCTGCCCCATGTCTGTGAGTCTCTCTATTTTAACATCATATTAACATCATATTAATATATATATGTATATATATATATGTATATATATATATGATAAATCACTAGATCAATAGGCATCCCGTTGTTCATTGATTTCCTTGAGTGGGCACCAGTAACATTTCCATTTGACCTTATCACGTGCCAGTGTAGCCCAATGTGGCATTTGATTGTTTTCAGGAATACAAAGAGCCTCAAACTGTTCGTTCAGGGTCTTGATGAAGAAGTCTGACCATCTTGAAGGTGGGCAGCCACTTGATCTTTTGACATCCTGTGGGATCCAGTGTGTAATGGCTCTAGTCCATAGGTCATATCCAAATCATCACATTACATGTCCAGCCATTCTGATTTTCGATGCCTTAGCAAAGCGAGACAGCGTCCCTGACTCTGGAACAGCAACGGAGGTCAGAACTCTGGATTCCTTCTCTCATTTGAGTGAAGTGTGATATTCCAAGCATAGCTCTTTTGATTCCTCTCTGGGAGAGCCGAATAGCAATCTCATCCTGCATTCATAGGGCCCAGGTCTCTGAGGAATATGTTAATGCAGGGAGAATGGTGGAGTCGAAGAGATGAACCCAGAGCCAGAAGTTCTTTGTCCTTTTAGCTATTTCTTTGAAGCTCTTGAAGGCATTCCATGCAGCTCTCTTCCTCCTGCACAGCTCAGGTTTTAGGTCATTCATCATGTTGACTTCTCAACCTAAGTACACATAACTGCTGCATTCAGAGATGTTTATTCCATTGAGAGTGAATGAGAGTGAATGGGACCTCTGAAACTGGTTCATATTTCATGAACATAGTTTTGTTGAGATTCAGCTGTAGACCTACCTTTCCACATTCTCTGTCAAAGTCAGCCAGTATTTGAGCCGCTTGGCTAATGTTTGGTGTTATTAGAACGATGTCATCAGCAAAGCGGAGGTGGTATAGTTGCCGACCGTCAACTTCACTCCCATTCCTTCCCATTCTAATTGTCGCATGATGTTCTCAAGGGTGGCACTGAAGAGTTTTGGTGAAATGGTATCACCCTGCCGAACCTCTCTTTCGACATCAATGATCACTTCCTTGTAGAATGGTGAGATCCTGGTGGTGAATCCGTAATACAGCTCACAAAGGATCTTGATGTATTGGGCTTGAACACTCTGTCTAGGGCTTTGATAACCGCTTTGGTCTCAACAGAATCAAAGGCTCTCTTAAATCAATAAACATGAGACAGTTGGGGCCGGAGTGATAGCCCAGCCGGGTAGGGCGTTTGCCGCTTGCATGCGGCCGGCCTCTGCCGGCCTGGGTTCGATCCTCAGCATCCCATATGGTCCTCCGAGCACCGCCAGGAGTAATTCCTGAGTGCAGAGCCAGGAGTAGCCCCTGAGCATTGCCGGGTGTGACCCAAAAAGGCAAAAAAAAAAAATAAAAAAATAAACATGAGACAGAGTGGCATCTTGAACTCCCTACAAACCTCAATGAGCATATTAGTTTAAACTCAATATATTTAACTTCGATCACTTGTATCTCTTGACTTTCTGTTGTTCATCGATTTGCTCGAGTGGGCACTAGTAACATCTCCATATGTCCTGTCACATGCTAGTGTAGCCCAAGGGCATCTGCTCACTCCAGGAACACAAACAGCCTCAAACCATTTGTTCAGGTCATGGAATTGAGGTCTATAATTGTTACTCGTTTTTGGCATATCAAATACAACACGGGTAACTTGCCAGGCTCTGCCATGTGGATGGTATACTCTCAGTAGACTCACATCTCCTGTGTTTAATGATGAACGGGTAGAGATTGGCTTTACTCTTGGGTGGAGCTCTGACAAGGTGTGGAGTTTGAAAGTTGAAATATGTGTTAGGGTTCCTCTGGCTTCTTGAGAGGCTCTATTGTGATGGCAGGCCAGGGCTAGAACCTGTCTTCCTTCCTGGCCGCCTCATGATCAACTGAGCACAGGGGAGAACATGTAGCAGCTCTGCCCTGTGTATCTGAGTCTCTGGATCAGACATTACTGGACTTGAAATAGGCTTCACTGTATCGTAAGACTCTGATGAGCAGGGCTTGAGGTTTGCTTTTCTCTTTTGTGGAGCTCTGATGAGCTCTGGAGTCGGATGTGGAAAATGGCCGCCCTCACGGTGTGGGGATTCCTCTGGCTGCTTGTGAGGCTCTATTTGGATGGTTGGCCAGGGCTCGAACTGGCCTTCCCACCCAGGCACCTCATGATCAGCTGTGCCCCATGTGTCTGAGTCTTAGAATCAGGCATACCTGAGTTTGAAAGAGGCATTGCAGTAGGGTGGGACTCTGATATATAAAATATGTAAAAATATATTTATATAGAAAATATATAAAATATATTTGACTCAATATTTAATATATTAAACTTATATATATATATTATTGAATCACCATGAGATACACTTTGAGAAAAATGATCAGTTTCAGTTGCATAATGTTCCAACACCCATTCCACCACTACTAATGTTCCCAGTTTACCTTGCACCACCCCTGCAACCTGCTATATGGCAGATTCCTTTCTCTTTCTCTCTCTCTCAATCTCTCTCTTCTCTCTCTCTCTCTCTTTCTCTCCCCCATTTGATTATTATGGCTCAAAATACAGATACTGAGAGATTATCAGGGTTGTTTCTTTACCAAGTTTCAGGATACAGTTCTTAGCCAGAGTGATCATTTCCAGTTTTCACTGTCATAAGTGGTTCGTTTTCTTCCCAATTGCCTTTTTCTCAGTACCTGAGGCAGGTGTCTGACCATGGATCAAACCTCCTGGTCCGTGTTTCTACTGTCCTTGGGTGTTCATCTCATATTTCATAGGAATATATAACAGAAAAACAGTAAACATTAAGTATTACAAACTGAACTATATATTCAATAATCACCCAAAATCATTGAAATGGCTAATCCCACATTTCCATTTTTTTCTTTATCATCCTATAATCAATGATCCTTTTTATAACTCCAATATCAAACATAGCCATATTCACTGAAACCTCCACTATTGTTAATATTAAAATAAATACCTTCCTTTACCCTCACCCATGCTTCCTAATGACCCATCTCTTTTTTTTTAAATTTTTTTATTTTTACAATTACAAAGATATACAATTAAAAAGTTCATATTTGGGTTTTGGTCATACAGTGTAGCAGCACCCATCCCGCCACCAGTGCCCATCTCCCACCACCAAAGTCCCCGGTTCCCTCCCCCTCCTCCCCCAGCCCTGCTCCATGGCAGGTTCTTTATTTCTTTCCATTTCTCTATCTTTCTCTTTTCCTTCCTCTCCAGACTATGGATTACAGAACATACATTAAAGGGTTCTCATGTGTATCCTTTTGCCTCTATTTAATGCTCAGTTCTAGGTTGGCATTAGTACCCTCACAATTGTTAGCGCACTGTTCCATTTTCTGTCTTACCTAGCCTCTGACTCCCACGTTTGTGATAATTTCCACCTTTGACAGGACCTCCTGATGTATGTTTCACTTGACCTTGGATATTGGTATCATAATATGTACCTATATATTTATGTTATGCAGATAAATGCAGTCATTCTGTAACTGTCTCTCTCCTTCTGGCTAATTTTGCTCAACATAATCTTCTCCATGTCCATCCATTTGTAGGCAAATTTTATAACTTCATTTTTCCTAACAGCTGCATAGTATTCCATTGTGTAGATGTACCAAAGCTTTTTTATCCAGTCATCTATTTTCGGGCACTCGGGTTGCTTCCAGATTCTGGCTATTGTGAATAATGCTGCTATGAACATAAAAGTAGGGATGGTGTTTCCGCTGCGTATTTTTGGTTTCCCAGAGTAGATTCCCAGGAGTGGTATAGCTGGGTCAAATGGGAGTTCAATTTCTAGTCTTTGGAGGAATGTCCATATTGTTTTTTCAGAAAGGCTGTACCAGCCGGCATTCCCACCAACAATGGATGAGTTTCCCTTTTCCCCACACCCACGCCAGCACTTGTTGTTCTTGTTCTTTTGAATATGTGCCAGTCTCTGTGGTGTAAAGTGGTATCTCATTGTTGTTTTGATTTGCATCTCTCTGATGATTAGTGATGATGAGCATTTTTTCATATGTTTTTTGGCCATTCGAATTTCTTCCTTGCTGAAGTTTCTGTTCATTTCTTCTCCCCATTTTTTGATGGGGTTGTTTGTTTTCTTCTTGTAAAGTTCTACCAGTGCCTGATATATCCTGGATATTAACCCCTTATCAGATGAGTATTGGGTGAATATTCTTTCCCATTCTGTGGACTGCTTTTGTATCTTAGTCACTGTTTCTTTTGAGGTGCAGA
Source organism: Cryptotis parvus (assembly GCA_021461705.1). Lineage (NCBI taxonomy): Eukaryota > Metazoa > Chordata > Mammalia > Eulipotyphla > Soricidae > Cryptotis > Cryptotis parvus. The sequence continues at coordinate 153,557 of JAJIBD010001190.1, forward strand.
AGCTTTTTAGTTTCATGTAGTCCCATATGTTTATCTTTTCTTCTAGTTGCTTTGTTAGTGATGTTTCATCTTTGAAGATGCCTTTAGCTTCAATGTCATGGAGGGTTTTTCCTATATTTTCTTCAATGTACTTTATGGATTCAAGTCTGATATTGAGATCTTTAATCCACTTTGATCTGATTTTTGTGCATGGTGTTAGACACAGGTCCAAATTCATTTTTTACATGTCGCTGCCCAGTTTTCCCAACACCACTTATTGAAGAGGCTTTCCCTTACTCCATTTTAGACTCGTTGCACCTTTATCAAAGATTAAATGATCATGTGTTTGAGGTTGGGTGTCAGGATACTCAATTCTATTCCATAGGTCCACGGGTCTGTTTTTATTCCAATACCATGCTGTTTTAATTACTACTGCCTTGTAGTACAGTTTGAAGTTGGGTAAGGTGATGCCTCCCATCTTTTTTTTCCCGAGGATTGCTTTAGCTATCCTTGGGGGTTTATCGTTCCATACAAATTTCAGGATTGTTTTAATGACCCATCTCTAAGTAAGACTTACATCTCTAAGTCTTACTTAGAGATGTAACCTAGATCTGGGCTTTATGGGTCACAATCTAGCTAAGCTAATAATATTGGTCAGGGAATTTAGCATTAAAATTGAACAATAGAAAAGTCAAAAAATTTCCCAAGGGGATTGTTTGGTCATCTTTTCTAACCTTTATAAATATATCTAATCAATGCTTAACAATCAGACTCAACCAACCAGCTATGATCCTTCCTTGCATGATATCCTTTTGGCTATTGAAGTGCTGAAAGAACAATTAAAGAGAATGATAAGCTGCTTTTTTCCCTAGTCACTCTGGTTTATGATGAAAAACATTAGAAATTCTAAATGTTTCTTTTAATGCTTAGGTAAAACTCTTCTTTCACTGCTTTTGAGTTGGTAAGCTTTTCTTCAAGGTTTTTGCTTAATTGCTAACTGAATTTTTGTTTTGTTAACCAGTAAACTTTGAGAAATAAATATACATAATTTTATTTCAAGATATTTTTCTTTGTTTTTGGTTTTCTGCAGTTTGACTCTCTATGTCTCTATGTGAATTTCTTTGAGTTTTTCCTCTTCAAAATTAAATCAGCTCCTAGGATCTTTGAGTTTCTGTATTTTTACAATTTTTTTACAATTTTAGACATTATTTCTTCATGTTATTTTTACTCTTATAATTTTTTCTTCTCCTTTTCAGGCTGTGATGACATAAACATAAGAAAAAATGTATGATCAAAGCCCCTGAGTTTCTCATATATACATATTAGAAACTGCTGTTCTTTGGGTGATTTGTAAAATCCTGTTTTTCTTTTGACTGTCCATTCTTTTGAGTCCTTCATTGGAATTTTTTACTCATGTTATTGTATTTTTCACTTATAAATTCATTGTATATTTTACTTATGAAACTTTCCTTTTGTCATTTCTGCTTCTTTATGTTCTTTACATTGGACTTCTATTTTGTTGGCAAGGCTTTCTATTATCTCGTTTGTTTTAAGTCTATTCATGCTTCCTAAAATGCCTTAGAAGGCTGTCTTAAATTGTTTGTCAGATAATATTAATATATTTGTCTTAGTTTTTGCTGTTTATTCTCTCTTTCCCCTTTCAAACAAGATGCTCCCAGTATTGGGATGAGTGATTTTAAGCAAATAGCTAGGAATTTTAAATGTTAGTTTCCCCACACTGTGAAGCTTACTTTAATGTTTATTTATCTGATTTCTGATCCTGGTCCAAAAGACAAAGGTGACAAACACCTTCTGTCAGGAGGGGCTATAGCTCAGTCTCCCCCAGTCTATACTGACTCCCAAGCAAGATTGTAGAAGTAGGAGTGACCTCACCCATTAGACTGATGCTAGCTAACATCATTTTTATTTGTTTGTTTTGGATTTTGCACCACATCCATTGGTAATTAGAGTTTACTCCTCTCTCTGTGTTCAGAGATCACTCCTGGCAGTGCTCAGGGGACCATATGTAAGGACAGGTGATGGAATTCATGTCAGTCATGTGTAAGGCAAGGACCTTACCCCCTGAGCTATCTCTTGAGCCCCAATAATCAAAATATTGACTTTCAATCAGGCATCCTAAGAGCCTAACACAGGCATTATCTGTGGTGTTTTAAAAGAGTCTTCTCATGTAATCAACAGAACCTAAGAAATTATCTGCTATTTTCACTTGAGGCAGGAGGAAATTGACTTTGATCAAATAAAATTTTCCCAAAGTCACCAAGCAAATATATGGTATATTCAGGGTTGAAATTTATATCCACTTCATCACAAAATAAATATTTGGGGATGGGGGAGTAATAAAACTTAGACTAGACATATTCTTTCACAACAACTGACTTTTGAACTTGAGGTACTACGCTTTTAATATCTATAGTGAAAAGCTGATGTAGACTGACTGAACATATTTAGTGATTCTATTTTGATGCTGTATGCATTTTTTTTTTGCCTTCTCACTTTAATACAGTAGTGCCTTAAAAAGGGGAAGTATTTCATTAGAGTGTGGGTTGCTCTGTACTCTTGAACCACAGAATGAACATTTTGTGTTGGCTGATTATTCAATTACAGCAGAGAAGAGACAAAACCATTATAAGGAATTATGTATCTACACATTGGAAAGAAACCCTGTGATTTTTGTTTTGCCTATCAGCCCTTCCATCTGTAGTTGTGTTATAATGAAACAAAATGCAACTTAATGAAAAGAGAGCCACATGAACAGGAAGCAAACAGTAAGGATGGCTGATACCAGATGGTGAATTTTCCGAGCTCCAATCCACAGTTTTCTCTCCTAGGTGTCTTGGCCCAGTATCTACTTACCTTTGTAACAGAAAGCAAGTTTTTAATACCAATACCTCCTGCTGAGCCAATGCAGTTATGAAAGATCAGGCAGGATTCTTTTAGTCTCATATATCAAATCCCACACTGTCTGCTATGTTCCATTTGCAGAGTCTTCATTACTGCTGATGATGTCAGAGAAAAAGGATCATAGCATGATTAATAGATTGCAGGTGGAATTTACAACAGTGGCAGCTAAAATGATCTTTTGATTTATAAACTGAGAACACTCAATATAAAACTCACCAAGTGAATAAATGTGTTCAAAAACCCACCAGATCACTTTAGAAATTGATTTTCTATTTATAATTACAATTTAAATGTCATTTAAAAGCTCCTTTGCCTGCTGCTTTGCATGCAATTTTTGTCTGTTAGAATCATTTACCTTTCTGAAGGGAATTATTATAAAGAATCCTTCCACTAAGGCCTTTTCTGCTTATGAGAGTTTTAGGTTTACTCCTAGAAAACCATGTGTGTATCTGATACATAAACTCACGTAGCCACATATAGTACAAGAAACTATGAAAAGTTATTCTCAACAAGTCAAATTATTATTAATAATGTCTAAAATTAGGGTTTAATATCAAAAATTATTCTTTTATTTTTTAGTGCAATGAAATTAGCTATGACATTATTAATAAATATTTAAGCTAAAGCAGGGTAGCTTATTTGTTAAATAAAAGGTTCTTTTTACCCTGTATATTTTCTAATCTAGCTTTGGGTTGAGTAACAATAGAAAAGAAAATTTCTGTTCAAGATCTGTTCTCCTAGGCACAGACATTTTCTTGGGATTTTTGTAGCAAGATAGCTCCTCTCTGGTCTGAATTGAATTCGTCATAAATCCCCTTACCCAAATAGAGTCACTCTTTTCACACACACACACACACACACACACACGCACACATGCATACGCACACACACAAAATGTTAATGTTCATGTGAATTTTTTGTTAATTTTTATTTCTGAATTATCATTGTTTCACAATATTACTGAATTTGAGCCTAGGAGGTTCAACATTTTAATGCATGATAGACTTAATTGTGCCCTTGGATGTACCCTACACAAGATTTTAGTACATCCAAATTATGAATATTCAGAATCTGAATTTTTACTTTATTTTTCCATGGCTATTTTGTTATGATACAGTGCCTTTTTTTTTTTTTTTTGGGTCACACCCAGCGATGCTCAGGGGTTACTCCTGGCTCTGAACTCAGGAATTATTTCTTGCTGTGCTTGGGGGACCATATGAGATGCCGGGGATCGAACCTGGGTCGGTCGCGTGCAAGACAAACGTCCTACCCGCTGTGCTATAGCTCCGGCCCATGATATAGTGCCTTTTATCTTTCAAAAATCCCCTAAAGTAGACTTGCTAAATTTCCCTAGTTGATTTCTAGGTGATGAACAAAGGAAGATACAGCGTTATGCCTTGCACTTTAGTTTTCTGGTCTCTTTTCTGAATTTAATTTTGAGACACTACCCTACTTGGTTAGTCTTTGGAGTAGCAGTGGAAAAAGGGTAGGTATGGTTTTTCTGATGTTTGAAAGCTCAGATTTTGTCAAGATATGGAGTAGCACCTACACTCTTCATGGGATTAAAAGACAAGAGATTGATTCACTTTCAAGTCATCCAACCTCTATTACAATCGACGAGAATTAACACCCAAACATGGGGAATGTGTCTTCATTGTACTTAAAAACCATACTCAGACCCAAAATTGTCTGACTTGTCTTCCTGTTACTTTCTAAGGGCCTTAGTTTTGTGTGTTTTATATATTATATAATTATATATTTATATATATGACTTATTTTGACTTGATTTCCTTTCTTTTTCTTTCTTTCTTTCTTTTTCTTTCTTTCTTTCTTTCTTTCTTTCTTTCTTTCTTTCTTTCTTTCTTTCTTTCTTTCTTTCTTTCTTTCTTTCTTTCTTTCTTTCTTTCTTTCTTTCTTTCCTTTCCTTCCTTCCTTCCTTCCTTCCTTCCTTCCTTCTTCCTTCCTTCCTTCCTTCCTTCCTTCCTTCCTTCCTTCCTTCCTTCCTTCCTTCCTTCCTTCCTTCCTTCCTTCCTTCCTTTCTTTCTTTCTTTCTTTCTTTTTTTTGCTTTTTTGAATCACACCTGGCAATGCTCAGTAGTTATTCCTGGCTCTGTACTCAGGAATTACTCCTGGCGATGCTCAGGGACCATATGGGATGCCTGGGATCAATCGCGAGTTGGCCACGTGCAAGGCTAACACCCTACCTGCTGGACAATCACTCAGGCCGAAACTTGATTTGTTGTTGATTCTGTCAAAATTACTGTTTGTATTAATCTGATTTTACAGTTATTTCATGACCACCTGTTGAAAATATTATTTTTTGTTCAATAAATTGCATTTCTCCTTTATCAAATGTGGCTTATTTGGGCTCTCCACACTAATCCATTAATTTCTGTATTTTTCCCAGAGAAACTTGTTTTAAGCCACCATTATCATCTTTATAAAGAGAGATGCTAAATCCTGTAATATTGTTTTATAATGATACTTTCATTATGAATTGCTTCACCCTTAAACATAGCTCTCTGGAGCAGAAGCAACAGCACAGCAGGTAGGGCATTTCCTTTGCATATGGCCAACTCAGCACCAATCCCCAATGTCCCATATGTTTCCCCAACTCTGCCAGGAGTGATTCCTGAGTGCAGAAACAGGACTAATCCCTGAATACTCCTGGTTGTGGCCCAAAAGCAAAAACTGCAAGCAGAAAAGAAAATCCTTTCTGACTTCTCCTGGTATTTTCCCTTATATTTAATATTTAAGATAAATGCTCAACTGTACCTTAACATTACATTTCACTTTACCAGCTCATACTGCTACTCAAACAATTATTGGTAGGTGGTAAGTCTCCCTACGACTATTGAAAAGTGTATCTCAAATGACTGTTGCCCATAAGACAGTGCTCTTACTAGGCACATTGACATCTCCTATATTCACAATATATAAGAATCATAAATAGTCTTTTGGCAGAGGATTCTGGAGTGTCTTACAAAGCTCTGTGCACCTACTAACAATCACACTCATTACAATTTAAGAACAATCACTAGATAAAATCTTAATACCCCTATGCAACTTTTGCTAACAACTAGATCACTTGTATCACTTGTCTTCCTGTTGTTCATCGATTTGCTCAAGCAGGCACCAGTAATATCTCTATACGTCCTGTTGCAAGCAAGTATAGCCCAAGGGCATCTGTTTGCTCCAGGGACAGGAAGAGCCTCAAACCATTCCTTCAGGTCATGGGAATGAGGTCCATAATTGTTACTGGTTTTTGACATATCAAATAAAACACGGGTAGCTTGACAGGCTCTGCCGTGTAGGTGGTATACTCTCAGTAGAAGGCTCTCATCTCGAGCATTTACTGATGAAACTTAAAGTAAAGGAGAAAGATCAGGTTTTCTCTTGGATAGAGCTCTGAGGAAACTGGAGTCTGGATGTTGAGAATGACTAACCTCAAGATGTGTGGGTTGCTCTGGCTTCTTGCTAGGCTTACTGGGAGGACGGGTATCAGCTAGAACCTGCCTAGAACTTTATACAGTGTATAAATGTGAAAGATCAGGGCCAGAATGATAGTCCAGTGGGTAGAGCATTTGCAAGCCGCCAACCTGTGCCGGCCTGGGTTTGATCTCCGGCATCCCATATGGTCCCACGAGAACCACCAGAGCAATTCCTGAGTGCAGAGCCAGGAGAAACCCCCTTAGCATTGCCGGGTGTGACCCAAAAAAGAAATAGATAGATAGATAATAGATGGATGGATGGATGGATGGATGGATGGATGGATGGATGGAGAGATGGCGGGACGGATGGATGGGATGGAGCGGATCGGACGGACGGATGGACAGATGGACGGATGGACGGGACGGACAGATGGATGGACAGATGGACGGACGGATGGATGGATGGATGGATGAATGGATGAATGAATGAATGAATGAATGAATGAGTGAATGAATGAATGAATGAATGAATAAATGTGAAAGATCCTGGGAAGGACCTTTAAGACTTTCATGAGACCACAGAGCAGAGCTATGGGACTGGCATGGGTCTCTCTTCCGGGGTAGCTGGCATGGAAGTGGAGGAAAGGGCGGAGGAGCCCAAAACTCTTCTCCAAGTCCGGCCATCATGGCCCCCTCCCCACGTGATAGCGAACCCTTGGAGCATGTTGGACTTGGTAGTGCATTTTCCTTGCACATGGTCGACCCAGGTTTGACCCGGGTTCAATACCCGGCATTCCCATATGGTCCCCGAGTACTGCCAGGAGTAATTCCTGAGTGTAGAGCCGGGAGTAACCCCCTGAGCATTGCGGGTGTGACCCAAAATGTAAAAATTAGTAAATAAATAAAGACTAGAAAATTTTTGACACAGATATATAGGTAAAATTAATGGACAGAAAAGAATTATTCAACCTGTGTCCATTGTATGGCTATCAGCAGTTAGCAACAAAACAGAGGCAAACTGTCAGGAAAAACATGGCTTCAGTCACATAGGCCTGGGGAGAAACTGAGGTGAGAAGTGCTTTTCCTATAGCAAAGACAATAGGGTTTGCTAAGCATAGTACCTGCAAACACTCTACAGCGATGGTAGGATATGTGGGTAGCCTCTGCATCCTATCCCCTAAAGGTTTTAGGCTTATTACACTCTGTTTATATAGCACACATAAGCACACAATTACGTATCTGAGTTAAACATATGAAAGGTCTTCTAACTGAACAGGACAAACTGGCTGCGACATCTGTCACCCCATTGATCGCCAGGGTTGATTCGGCTGATCTGACTGGCTAGGCGGATGTCCCCTTTCCCTCCCTCACCGCTCCATGTGCATCCCTCCTGAAGCTGCGTGCTCAGTCGAAGAGGACGGCCTTCCCGAATAGAGACAGACCAGTCTTCCCAGACCAGTCTTCCGTCAAGGGTATACGAGTAGCTGCGCTCCCCTGCTAGAACCTCCAAACAAACAACTAGATATTTTTCAATAATATAGAAAATGTACCTAACATTGGAAAATACCTAAGGTTATTTTACATGTATTTCTGGATTTTTTTAAACTAGCAACAATGTATTCGAACCTTTGTTTTGGATTGTTCAAAGACTTTGTAAGAATAATATATGGTCTATAGATAGCAATAACTTTCAAAAAATTATTATTCAAGTATTAATTTATTTTGACCCCAAAGACACAGAAAATGAGATTATTGATTTAGTCATGTAGAAATAATTAATGATATGGTATTTGAATGTTTTAACTATTGTACCTTACTCATTTCTTCTCTGTTTCTGTGGGAACCAGATGTGTTGAGGAGGGATTCCCCACAAGGAAACAGCTCTTTAGAGATTCTTTTTGCTCCATAAATATTCCACTCTTCTGAACTCCAGAATATATTAAAAGTGCCAGGAGGTATATTTCCTCAAGTGGAACATAAGCTAAAATTTTAACATTACCAAATAAATGAGTGAAGACAAAAAATGTATAATATGGTATATACCATTTAATTATTTCAGCAGAGCTACTGCTAAAAACTTTGCTTGAAAAAAATGGTGCTACATTAAATTCAGACTCAAACTAATCTTTTGAA
>JAJIBD010001191.1:0-67084 GCA_021461705.1 Cryptotis parvus
CCTTGTAACAACCAACTGGTATTTTCTTTGACTTAACTAGATGCATTCAATTTTTCTTAGACAATAAATTATATTATTTTACATCTCCAAATCATTTTTGCTATGGGTATCACTGTATCACTGTCTTCCCGTTCAGTGAAGAGCAGGCACCAGTAACATCTCCATATGACCTGTCTCATGCAAGTAGAGCCCAACGGCATCTGCTTGCTCCAGGCACATAAAGAGCCTCAAAACCATTCCATCAGGTCATGGGAATGAGGTCTATAATTGTTACTGGTATTTGGCATATCAAATACGACACGGGTAGCTTGCCAGACTCTGCCTTCGAGGGTAGCATACTCTTGTAGTCATCTCAAAATCCAGCATTTATTGATGAACCGTGCAGCTGCGATAGACTGGTCTGCTGGGTGGAGTTCTGACCAGGGGGAAGTCCGAATGTGGAAAATGGAGGCCCTCATGGAGTGGGGGGTCGTCTGGCTTGTTTTGAGACTCTGCTGGGGTGGTGGGCCAGGGTTAGAACCTGCCATCCCTCCTGTGCACCTCATAAGTGGCTGGGCACAGGGAGAGCCAGTAGCAGCTCTGTCCCATGTCTCTTCGTCTCTGGATCAGCATACTGTTTATGTTTATGGGTAGAGGGAGAAATATTATTCCTACTATATTAAAATTTAATGTATAGCTCAACCAGTATAGAATCAACATCATTAATCTTGGTTGACACCTTCAAATCTTAACATATTTACCAGGAGAAGAAAAGCAAAACAAAAACATCATACACAAATTTGGTCTTTTCAATTATTTTGGTGATCATTTTATAGCCAGATTAGGTTTAAAGGCTATCCTGTTAGGCTACCCCATTACTTAAAGCTGGGTGTTCCACAGGCATTGACGGAAGATAAAGGATAATATAGGAAGTCATCAGTGCTTGTGATCCATTCTATTTGCCATGAAGGAGAAAACATTTGGTTGTACTAAATATAGACACTGGATAAAGTGCCTGAAAAAGTCACTTTTAAAAAATTATGTTTTATTATACCACTGAGGATATACAATTGCAAAACTGTTTGTGATTGGGTTTCAGTCATACAGTGTTCATAACTCAAACTCTGAGGCACTGGTTGGGGGAGAAATTGAGTATGAATAAAGGAGAAATAATATCTTGATAAAGGGCAATACATGGATAGTAATGGAGAGTTCAAAAGTTTTGACTGGAAGATGGGACTGAAAGTTAAGGGGAAATAGTAGGAAAAAAGAACGTAGATGGCAGCTACTGGTGATGCTAGTGATAATAGTGGTGGCAGGGGATGGTCAGGGACTGGAGGGTTGAGGGAAAGAAACTGACTCAGGAAAGAAAGGTCAGAGTGGGGTTTGTAAATAAATAATAGTTTTGTTGGACATTTCTTCACGGAAGATACAGAGATAGCCAACACACAAACATATTCATGATGAATAATTAGGGACACACAAATTAACATTACATAGAGATATCACTTCATATCCACTGGGATAGATATCAATCAAAGAAACAACATAACAACTGTTGATATGGTTGTGGAAAACTTGGATTTTTTTGTTTGCTACTGGTGGGTATGCTAAAAAGGGTTCAGTTATTGTGAAGAGTTTGCAGTCTTCGCAAAATGTTAGAAAAGGCATTACCACGATTCAATAATTCCATCACATGATATATACCCCAAAAGAATTGAAAACGGTTTTTAAACAAAAACTTATCAACTGTTCTTCATAGAAGCATAATTCATAATAGATAAAAGACAGAAACAACCCCTGTCAATCATCTGATGAATGGATAAACACAATATGCTTATTTCTATGCAGCGAAATATTATTTTGCCATGAGAATGAATAAACGGTGTTTATATATTACAATGTTGATCTATATATCCCCCAAATACATGAAGAATGAAAAAAATACACAATAGTTCACATAGTGGATGGTATCATTCATATAAGGTGTCTGAATACCAGAGACAGAAAGCTGAGTGGTTGTTGTCAGGACCAGGGGTTGGCATGGGACAGGATGCAGGATTAATTGTTTAAAGGGGTCTGAAGTATCCTTTTGAAGGGATGGAAATATTTTTGGAACAAGAATAGCTCATCCAACTTGTGAATAAATGCTTCCTAATTGTACACTTAAATAAGCTAAAACCATGAATTATACATCTGTGAATTTTATCTCAATTTAGAGAAAGTTTTACTAGAACTTTAAGAAAGTGCTCCCTCCTTCTTCCTTCAATCTTTTGGCATATCCTTAGCCTATTGATTAGAAATTTGCCACGGTCTCAATGCATTTGTCACTTGTTGTGTGTAAGAGGAAGCAGAGATCTCTAACATGTATGGTAGTGGTTTTATTTTGACATAAAATGCACTTTAAAGAATTTGTTGCCCTGAATACAATGACGGGTATGCATTTTAGAGTTTTTAGAGCTCCGCTCTTCATTGTGTGTGTGACAGGAGCAGTACAAAGTAGTCACAGGGTATTGGTGACTCCTTCCTTGTCAAAGGGCTGTGTTCACCCTCGAGAGTCAAAACAAATCCTGCTTGCCACACGTGAGTTCTGACCACATCCCTGTTTTTGCAAGAGGGTATCACTAGGATTGTAAGAAAGACATGTGCATTACTAGGACTGTAAGCAAGTCATATGCATCACTAGGACTGTAAGAAAGACATGTGCATCACTAGTTCTGTAGGCAAGTCATTTGCATCACTAGGACTGTAAACAAGTCATGTGCTTGAGATCCCTGAGGTTGGACATTTGGGCCAATTAATTATCTGTCACCTCTGCAAGTTTGAAAGAGAAACGTGCAGAGTCATGTTGGCCTGACACACCGGTTCAGTCCTGCTCTGGGAGACTGTGGGATCAGCATTGGGTTCCCAGTCCTGTGGGAACACCCCATTTGACTGTGCCAGCTGGACTATGTGTGAGTAAGAGGCCCTTTGCACTTTGGTCTGAGGATTGTTTGATCTCATGGCCACATAGAACTTTGTAAGTTACAGCTCCTCCACCAAACCCACCTTTGTACACTGCAGAAAAACCTAGACACTTAGTGAGAAATTGTAGCCCAAATAAGACATTCTTGTGTATAATTTGTGCTCCCTTGTTTGAATCTTATTCATTTATGCTAGAGGATTTTCCCCTTTCCTTTTCATTTTCTTAAGGGGAGAGATACTGCTAAATTCTAATTCATATTTTGCAGACTAACGCGGGGGTCAAAAATAGAATAGAATCAAGAGATGAAATTCCATTTCTGTTGCCAGATATGATTCCAGGGCAGATTGTGATCCTCCTGAACATTCTCTTGCACACACTTATGAGCACACACAAGTGCATAGAAGGACATATGCACACATGTGCATGCATGTATGCACACACCCACCAACATGTTCACATGCTTGCGCAGACACACACGGGAAATGTCATGCCCCGATGTCCACTGTCTGTGGAGTGGGACCTCATAGGACAAAGTCATGTTCTAGTGCTTTGACTCAGAGCCCTTCAAGAAAACCCGACTCAGAGCAGCCTTCATCTCTTTGTTGCGCAAACTGTAGATGACTGGGTTCAACATGGGGGTCACCACGGCGTAGAAGAGCACCACCACCTTATCCTGCTGGGCCGAGGCGGAGGAGCGGGGTTGCATGTAGGTAACCAGGGCCATCCCATAGGACATGGAGACCACAGTGAGGTGTGAGGCACAGGTCCCAAAGGCCTTGGCGGCGTCCCCCAGTGGTGCGGATGCGCAGGATAGCAGCCACAATGTGGGCGTAGGGACAGAGACACCAGCGTGCAGGGCACCAGCAGTACCACTACACTGGATGCCACTATGACCACCTGATTAAGGGTGATGTCCACACAGGCCAGCCGGACGAGGGCCAGTGTCTCACAGGCCACGTGGTTCAGCACGTGGTGCCCACAAGTGGGCAGGCGCATAGTCACTGCCGTCTCCACAGCAGAATTAGCTAGGCCCACGCACCAGGAGACAGCCGCCAGAGCCCCACAACGCTTGGGGCTCATGGTTACCACATAGCGCAGTGGGTCACAAACAGCCACATAGCGATCATAGGCCATGGCCGCCAGCAGCAGGGAACTCAGTGCCTCCCAGGCTCAGAGAGAAGAAGAGCTGCGCCCCACAGCGGGTATAGGAGATGGTCTTCTTCTCCTGCAGAAAGTGCACCAGCATCTGGGGACCCCACTGGGGGTGTAGAGGATATCCACCACCGACAGATGGCAGAGGAAGAAATACATGGGCAGGTGCAGACGGGGATCCAACACAATCAGGAGGACAATGAGCCCATTGCCCAGCATGGTCAGCAGATAAGCAGCCCCAAAGAGGACAAAGAATCCAGCCTGGACCTGCCTATCACTGGAAAGCCCAATGAGGACAAACTCACTCACCCAGGTCAGGTTGTCTATTCTCATGGCAGAGGGGGTCAAGGAGAAGCAACGAGAGGGCTCCCTTGTGGGGGTCTGCAATTAAGCCATGAAGCCAACAATGGAGCTGGGAGTGGGAGACCCAGTCTCAGTCAGTTAGGAGAAATCACAATGAAGACTCTGGAGGAAGGGAGAGTTGGGTGCTCAAGCTCAACGCCAGGCTCAAGAATACGCCTGTTTCTCTCCTCCTTCATCCCCTAGACCAGCACAATTTCAAGTATAAGGGAAGGCAACATTCAAGGTCAAAGGAAAAGCAGAAAGAAAAAGTGGGGTGGGAAAGAGGGAGTGAGATGAAAGAGAAGGAAGAAAAAAACCTAGAAAAGTAGAAAAGGAGGTGAGAAAATGGAATAGGAAGGAAGAAGAGTAGAAGATGGGGAAGGGATTTTTGATGTGAGGGTGGACGTTGCACGATTAAGCTCAGACATAGGGGGCAAGAGGGGTTCTTTTTTTTTTTTTTTTTTTGCTTTTTGGATCACCCCGGCAATGCTCAGGGGGTTTCTCCTGGCTCTGCACTCAGGAATTACTCCTGGTGGTGCTCGGGGGATCATATGGGATGCCGGGATCGAACCCGGGCCAGGCCGGCATGAGCCAGCCGCATCCAAGGCAAACGCCCTACCCGCTGGACTATCGCTCTGGCCCGCAAGAGGGTTTCTTTTCTGTTTGTTTTCAGGCCACACCTGGAAGTGCTCAAGGTTTACCACTGTTCTCAGAGATCACTTCTGGTGGGGTTCAGGGTACTGTTTGTGCTGCCAGGGACCAAAGCCAGGTTGCACGTAAGGCAAACACCCCAGTCTGTACTCCCTCTACCTCCAAGAGGGGTTCCTTAATGTTCTCCTTAGAAGAGTGGATTCATGGTTCTTCATGTCCCCCCTCCCCCAAGTCAAGGACACCACCAAAAAGGTCCCCCTCTCCTTGTGCCCTGAAGCCTAGGCAAAGCCTATGATGTTCTTTCACTCAATGTCAGCTGAGCCCCTCTTCCGTGCTGGTCAGAGGTAGACATCAGACATCTGTCTGTGAATAAGAAGGCAGAAGTGTCAGTCCTGCTTCCTTGATTTTCAGAGTTTAATCAGACACAAAGATAAAATTAGTAATGTCAGAAATTAATTAAGCATAATTACGCTAAGTACCATAAAAGAGCAGAACAAGGTTACTAGTTGGTTAATTAAATTTGGAGCAGTAATTAAGTTACCACTTCAGTTAGGCCATGCGTTTCAATAATGTGCAATTTGTTTGGAAAATCACAGTCATTTATATGTTTAGATATTTAAATAAACTATGAACAAAAAAATGAGATAATTTGGATATTAGTGACACTCACATATTACAATAGAATGAAGTGACTAACACCTATGGAATCTTTCTGGAGAGGGAATCTTTCCCCAGCTAAGATAGTTCAGGCTTAACCGTGCACACGAGGAGAGATGGGTTTTTCTCTTGGGTGAGCTCTGATGAGCTGTGGAGTCCGGATGTTAGATATGTATAGATGTTTATATGCACTTGGAAAAAGTGTCCAAAACTTTAGTCAGATTCTCAGAGATTTATAACTACAGAATCATTATAGACTGGATTATTCATCCCAGATTTTCTAACATGGGTGAATTTTATCTAATTTGTCATTTAAAAATAGTCACAGTGTTAATGTATTTAAACATTGTTTTCTTTTACAACTTGTAAAATTTGTACCATATTTACCTTAATGTAATGATGACATAAATCAAGGAACATTATAATCTTTCAAATAATTGAAAATAAAAATTGGTAATTCTCTTTAAAAAAAAAAAGATAGTTCAGGCTTAGCTCCCTTTTAATACATTGGCCCCTGTACTATAGAAATGAATGTCATCAGTATAATTTTTAAAATGTCATTCTGGGGCTAGGGAAGGTGCTAGCCTGAACCTAAAATGGTTCACCCAGATTTGATCCCCAGTATCCTATATGGTCCCCTGAGCACCACCAGCAGTAATGCCTGAGCACAGCTCCATGTGCTGTCACCACCACTACCATCCACCAAAAGTCATTCTTTTTAGTGTTTTGACAGCACCTGGCAGTAACACTTGGCTTACTCCTGGATCTGTGCTCAATAATCACTCTTGGCAGTGCTCAAGGGACTGGGATTGAACCCAGATCTACTACATGCAAGACAAGTACCTTAACTACTGGACTATCTCTCCACCCTCTTTAAGCCATTTTTTTTTGCTTTTTGGGTAACACCCAGCGATGCTCAGGGGTTATACTTCTGAGTATAACCTCTGGTTATACTCCAGAGCTCATACTCCTGGCTCTTCGCTCAGGAATTACTCCTGGCAGTGCTCGGGGACCATATGAGATGCCGGGATCGAACTTGGGCCGGCACAGGCTGGCGCGTGCAAGGCATATGCCCTACCCACTGGGCTTTTGCTCCGGCCCCTTTACGCCATTTTTAACAAACTGAAATGTAATATAAAGCATTGTTCATGCTATTAATAGTTACAAGCATATGAATTATCCCACTCATTAAATATTTATTGATTATATGAGGCAGTAGATTTTATTTATGGGAATTCCAAGGATGAAACTCAGAGACTCATACGTAAGGCAAGTGTACTACTGCTAAACTACATTGCCAGCCCAACAAAGCACTAAGTTTTTGACCAACTTCTAGGAAATACTACCTTTCCATTCTAGAAACTTATGTTTATGAACTCAATAGTGCCATAGAATCATATAGAAAGGTAAAACTTGGGGAGTTGATAAAAATCTGTGAGCATCTGAATGAGGCAACTGAACATGAGATGATGCTCTTAACATCAGTGTTAAGAACACCAGAGCAGGGGCCGGAGCAATAGTCCAGCAGGTGGGGCGTTTTGCCACACGGCTGGCCCATGCCAGCCCGGGTTCGATACCCGTATCCCATATGGTCCCCAGAGCACCACCAGGAGTAATTCCTGAGTGCAGAGCCAGGAGAAAACCCCTGAACATTGCTGGGTGTGACACAAAAAAAAGAAAAAAAAAGAAAAAAAAGAACACCAAAACAAAGCTATAGAATGGGATGGAAAACATAGTCCAAGTTGGAGTTCTTCTGGCTGGGAAGGTTGGTTTGGGATAATAGCAGAGGAGGGAGAAAGCAGAGAGGCTGGATGGTGCAGGCATTCTCCTGCTTCCATTCAGTCCTGGTCCTGCAGTGGCCATAAGGTATCACTGTCACTGTCACTGTCTTCCCGTTCATCATCGATTTGCTCGAGCGGGCCCCAGTAACATCTCCATATGTCCTGTCTCATGCTAGTAGAGCCCAAGGCATCTGCTTCCTCCAGGAACATAAAGAGCCTCAATCCATTCCGGAATGAGGTCTATAATTGTTACTGGTATTTGGCATATATATCAAATACAACACGGGTAGCTTGCCAGGCTCTGCCGCAGGTAGCATACTCTTGTAGGCATCGCTAAGTCCAGCATTTATTGATGAACTGCGCGCGCCAGCAGCGGCCCGCGAGCCGGGCGCTGATAGGCTGGTCTGCTGGGTGGAGGTCTGACGAGAGAGAAGTCCGGATGTGGAAAATGGAGGCCCTCATGGAGTGGGAGGTCGTCTGGCTTGTTGCGAGGCTCTGCTGGGATGGTGGGCCAGGGCTAGAACCCACCATCCCTCCTGGGCACCTTGTGAGCGGCCGGTCACAGGGAGAGCCAGTAGCAGCTCTGCCCCATGTCTGCGAAATGGCTCAGACTAGAAAATAGTTAAAAGTTTTCAAGGTTGGTAGCTGAGGGATTGAGCCTATGACTGACAGTCCAGGAAGTTTAGTCTTGCTGTCCATAGAAGAAGTAACTCAACTCTGTTCTACCATAATCTGTAGGCTGTAACAGCATCTAGGATTCTCACCTTCAAAGCCACTGTCATGAATTCATATTCTCTCCAGAAAGCCCCATTACTATATAAAGATATTAATATGTTAGATAGAAAAGGGACCATAAAGATCATGGAGACAGGAACTCCAGGATAGTTTTATTTTTACTATCTTATTTTTTGATACAATCTCATGCAATTTTTTTAGTTCATGATGAACTATATATTTTTAGTGTTAGGGGGTCACACCTAGTAGTGCTCAGGGCACACTTCTGGGATCTGCACTTAGGGATCTCTCCTGGCAGTACTTAGGAGACCATATATGGTACAAGGGAACAAGCCTGGGTTGATGGCGTGCATGGCAAGCACTTATCTGCTGTACAGTTCCTGTGCCACAAACTATTTCTATTAACAGATAATGTCATTTTCAGATTTGAGTGGGCACAATTAGAGAATTTCGTTCTACTTTACTTTGTGATTATTTGCTGAACATGAAGTGGTGCCTGGTAGCGGGTGCATAGATATATACCTGGTAGACCTGGTCTGGTCTCCCTCTCCTAGAATTTGGACCTGGCAAGAGGAGTGATAGTGAGCCATCATTGTGTTTTCAGAGTTTTCAGAGGAGCTTCTTTGCCAAGTTTGCTAACTGACACACCCAGTCAAGCTATGCAAATAGTAGACATGTGGAAATTATAAAGTTGAAGCAAAGAAACAACCAGTGACTTTGCTTCTTTAAAAGCAGATGTAGTTTAAGGGTTGTAGATGGGCAGGAAGGAGATCTCAGCTTCCACTTGTACTAACAAATCATCACTTTTCTGAACTGTGATTTCTTCATCTGTGAGTGAATAGGTTGGCTAAATCTATGGTTTTCCCCACAGCTAAATATCATCAAATACATAGTTACAAAGCTGTCCCTGATTGGGCTTCAGTCATACAAAGTTTCAACACTTGTCTTTTGCTAATATACATTTCCCACCACCAATGTTCCCAGTTTCCCTCCTACCCACCCCACCTGCCTCTATGGCAATCATATCTCTCTCTCTCTCTCTCTCTCTCTCTCTCTCTCTCTCTCTCTCTCTCTCTCCTCCTCTCCCTTCCCTTGATGAGTTCTGAGTACAATTTGGAGGTACTTGATCAAAACATTCAGAACTAACATGACGCTTGGGACAATGCCAGTGAATGGGACTGGTTATTTGAAAACCAGAGGCTAAGGGAAGAGAATGTACAAATAGATGTGGGAAAACATTGGATCAAGACTCTACATCCTTGGGGAAAGACTGGAAACTGAAACATGGGCTTCTTTCTAAATCAACCCTAGATAATTCATAGAGTGAGGTGACCATTATTGACACCAAATTTTCCATCAGACCAGGGACCAAATTCCTTAAGAAATATGAAACTATATTCACAGAAATTTTGCTTAAAGTTGACAATTTTAGTGCTCTTTTTTTTTAAAAAGAGAAAATTAGGGAGGCTGGAGCGATAGCACAGTGGGTAGGGCGTTTGCCTTGCACGCAGCCTACTCGGGTTCGATCCCCAGCATCCCATATGGTCCCCAGAGCACTGCCAGGAGTAATTCCTGAGTGAAGAGCCAGGAGTAACCCTGAGCATCGCCGGGTGTGACCCAAAAAAGAAAAAAAAAATTAGTATTTCTGTCTATCGTCTTTATTCCTTCCTATTTAAACATAACGAAAATGCCTGATAATTTAAAAATGAGAATCTTATCCATTTCGACCCCTACTCTGTGTTCTAGTATGACTCTATAGATTAAGCACTTTAATTTGACTGATGACTGATCGAGACTGAGATTCTTTTCAGAATCTCACAAACAGTAAGTTGCATAGTGGAAAGAACGAAAGAGGCTTCAGCTAGAATCAAAAAGGAAAGCATAGTGCATGTCCCATGCTGTCCCCCACATGTCCCACACTGCCAGGGAGGTGGGCTCTATCCTTTCAGTCCTCTCTTAACCTTCCTCTTGGAGGAGCCACTAAGGTTGAGTACTCACAGATCTCACCTTGTGCATCTTGAAGGAAGTCCCGAAAGCAGGAGACTATCCTCTGCTAGGTGCAATGGTTTCATTTTGTCAGTCTTAGCTGATCCTTTCAGAATCCAAGAATCCCCAGAGGGCAATTACTCCGCCTGTTCTTTACTCATTCTCCTCCCTTGCCCCCCAGCTATTTATTTGGAACAGCACCTCCCCCTCTTTTAAGTTCCCAATGGGATAAACATTTTCCTAACTTTTAATTGTCCTTGTTTCCAGACTAATAAGAACTTTTTTTGACTATTTTTTGTGGTCTTTCACTGCTCTTTAATATCATGACAGGGCTAGGGCATTAATCAGGACGTAAGGGTATTTAATTCTTTACCTAATGGGATGGAATGGGATGGATTGAAGGACTAGAAAACTAAAGTTTCATGAGAGCCTGATCTTTGTAAAGAATAGGTGTATGCACCTCTCTCTACATGTCTAGTGTTAGTGTTCAGGGGAGTGGTGAGTAAGCATTGCACACAAGAACCATCATGTCCGTGGCCTGGAAGTCATTGAGAAGTCCAAGGTCATCATTAAGTGCATCATTTGAAAACCACTGAGGAAAGGAAAGAGAGACACCTGATACAGGAGACTGAATGTAAATGACTGCTGGGGTGCCATCTTCCAGACAATTGTGCATGACCATCTAATAAAATTATTTCTTTGCTGGCTAAAAAAAAGAAATGCATTTTCCAGAGTGGAGCAATAGCACAGCAGGTAGGGCATTTGCTTTGCATATGGTGACCCAGGTTTAACCTCTAGGATCCTATATGATCCACAGGCAATGCCAGGAGTAATTCCTGAGTGCTGCTCCAGGAGTAACCCCTGAGCATCTCCGGATGTGACTCAAATAGCAAAAAAAAAAAAAGCATCTTTCTACTTTTTTTAGAGATTGCAGATGGGAAAAAAGTTAGAAAATAGTAATTCAGCATTATCCTAAGTTGTGAAAAAATATATATACATATAATTGTGTGCACACAAAGATAGTGAAAAAGCCTGGAAGGATGATTATAAAATGCAAATATGCTGCAGCACTATTCACAGTAACAAAATTCTGAAAAAAAACCTGTGTCCAAGATCCGGTAGTTGGAGATATATACAGCGGAATACTACTGGGCTATAAGAAAAGCTGAAATAATGCCATTAGCTGCTATGTAGATGGATCTGGAGAGTACCATGCTGAGGGAAGTTGGTTAGAAGAGGGGCATATATGGAATGATATATCTTTGGTGCGATATAAAGAAATATGTTAAGGGGACAACAAATGGCCAAAGGCATGAGAACTAGTCTACAGAACTGAGCTTGCTATGGCTGGAAGGAGTTGGTGTGGGAGGAGTGAGGAGGAGTGTATGGTGCTAGAACTTTGCATGAATGAAACACTATCTAAACAGTATTGTAATAAAGAAACTGCCATAGAAGCAGGCTAGGGGGGGGGGGTGGGAATTGGGGACATGGTGGTGGGAAATGGGCACTGGTGGAGGGATGGGTGCTGGAACACTGTAAGATCGAAACCCAAACATGAACTTCTTTGTAATTGTATATCTCACGGTGTTTAATAAAATTCAAAAAAGTAAAATATAATAAACAGTATTGTAAATCATCATCCTCAAATAAAAATTTTAAAAAGGAACTGAGGTAGTATTGAATCATCAATAAACTGACTTGCTTGGATTATAAAGAAACATGAATGAGTTATTCTTAGTAACATTTTCACAGGTATTTTAATTTTCTTATTTTCACTCACTTATTTTTAAATATCTATAATAAGCAAAATTTTCATTATTAGTCCAATAAATTAAAACTTGTTTTTGACAAGGCATATCTTATTGTGACAGTGATCCTGTCAATGTTGAAATGCCTTTTGAGCAGCATCAAGCGAGTTTGTTAAGGGATAGAGGGAAGTTATCAATAATATTTTGCCTCAACAAAGTAGATGTGACTACAGGCTTTGAGTGACTTAAACTGTATCACTGTATCACTGTCTTCCCATTGTTCATCTATTTGCTTCGAGTGGGCACTAGTAACATCTCCATTAGTCCTGTCACAAGCAAGTGTAACCCAAGGGCATCTGCTTTCTCCAGGGACAGGATGACAAACCACACATCATGCAGTTAGTCATTCTCAACATCCAGACTCCATTGTTCCTCAGAGTTCCATCCAAGAGAAAACCTGATCTTCCCCATTTAACTTTCGTCAGTAAATGCTCGAGATGAGAGCCTTCTACTGAGATTATACCACCTACACGGCAAAGCCTGGCAAGCTACCTGTGTTTTATTTACTTGTTATGCCAAAAACTAGTAACAGTTATGAACCTCAGTTCCATGACCTGAAGACTTAAACTATGAGCAGTAAATCCAGAAATACTCTGTCCTGGAGATAGGATAACAGGTTTTTGCTCTAGTTTTGTGATAAATTATTCCATAACTCTGGTCTGATTATTTAACCCACCTTGGCCTCAGTCTCCTGAATTGTTAAACAGATTATATTAGATCCCTATGAATAAGCCCTGATTCTTGTTTGGAAGTGTGGAGATTTTGTTTCTGTACTAGATAGTAAAGTCTGAATTTGGAGTCAGAATCCTAAATCTTTTAAACTGTGTCCTTAGGAATTAGAGCATGCAGAAGCAACTTAGCAGAAGCAACATCTTGGGCACTATTTAGATTGCCAAACTTTGAATTTCTTTTCTTTTTTGGGTCACACCTGGCGATGCTCAGGGGTTCCTCCTGGCTCTGCAGTCGGAATTACTCCTGGCAGTGCTGGTGGGGGGGATGGGACCATATGGGATGCCAGGGGATCTAACCGGGTTGGCCTTTTGCAAGGCTAACACCCTACCCACTGTGCTATCTCTCTGGATCCTAGATTCCCAAACAGGAGAGCATTCACTTCCTGTTGTACCTATGCACACCTGTGGTTTGTCTGTTTTTTTTTTTTTTTTTTTGTGTGTGTGTGTGTGTGTGTACCATCAGTCCTTTGGGGTTGCTCTGCCATGACCCACAGCCTTGCCCACTATTTCTTCATCCTGATATCTCTGGGCCACAAGACTTTCCTGTTCCTTTGAATAGCTCAGAACCTTCCCTGTGAATTCCTATATGTGCTTCTCAGCTGTGAATCTTCCCTTTACAGTTCTTCCCACTATTAAAAAAAATTCCTCGAAGTAACTTTTTCAACATTTTCTACCATGAAATGTTGAGAAGCCTCTTGTAGAAAGCAGATTCTGTGGGCTGTACTTGACAGAAGCCTCACTGGCCTTGACCACAACTCATCATTAACTAGCTCTGCCATGAGAGGATCTGAGTTCTCTGCTCCCTACCTCTCCACGCCTACAAAGAGTTTAAATGTCATTTTTGTGCTTTGATATTCTCTTTGTAAATAAAAAGCAAGTGATTATAAGTGTTGGTGCACATGAAAAGGAATTTGGCAGATACTATGTAAAAGGACTAAATATAATCATCTCCTTGAATCTTATGTAAACAAGGCAAGAAGAACCTTCACTTCAAGGTCAACTTACTCTCTGATGGGAAAGAAATACAGTCTTTGTGGGTGTTCAGTGAAAACACAGCTTCTTTGTCTTCTGCAGTGATTCTTGCCTTCCTGAGTCTATATCCTGATGGATAGTATGGAGAGTGGGGAGAGGGTGGGGATGTTGCAAACACAAGAATGTGTCAATTCACTGAGCTGGGACTGAGTGGTAGCTTACTTGGCTTGCATGCAAGAGGCCCCAAGTTCCATCCAAGGTATCACCGAAACCGTAGTGTGGAGACTTCGACACTGTTGGCTCTGGACCCCCAGAAGAACCATCACTACCATCCAAACACCTTAGAATAGAGTATTTCTAGAAAGAAATACCTTGGTTGGACTTAAAAGAAGCTACTTTTAATTAATTTCAAGTTTATGCCATTATCAGAGTGACTCTTCAAGGTACATTCTGGACATAATAATAACAACAATGTACAGTAGAAGTTGGAAAGCGGTGTAGACTCCCTCTTCCTGGTCTCATTTTATTTCAGTTCTGGAGCAGATCTCAGCAGTTGGGAAGCCACTGGCACAAGAGATATGCACACCACTGGCTTGTGTTGTGATGAGGTAGGTTTGGCTCTGGCCCACAGTTGAATGCCATGGCAGTGGGGAACCTTAGCTATTTCCATGGATCCTTGGTTGTTTCTAACTTTGTGCATGTCAGTGGTAATCCTTTGTGGAAACTGTTGCCTTTTGGAGTTTTCTGATGTCATTTACCCCAATTTACACAGACACACACATTCACACACACACACATGCGCACACAAATACATGATGCGCACATACACCCCTAAGATTCTTTTGAGTTATTGATTAGTAACCCCTTTTCTCCACCAAGGTTCTAGGGAAAATATTTTCCTTCTGCTCCTGAAATTTGTAGAACTGAAGGGTCACACCTCGTGTTCCAGGAGCCAGCAACATATCCACATGTTCTGCTATCTCTCTCTCTTCTCTCTCTTCCTCCCTCTCTCTCCTGAAAATTTGCAAACTACTGGGTCATCCTGAATAACAGCTGATGGCCAGGTCTCCAAAGGAGAATGAGGAAAGAAGTTCTGCTTTGCCTTTCCACTTCACTCTGTCACTTTCTATCCTCAAGTACTTGTTCCGTTAGGGTGGGACAGTGGTTAGAACATATATTTGTATGTCTGCTTCTATTTTTTCTCTTATTTTATTTTTTTCATTTCTCTTCTCCTCACACTGTGTCAAATAAGGACAGTTCTCTTCAAGGAGACCTTAGGTAGGGGGAGCCAGGCTTCCCTTAGTTAGAACCATAAGTCCTTTGTATTCCTTGATTATCAAAATTTCAATGTTCAAATCCAAATACTGTGAATTTTGATTTAAGTGCCTCAGGACAACTTGAAATTTGGAATCAACAAAGGCAATACTATTTTCTCTAAGGTACCCACAATATTATCCATTATACCATCTAATCTCTATGAATCTGTCTCATAACAGCAATAGGGCATCTCTTTGTTCTTCTGTTCAACCACCTGTCCCAGTTGATAGGTCGGTCTTTGTTTTTAGCTCGATGAATATCCGTTGAGTTTCTCCTAATTCCTCTTCCTGTTAGTCCCTCTAATTTTCATGCCCCAAAGCATTCCAACTCTGAGGGAAAACTTTCAGCTACTGCTTTTTGGTCTTGGCTGGCTTGTCAATTTTTCTGTCCAGTCCATTTTTCAATAGATATAACTGCATGGGGCTATGGACCTATGGATCCAGGTGGGTGGTAAAGCAGATGAAGGACCATAGCACACCACACCATATCTGCACAGTCAAGCAGCTCCATGACAATCAGTCAGAGATCACTGGGCAATAAGGCATGTGAAATAGTTTGTTAAAAACACTCATAATATCCAACATGCCTTCTCCATTCTCCTTGCTTTCTGTGGTCTTACTCTGCAGTGGAGAACAGGATATGTACAAAGTCCTAGAAGTGAGGAGGAGAAATAGTTATTCTGTCAGATCCAGAATCTCTCTGAACATAGATACTGACTTAGAGAAGATAACGGGCAAAGAATCAATAAAGACCTTTGTGATGCCAAGTCACAAGTTCTTCTTCACTAGGTAATGGAGTGTCTACCTTCTTCCCTTGATGAGGGCTCTCACCTTAAGCTCTGACATTCTTTAATGCTCTACATAGAGGTAAGCAGAGGACTTGGCAGCAGGATCTTTCTACTGGCAGGAAGGCACCAGTTAAGTAAAAAAGTGAATTCATGAGACCAACAGGAACAACAAAAAGAGTTATGGCTGTGTGTTTCCTGTAACTCTTTGGTACAACTGGTCTCCTGGACTTTAGATAAGGAAGCTGACTTGCTTCCCCCAGCATGTCCAAGTCTCTGGTTCATTTACCCCAATTAGGGCTCGAACATTTCAGATCCTGTGAAAGGCAGACTAATGTCCACCCCATCTAATCTCTGAAACCTTTGACTTTTGCTTTATATAAAAGGGGATTTGCATATATGATTAGATTAAGGATTATGAGGGAGGGTTAGGACTTTGTGATCATGATTTCCAAAGGGGTCCTTATTTTCAGGTAGATAGGAAGATCAGAATCTAAGGAGGCGCTGACACCAGCAAGATTTGGGAATAATGGGAAGAAACCAATGAGGGAAGCTGAACAGCAACTGCCAGAAATGACAAGAAACAGGGACCCCCATCTGAAAGCCTTTAAAAGGACCTCACCCTGTCAATGCTTTGATGATTTTACCAAAGGGGATCTTGTGCTCTAGGCTCCAGAACACCAAGAGAATAAAGTTGTGCTTTCCTCACCTAAAACCTGAGCTGCACAGGAGAAAGAGAGCAGCATGGAATGCCTTCAAAAGCATCGAAGAAATAGCTAAAAAGACAAAGAATTTCCGACTCTAGGCACATCTCTTTTCTCAGGGAGAACTCCACCGTTCTCCCTGCATTAACATATGCCTCAGAGACCTGGGCCCTATGAAAGCAGGATGAGAAAGCTATTTGGGTCTCCCAAAGAGGAGTCAAAAGAGCTATGCTATGCTTGGAATATCACGCCTCACTCAAGTGAAAGAAGGAATCTGGAGCTCCAACCTCCATCGCTGTTACAGAGTCAGGGATGCTGTCTCCTTTGTCAAGGCATCGAAAATCAGATGGGCTGGACATGTAATGCTATTTGGAGATGACCGCTGGACTAGAGCCATTACCGACTGGATCCCACAGGATGTCAAAAGATCACATGGTCGCCCACCTACAAGATGGTCAGACTTCCTTGTCAAGACCCTGAATGAACGGTTTGAGGCTCTTTGTATTTCTGAAGCAACCAGATGCCATTGGGCTACACTGGCACGTGATAGGGTCAAATGGAAATGTTACTGGTGCCTGCTCGAGTAAATCCATGAATAACTGGGATCTCAAGTGATCAAGTCCTCAGTTACTGAGTTTCCAGAATTTTTACAGCAGCAATCAGACAGCAATATAGATTGTTATCCCTTCTGCCACACTCCATTCCAAGGTTACCTGATCATTCATTGACCATTAATGATGCATCTATGATGTTAGCTTTCTCTGCCTTCTCCTCATCTCACCACCCACCCTCCACCCCAACCTAGCTCTCCATCTCTGTCTCTCAGCCTGTGAGCTCTGGCTTTAGAATTACCCAGTTTTCTACTTCTTATTAAAAATAACACAAGTGAGAAATTCCTCCATTCCTCAGAATAGGCTATTCCTTTGCCAACTTTGAGTTCCATGATGGGGGACACCTGTTTTTAGCTGGAATTGAAGGGACTTTCCTGTGATCATTGGGGGCAACTATTTGGGTGAGTCTTTCAGTTCTCTTGGCCTTAGCTGGACTATCTCAGAACACAATTCACAACAGTCGGTAACAGTGACCTTTCAAGTCCTAGGGTCATTCCAGGCCATGAGAGACACTTAAATGACTGACAAAATAACAGGAACTCTTCACTCCTAACTGTTCACTCTTCTGCCCCTCAAAAACTCTGCATCTTGTATGGGGGAAAATAAAAACATTAGGAGGAACTCTGTTCTGCTGCTTCTTTTTTTTTAAATTTTTTTATTATACCACCGTGAAGCATACAATTACAAAGGTGTTCATAATTGGTTCTTGGTAATACAGTATTCCAGCACCCATCCCTCCACCAGTGCCCCATTTCCACCACCAATGTACCCCTCCCCTCCCGCCCCCAGGCCGCCTTAATTGTTCTGCTGCTTCTTTGAGTGAAAACAGTCCTGTCCACAACTCATATCTAATGCTTCCATAACTTTGGAAGAGTTTGCAAGAGAATTTTCCAAGAAGCTTTCAGAAATTGATGGGGGTGGGGTGGGATGGAGGATTTGCACCATTCTTCCAGCCTCATTGTAAAGTGTTAGGGTTCAAGAAGAGAGAAAAGATGAAGGCAATTATTCTGGGATGAGGTAGTCATGCTAATCCAGTCATCTTTGCTGGTCTCTCTTCTTCTGCATGACAATGATGGTTTCTTTTCCATCTTTCATTTTGTTTTGGTCACATGCTATGATTCTCAGGGGGTTACTCCTGGCTCTGCACTCAGGAATTACTCCTGGCAGTGCTCAGGGAACCATATGGGATGCTGAGGATTAAGTCTGGGTTGGGAATGTGCAAGTCAAACACCCTCCCTGCTGTACTATTGTTCCAGCTCTTTACCTCTATTTTAAGCCACTGATTGTTTTTATACCAGTCAATAGACAATTCTTGAACTATGAAGAGTTAGAGAGACATGGCTTTGAGAAGCACGTGAAGGTACTACTAGGGTGGGAAGAGGGTCACAGGTGTAATAATGGTGTTTCTTTTTATGGATGGAAGTGGGACTGGGGATTTCCTGTAAGTTATAGTGGGTTCCATGGAAGTGAGATGGGCAGGAGACCCCAGCTTCTCTGCCAACTTGTATCACTTGTATCACTTGTCTTCTGATAGATCATTGATTTGCTTGAGCAGGCACCAGTAATATCTCCATAAGTTCTGTCACATGCTAGTGTAGTCCAAGGGCATCTGCTAGCTCCACGAACACAAAGAGCCTCAAACCATTCCATCAGGTCATGGGAATGAGGTCTATAATTGTTACTGGTATTTGGCATATCGAGAGACTCACAGACATGCGGCAGAGCTGCTACTAGCTCTCCCTGTGCCCAGCTGCTCATGAGGTGCCTAGGAGGGATGGCGGGTTCTAGCCCTGGCCCGCCACCCCAGTAGAGCCTCACAACAAGCCAGACGACCCCCCCACTCCATGAAGGCCCCCATTTTCCACATCCGGACTTTACCCTCATCAGAACTCCACCCAGCAGACCAGCCTATCACAGCCCGGCTCATGGAGATCCACCCTGCAGCACTCTTTTTAACCCGGCCCAGGTATGCTAATCCAGAGACTCACAGACATGGGGTAGAGCTGCTACTGGCTCTCCCTGTGCCCAGCCACTCATGAGGTGCCTGGGAAGGATGGTGGGTTCTAGCCCTGGCCCACCACCCCAGCAGAGTCTCACAACAAGCCAGACGACCCCAAACTCCATGAGGGCCTCCATTTTCCACATCTGGACTTCCCCCTCAACAGAACTCCACCCAGCAGACCAGCCTATCACAGCCCGGCTCGTGGTGGCCGCTTGCAGCCTCACAGTTCATCAATAAATGCTGGATTTAGAGATGACTACAAGAGTATGCTACCCGCACGGCAGAGCCTGGCAAGCTACCCATGTTGTATTTGATATGCCAAATACCAGTAACAATTATGGACCTCATTCCCATGACCTGATGGGATGGTTTGAGGCTCTTTATGTTCCTGGAGCAAGCATGTGCTCTTTGGCTCTACTGGCATGAGACAGGACATATGGAGATGTTACTGGTGCCTGTTCGAGCAAATCGATGATGAATGGGAAGACAGTGATACAGTGATTTTATTTTTAAAAATACTTTATTATACCACCATTAGATATACAATTACAAGATGTTCATGTTTTTGTTTTGGTTCTACAGTATTCCAAGACCCATACCTCCACTCCTGCCCATCTCCCATCACCAAAGTTCCCACCTTCCTCCCCTTTTCCCCAGATTGCCTCCATGGCAGGTTCTTTATCTCCTCTCTCTCTTCTCTCTCTCTCTCTCTCCCCCTCTTCTTGCTTCCCTTTCTTACACATTGTAGATTGTAATTTATTCTAGAACATGATTAGTTCCACTAGTTCTATGTTCCAGGTCCAGACCACAAAAACGGTAGCTATTATGGTGAGCGAGTCTCATCTGGCTTCTTCCGAGGCTGTACAGAGGTGATGGGCCCACTCCCAAAACCCATCTTACCTCCTGGGAACCTCATGGTCAGCTGAGCTAGGGGAGAGCTGGATGGCAGCTCTCCCCTGTGCATCTGAGTCTCTCATCTTTCTCTCTATCTCTATTTCTGTCCCTGTATTTCTCTCTCTTCTCCTACACCTTGTGACTTGCCTTACTGTTTATGATGCAATTATCTATGTGTAAATTTCAGTAGTGAGTTCTAGTGTGACATTATAGTTCCTCATTCCCCATCAACCTCCCCAGTTTGTTATAACTACAATGATAATTATGGTGTACAGATGTGAAAGATCCTGGGAAGGACCTGGTCCTAGTCTACTTTTTATCTAAGACTCTTGCACGGCTGTGCACTTTGTATCTGGTCTGCCTCTGCAACAGCTGTACCTGCAACAGTTGTGTGTCTGGTCTGCCCCTTGTCCGGTTCATCTGGTTGTGGAGGCTTAGAGCCTGTAGCCACGCAAACCAGCATGGAGAGGGAGGAGCCCAAATCTCTGCTCCAATTCCGGCCAGTGTGACTTCCCCCACATGACAGCTTTACCCTAGGAGCTACGTTGGTCTTGGCCAGGGACTAGTCAATTCCTCAGAGACTCCATGGGCTGCTCCACGTGGGCTGGGCAGTGCAGCTGTGTGTCTGGTCTGTCCCTTGTCCAGTTCATCTCTATTGCTACTGTTTTTGGCATATTGGATACACCATGGGTAATTTGCTAGGCTCTGCCATGGCTCTGGGTTCATCCTAGGGGGCTCAGTCGTTTCCTATGTGAGACCATCCACCATCCAGGGCCCACAGGGCAGAGCCCTGGGGGTGTAGACAAGCCTATCTCCTGTCTGCCACCTGCCAACTCAGCCGGGCACTGCAGCCACACCTGCAACACCTTGAGGGGCAGGGCAGTTTGCAATTAAAAATTAAGACTTTATATGGAAAGAAATTAGGTGATTTTAAACCTGTATTGAAATAAATTGTATTGAAATGAGGTGTTTTTAGAGTTGTATTGTATTTAGACCTGTATCTGCCAATACACTATCTGAAATCTGACCTGGAGAGAGGGGTGAACTCTCAGGTACCCACAGCAGGTAGGAGGTTGTGGACTTTTTGTGGGGTAGAGGTAGGAAAGGAGCTCAGTTTTGTCCAGGAGGAGGGGGCAACAGTGGAAACCCTTTGAGCAATACCTAAAGTATCTTTCGCACAATCAGTCTTAGGAATCTGCTCTCCCAAAGCACCACCTTTCTCAAAATACCTGTCTCCACCCCATTATAACCATGTCTTTACCTTCTTCTAACTTGGAAAAATCAGAAGCACGTCAGCAGAGACCAGGCAGGTGAAGAGAAGTGAGAAGGATAATGTTTCAAGAAGAACAAAGAAGTTTAATTTTAGCTTCTGGAATTGAGGTTGAGGAGAAACTTTGACTCCAAATGGGCTTTTGTTTACCATCTGGCTGGCTATTTTTAAGTCTGCAGTGAGAATGTTTTGGGGAACTAAATATGGCTGGAAAGTCTCTCCTTTTACATGCAACCCAGGCTATAATGCTATGTGTGTGGATTTGATCCCAGGGTAGGGAAAGGCCTTTCTAAACAATGTAGGTTTAAAGATATCAGGAAGAAATGGGATGAAATAATAATTTCCTAATATCCTAGAACTGAGCATTGTTCCATGAGCCAGAAAATCCTCTTAGATTCTCACAGATTTCATAGACTTCAGATCTGGAGGTCTGGAGAGATGCGACCTTTCCATCCGACGTCTGATGCACTCAGGGTAGCAGAAGCTATTGTACCCCTCGGCAGATCACGAGCTTTCTGGAGGCAGCAAAGCCAGTGACTCAGGGTGGAGCTACCCAGTTCTAAATGCTGACATCTGAGCCTAGGCTGTTCCTTTACTGCTACCCCCTTGTTTATAGATAGCATGGGGCGGGTTACAAAATCTGTTGCCTTCATTTCTTCCTGTGCTATATGGAAAGATCAGTACACGGTCCCATGAGACTCTTTTAATTATTAACTGAGATCAAGATGTAAAGCATGTATACCTAAACTCTGAAAATTGAGGTCTTTTATGTTTGAGATACTTTCAGTGCTTTAGAAGAAAGGTGTTAGTCAAATCAATGCTACAAATAGAAACACATTCTTCCCTCCCCCACCCCCACCTCACCCTCGCACAATTGCTTCTGTCCTGTGGAGTCTTGGAAACTCAATATTTTCTTATTTTTCTCCTTTACAAAATACAAGCTGTTCCAAGAGTTCTCAAGATCCAAAGTGTTTCATGCTGCCCTTGGGATGTTGTGTGATGCTTGGAAAAAGTTCCTTTTTAGACAAGCTCCACTCCTCAGGCTTGGTGTTGGGCATGAAAGGCTTAAGGGCTCCCATCTGGTGAGGCTACAGAAAGACGTAGGGAAGAAAGGTCTTAAACAGAGAGTAGATCCTAGTTCAGAGAGACCTAATCTGACCAGGAGTAGTGGTCAGGGCCACAGAGAAATCAGGAAGAAATAAAGACATGGTAGTGACTTATTCAAAGGCAACTATGGACCCAGAAAGTATTTCTCAATCACTTGACAACCCGTTATTCGTTGATTTGTTCGAGCGGGTGCCAGTAATATTTCCATTTGACCCTAACACGTGTCAGTGTAGCCCAGTGGCATCTGGTTGCTTCAGGAATACAAAGAGCCTCAAACCGTTCGTTCAGGGTCTTGATGAAGAAGTCTGACCATCTTGTAGGTGGGCAGCCATGTGATCTTTTGGCATCCCGTGGGATCCAGTCGATAAAGGCTCCAGTCCAGCGGTTGTCTCCAAATCGCATTACATGTCCAGCCCATCTGATTTTCGATGCCTTGGCAAACGAGACAGTGTCCCTGACTCTGGAACAGCGATGGAAGTCGGAGCTCCGGATTCCTTCTTTCACTTGAGTGAGGCATGATATTCCAAGCATAGCTCTTTTGATTCCTCTTTGGGAGACCCAAATAGCTTTCTCATCCTGTTTTCGTAGGACCCAGGTCTCTGAGGCGTATGTTAATGCAGGGGGAATGGTGGAGTTGAAGAGATATGCCCGAGTCGGAGGTTCTTTGTCTTTTTTAGCTATTTCTTCGATGCTTTTGAAGGCATTCCATGCCGCTCTCTACCTCCCTGCGCGCAGTTCAGGTTTTAGGTCGTTCATCATGTTGAGTTCTCGACCTAGGTACACATAACTGCTGCATTCAGAGATGTTTGCTCCATTGAGAGTGAATGGGACCTCTGGAACTAGCTCATTTTTTCATGAACATAGATAGTTTTGCTGAGATTCAGTTGTAGACCTATCTTTCCACATTTTTTTTTTTTTTTTTTGCTTTTTGGGTCACACACTGCGGCACTCAGGGGTTACTCCTGGCTCTGCACTCAGGAATCACTCCTGGTGGTGCTCAGAGGACCATATGGGATGCCGGGAATCGAACCCGGGCCGGCATAGGCTGGCCGCATGCAAGGCAAATGCCCTACCCGCTGGGCTATCGCTCCGGCCCCATATCTTTCCACATTTGCGATCAAAGTCAGCCAGCATTTGTGCCACTTGACTAATGTTTGGTGTTTATAGAGTCAAAAGAACACTAATCAAAGTATTTATGGTGTCAAAAGAACATGTCTTCCTGCTCATGTAGGCATGCACGCGAGAGAGACAGAGACACAGAGAGAGACCAAGGAGACCAAGAGACAGAGACAGAACTCCACTGAGAACTTCCAAACTGTGCCTCTCCTCTGCCTCCACCCTCAAGTTAACTGCTAAGTTTTCAAAGAGATACTCCTGTCTCTCACCCTACCTCCACTAAAATTACCATTAAAAATGATGACTCACCTACTTTCCTTTAGTGAGTTGGGGCTCCTGCTCCTCCAGAAAAAGCCAACAAACAAACACACAACACCCTTGCATCTGAGTTGTGCCAAGTTACTTTCAGGACATCTCTTTTGAGCAAAGAAAAAACTGGAAGCTATGCTGGGTTATACAAGGTTTGTCCAATGCCAAGTTGTTTTCTAAATCTGACTCCAAGACTGAAATAAAGTTGGCTCTTTTACCTTTAATCTTCCCAGTGGGAGAAATGTTAAAATCATTAATGCCATCAGTATCAAACATAGACTTCAAATCTTGTTCTACCAGTCCTAGGTAGCATTAAGATCAGTGAAATAGTTTTCATGCTTTTGATTTAGTGATTTAGGAAGGAGTTTTTTGTTTTGTTTTGTTTTGTTTTTGGTAAGGGAGAGAGTTGGAGTCACACTCAACAGTGCTCAAGGGTTACTTCTGGCTTGGTACTTAGTAGTCATTCTTGGCCATGTGGTACTGGGGACACTATATGTGGTACTGGGTATTGGATCAGGGCTGGCCACATATAAGACAAGCACATTAAACCCCTGCACTATCTCTCTGGCACAAGAGATACTTATTTAGTGAAAAAGAAGTCTATTTCAAACTCCTTGGAAAAACAATTTTAGTATACCTAACCTAGCCAAATAAAATTTTAAGAAAAACAGCCAATCTATTAAATATTATTAAAGTAAACATAATCTTTTTTTTTTGGAGGTAGTCACACTGGCAATGCTCAAGGCTTACTCCTGACTCTGTGTCTGGAAATTAATCCTAAAGGTGCCAGGGGGATACCATATGGAATATTAAGGATCAAACCCAGTCTGCCACGTGCAAAGCAAACTCCCTACCCTCTGTACTGTTTCTTCAGTTCAACAGATTGATTTTTAAAATGAGAAAAAGATTTTTTTTAACTTTATCAGTTATTTTTTTATGAAGTATATGTGCCTTTAGTGGATGGGATACTTATATTTACCTAGATATTGTACCTTACAGACTATCAGAGTATTTTACTACTAGAATTATTTTAAGAGATCAAGGTACTTAGCTTTAAAATTACTTGAAAATAATTTTATTGCTATTTTGGAGATTTGCAAGCAGTATTCAGCTGGTGTGCCACTGCTGGTGACTCTTGGCTACTGTACTGGTAATTCAAAGTGAAGGTACAAGGGTGTTGGTGCTGCTCTGTCCCTGAAGTATCAGAGACCACCAGGGCCACCCTGGAGACCCTCACTGGGAATTCAGCTGGTGTCAAGCTTACACAAAGCATGTGCCCTTATTCCTGCACTAGCTCCCTGGAATAGATTTTTTTTAATTTTAGTTTTAGTTTTGGCTATATAGAGGATTCCTTTAGTAACAATTTTTAGTTGGAATATCAGTCCTCTATTTATAATATTATTCTTATTGGAAAATATGTTCTCAGCATGCCCTTTGATAATGGAAATTTCCAGGAATGTAATGGGCAAAGTGTTTTCTTTTTTAAATTTGAAACTGTCTTGATCTGGAACATTTTAATTTTGACACTTATGTAGCAAAATATTTTATCAATGATGAATGATTTTCAAGTTTAGACATTAGACAATGCTGACCATGCTTTTCATTTGCAAACATAACCCTACCAGACGTGCGAGGAGGAGGAGGAGAAGATGTTCGGGCGTGGCTCTACAAGGATGCACCGCAATGAGGTGGACTACAGCGACTCGCTCACCGAGAAGCAGTGGCTGAAGGCCATCAAGGAGGGCACGCTGGAGGAGATCGAAGAGGAGGTCCGGCAGAAGAAGTCGTCAGCGCAAGCGCAAGCGAGAGAGCGACGCCAGCCCCTCCACCCCGGCGGCCAGCACACGCAGCCACGACAAGGACGAGAGCAAGAAGCAGAAGAAACGTGGGCGGCCATCGGCTGAGAAGCTGTCACCCAACCCGCCCAGCCTCACCAAGAAGATGAAGAAGATTGTGGAAGCCGTGATCAAGTTCAAGGACAGCAGTAGCGGCAGGCAGCTAAGCGAGGTCTTGATCCAGCTCCCCTCCCGCAAGGAGCTGCTCGAGTACTACGAGGCTCATCCACAGGCCCGTGGACTTCAAGAAGATAAAGGAGCGCATCCGCAACCACAAGTACCGCAGCCTCAATGACCTGGAGAAGGATGAGATGCTACTGAAGCTCCTGAAACTTACTTCTGCCTTCTGACCATGGTAAAATTACACATGAACCACTGACCACATGTTTCTCCACAGGAAAATCCCAATGCGCTGGTGGGGAATTAATTTTTCTGTGACATTTGATGGACTCAGGAATGGAGTGCTTCCTCACATATCACATAACAAGTGTTCTCAAAAAAAAAAAATCACCGAATCTTTGCTGTCCTCACATCCACTTCCCCATTGATTCTTTTCTTCCCCTAGGACCTAGGCTTTCTCATCAGGTGCCATGCTTGGCTTTGCATCAATGGAGTGATGTGAAGGAGCAGGTGTCCTGTATAGGCAGGCATTATGGAAGTACTTGGGTGGGTATTTTTTCTAAACTATTTTTTTTTTTGGGGCCACATCTGGCTATACTCAGGACTGATTCCTGACTCTGTGCTCAGTGACTACTCCTGGCCGACTTGGAGAAATATATGGGATGCAAGAATTGAACCCAGATCAGCAATGTGCAAGGGAAAACCTCTATCCACTGTACTGTCTCTCCAGCCCAGTAGTATCCAGGTTCCTAGGCAGAGGGTCTGGTAGCACCTGGTCTGTCCCAGTAGTAAGACTATGAGGTCTTCACCAGAGTAGTCCCACCTGTGATGTGTTAAGGTTTGTGCTTGGCTTTCCTTGCTTCCACATCCTGTTCTAGCCCACCTGGGTGAATTTCCAGGTCTTTTTCTCCCCCATAAATCCATAGAAATGATTTTTTTCTGCTTAAATTACTAGAGTGGTTGCTATATATTTGTAAAAGATAACCAAAAATTTCACTCACCTGTTTTGTTCATCTCAGTTTTAACATCCAAGCCAGTTCTCGGTCTCTCTGGGCATTTGTCTACTCTTTTCCGCTCTCTAGAATTCCCTTATTCATAGGAAGTAGAGGCAGCAAGCCGTCCAACCATGCAAAAACTACAACAGCGGAACCCTCAATTCATTTGGGAAGAAGAGTCTTAAAAATAAGAGCAAAGATCCAAGAGTTTGAAGAAGACATACTCTAGCAAAAGTGAAAACATTAAAACAGAAATATGCTCTCTTCTTTTTCTTATTAATTCAACCAACTAATTAAACGTCCTCATTCGACACTTTCCAATTATATGTCAGATGGAAATTTTTGTTTTTTGAACTTTAATCATTGTGACTTACAAAGTTATTCCTAACATAGTTGTTTCAGGTATTCAATGTTCTAGCACCAATCCTTCAACAATCGTGACCTTCTCTCCATCATTGTCTCCAGTTCCACACCCCGCCCTCAAGCCCGCTGCTTGGCAGACACATAATAATTTATTTTATGTTGTTTGTTACTACAAAAAGTAAGTGGGATTATCAAAAACAGTTCAGCAAAAGACAATTTGTGAAAATTGTTATATCTCACAATAGTGTTATTAAAGTCATTGCCTGAGGATTTTCTAAGCTTTTTGTTGCTAATTGAGCCTTCTGTGTTATTGTTTTCACTTAATTTTTTTCTTTTTTTTTAGTCCCACCCAGCAATGCTCAGGGGTTATTCCTGCTCTGCACTCAGGAATTACTGCTAGCAGTGTTCAGGGGACCATAGGATTCTGGGGAATTGAAGCCAGGACAGCCATATGCCAGGCAAATGCCCTACCCACTGAACTATCACTCCAGGTCCTGTTTTCACTTATTGCATTTAGTGGGCTTCTGTGCTACTTTCCCATCTAATTTCTGGCTTCTACTGGACTGTCAGTACTATGGAATCTGGAGGTGTACTGTGGCCACATGTGCAGCTGCATTCTCCTGCAGGAGCTCCAGGAATTGAAGAACTGGAACAATTCTTAGCCTGCTCCCCTCCAGAGGAGGCCCCAGAGTGCTCAGCCCAAAGACCAGTGTACCTGTGAGTTTCATCAGCTTGGCTTCTCTTCAGAGATTAGTCATGAAGTTGTAAAGCTGGGCTGTTTACATTACAGAGGCTGTGGGATTTGGGTGTGGCTACAGTATGGGGGTTGGAGAGGGGTTGGGGAGGTTTCCAGCCCCTACTCTAAGAAGATCCCAGAGTTTTCGGCCCAAAGACTGTTGTACCTGGGAATTTTATGAACTTGCAGTCTCTTCTTAGATTCTCTCGGAGTCTCTTCTTAGATTAGTTGGTTTCATTTAGATTACTGGAGCAGTGAAGTTGGGCGGTTTACATGTCTGTGGCTATTGGGCGTGGGTATGACTATCACACCAGTTAGGGTAGGGCAGGGAGTTGGCTCAACCCCTCCAGAGAGTGCCCTAGAGTTTTCATCCCAAAGACCCAACGTACCTGTAAATTTTATAGGTTTGGGATTTCTTGAAATTTTCTTTCTTCAATGATAAGCCATTTCAAGTCTATTTTTTTTTTTTTGCTTTTTTGGGCAACACCCGGCAATGCTCAGGGGTTTCTTCTGGCTCTGCACTCAGGAGTCACTCCTGGTGGTGCTCGAGGGACCATATGGGATGCCGGGATTGAACCCGGGTGGTATGGGCCGGCCGTGTGCAAGGCAAACGCCCTACCCGCTGGGCTATCGCTCTGGCCCCAGCCATTTCAAGTCTAAAAGTTGTCTTTGCCCAGAACAGCTTTGGTCACTTATCCTACCCATCAGGAAACACCCCTCCTCACCCCCATTAATGATGCTTTAAGGATAACAGCTAGCAGTGCCAGACATTATTCTAAGCACATTTTCTTTCCCATTTTTTCTGAGCACATTTTGGATTTAACTTTAATTATGACATCAGCTTATGTTAAACAGCTACTAATGTCAACTTCCTGTTATCCAGTGAGCACTTGGTGACTCAGAGAGCTTGTAGTCACTTGTCCACGGTCTCAGTGAGGGATGAGGGGCCAGGATTTAGATCCACATACCTTGATTCAAGGCCTCACTAATAACCACTGCATTGCCATTCCCTACTTTGGAGGCTGATGTCCCAGGACTGCTTAATCGAATGACTTTACTTTTCCTCTTCATGGATGCATGCTTTAATTGTAATGACACAGAATGGATTTAGTCCACTGCCGATGTTCCCTGCAAGGGCAATGGCTTTTTCAGGGAGCAGCTGAAGTCTGGAGGCAGCATGAACTTCCTTATGAGGCTGTTACACCAAGGCCATCAGGAAGAGCTAGAGGAGGAAGCAGACACAGTAGGGGCTGCAGACACCAGCAACAACTAAGGGTATTATATGATGGCTTAAGGAAGGTTTTATTGTTAATGGTATGTAAATGGTTAGTAATGTAAATGGACAGTGCATTTATCCATTGTAAGTGTCACCAGGAAAAGGCATGTGGGGACATGGCCCTGATGCACTCAGCTCTGTGTCTTTGGAGGAAGAATTCAAGGACAAGACAACACTGGTAGATGAGGGTAGAGAGCTTTATTAAAGAGATAGTGCACCCTTGATGCTTAGATACAGACACTCTCAAGGGACAGTCTCTTGTAGGATTGTGTGGTAAGTCTTTTTTTTAAGAAGTGAATTAATCAAGGAGAGAAATATACATAAGGTGTCAGCCCTAAGTAGCGTGATTGGGGTGGTGCAAAAGTTGTGCATGAGTGTAGGAATAAAAATGGGTGCATATGTATTTCTATATATCTATGAAGGTATAGATATATCGTTATCTAATTATGCATGTGGAGGATACATATGTGATATTTATTTTGGAATTAATGAGAGAAAAGTGAGAACAAGCCAGGGTTTGTTCAACTCACTGAGCATGCTCCAATAGCTGGTTATAACTGTTCTTCTAGAACCCTCCTATTTTCTTTCTCTTTTTTTGAAACGTGTGGAGGTACACCCAGAGATGATCTGGCCCTGAGCTCAGAACTAGCTCCTGTGGGTGCTTTGATCAAAAGATAAAGAACCAAACCTGGTCTGCCTCATGCAAGGCTAGTGCCCTACCTGCTCGTGCCCTAGAGAGTAAACCCATGGCTGTCTGTGGGGACCCAAAGCCCCTTTGCTTCTCTTTAGAAACACAGAAATAACCTTTCTGTTCCTTATAGTAGTTTTCAAACAGTGCTTCCTCTGTAACAAAAAGAGGCGCATTTAACTCTTGATTCTCAGCCACCTGGGATTGGGATTTCAGATACACTAGACAATTTAGTAATTCATTAAAAAACTTATCTGTCACTCACATTTCAAATTTCTTGAGGAAAAAAGTGTCCTCTGCCTGCAAATGGCTACTTAATAGTGGTCTGTAAATGCAGCTTACCTTAGATGTGGGACCTTGTTTCTTCTGTGCACAGAAACTTCATTAGAAACTCAGCACACATTAAAAAAGACATTTGATAGAACTTAACTTTGTTTCTGGCAGAAACTTTTAATTAGCAAAGATGATATTTTGGTAACTTGGGAAACGTATTTCTAAAGAACATGGAATCATACTGACATGGAGACACTAGAAATACTTCCATGAATATTTCCAATAAATTCACCATTGTTCTAGTAGAAAGGCCATTTACCAGAATGTTCACTAAAAAAAAAAAAAGAAACTTAGCACACATTTTCCACCTTCACTTTGCTTTTATCCGTTTGGATGCCTGTGTTCTAGATCTTCCCTCTTCTCCTCTTCTGATCTTTTTCTAAAACTCACCTAGTTTGGTGTAGTAGGGACTTTATGGACCAGTAATTGCTAATCCTTGGCAATCCAGCACTCTCCCTGCAGTTGGACTTTAAC
The DNA here is from genome assembly GCA_021461705.1 of Cryptotis parvus. Taxonomy (NCBI): domain Eukaryota; kingdom Metazoa; phylum Chordata; class Mammalia; order Eulipotyphla; family Soricidae; genus Cryptotis; species Cryptotis parvus. Next base: position 30,694 of record JAJIBD010001191.1, read on the forward strand.
ATTTCACAGAAAAGAACCTATACACTTAGAGTCACCAGAATGTTCCTATTGTGAAGATGTTTCAATGCTTAATTTCAAGGCACAGGAAAAGGTAGCAGTGAGTCACCTAAGTAACTTTGAGAAGGTGGGTGAATAGGAGATATATGGAGCTCAAGCAGTTTTTTTCTTAACAGGAAGAGGCAAATTCTTCCACTATAAAGGGCTGGAGAGATTGATTAAGAAAACCAGAGGTGGGGCCAGAGTGGTAGCACAGCAGGTAGGGCATTTGCCTTGCTTGGGGAGACCTGGGTTTGATCCCCTGCACCCCATATGGTCCCCCAAGCACCACTAGGAGTAATTCCTGAATGTAAAGCCAGGAGTAACCCCTGAGCATCACCGGGTGTGACCCAAAAAGATCCCCCACCCCCACTCCAAAAAAAAAATAAATGAAAACCAGAGAGTCTCAATCTTGGCTGCACTCAAAGTCACCTAAAAATAAGCTTTAAAAGAACCCAATTCTCAGTTTTGACCACGTCCACTTCAGACTGAATCTCTGGGGACTTGGCAAGATGTTTGTGTTTTCTGAAGGTCTACAGAGGATTACAGTATGTGGTCACATGAGGGACCTGCTGAAATAGATGAATTACTGGGGAGAGGATAATTTCTGGCTGAGTGGTGGACCTGGAGAAATTCCAGTGGTGCTGATAGAGTTGTGAGATTTTCTTCTGCGGTGCTGATCATGCCCGTGTTTGCATCTGTCAATTTGGAATTTAGATTTGTTATCTGGGTGTAGAACCAGTAATTAAAGAGTTACTCTGAGAGATCTTGGCTATGAAGGGAAAGAAGCAAGGGAGTTTGGGAGGGCTGACAGATGGAGAGGTCTCGGAAAGTAGCTGGCTGAGAGTCTCAGAGCAGAGAGAGTGCTGGGAAGGGCAGAAGTGGTGGCAGAGAGGAGGATTTAGTTGAGGAGAGACTGATTGCCTCTCCACATCAAATGTCCATGCAGTGAAAACTGACTGCTTCAGTATTTTCCTGAAGGGATTTACTGTACAGTAATACTGGAATCACTGATGGCCTTGTTGAAGGGCCAAAGACATTTATTTCACACACACTGGCTTGGGTCTCATTTTTAGAATCCATGTTTGTACCAATCATATTAAAAAATTCTATGCATGATGAGGCTTTGGCACATATACAGAGCACAAAAAGGCTGAGGACCATGCTTTTCCTCCTCACTGCCTCTTGCTCTCTTCATGCTTGCTGTCCTCCCTGGTCTTGGGGGCTGTCATTTAAAAAATGTATTGAATCACAATGAGATACATAGTTACAAGGTTGTTCATGATTGGGTTTCAGTCATACAATGTTCAAGTACCCATCTATTCACCAGTGTATATTTCCCACCACCAATATCCCCACTTTCCCTTCTGCCATCTTTCCCCAGCCTGTCTCTACGACCGGCACATTCTTTCTCTGTCTCTCTGTCTCTCTGTCTCTCTGTCTCTCTGTCTCTCTGACTCTCTCTCTCTCTTTCTCTCTCTCTCTCTCTCCTTTTGGGCATTATGGTTTGTGATACAGATACTGAAAGGTTATTATGTATAGCCCCCTACCTACTTTCAATACTCACTTGTCCAGAGTGATCATTTCTAATATTATTGTCATATTGGTCCCTTCTCTCTCCTAACTGTCCTTTGATTTACATATACACTTGTGGCAAACTTCCAACCATTGACCAATCCTCCTGGCTCCTGTTTATCCTGGTCTTGAGTATTTGAATATTAGTCTCAAACTATTTTTTTAAATATCCCACACATGAGTGCAGTCATTCTATATCTGTTCCTCTCTTTCTGACTCATTTGACTCAGGGAGCTAAAATTAATAAACTCTTTTTTCCAACGTTGCTATCTCTGTGTCTGTCACCTTCCCATGCCAGAGTCAACAAACCCCAGGTACAAATTTTAAAATTGTGTTAATGATTTCGGCATTTAAAATGAAAGCCAATGCCTTCTTCCACACTTGGAGGTGACTAATCATAATCTGAGTTGGTTCTCCACATTCTCTCACTACTTGACTGGGCCTGAGAGTCATCGCATGATTTTTGGATGCACAGTCTTTCTGGACATGGCTCCGTTCTTCAACCCTCAGGACTTTGAGCCTGCTTTGTTGAGGCCAATACAGTTGACTTTCAGGTTCTTTGGACTGGATTGAATGTTTCTAAAGCCATCTTTGGTTCCTATTATTCTAGAAATCATTTGGCTTTGCTGATCATACCAGTCTTTCTTCTTTCATTGATTTCTATAAGACCATTCAGTCTTGGATTTTATACTATTTTATCGTTGCTCTTTTAAACTTAAATAAGTAATTAATAAGCTTTTTTGGGTCATACCTGGTGATGCTCAGGGGTTATTTCCTGCACTCAGGAATTACTCCTGGTGGTGCTTGAGGGACCATATGGGATGCTGAGGATTGAACCTGGGTTGGTCGCATGCAAGGCAATGCCCTACCTGCTGTGCTATCACTGTCTTCTGCTCTTTTTCAAAAAAGCACTGGAGGCCAGGGATGTGGCTCAGTGGTGGGGTATATGCTTTGATTCCTGACACCAAAGCAATTTAAAAATGTTTTCATCAGCTGCAACTTTTATTCTTCTAGTCTCCAATTTTATTCTGGAAGTATTTATTGACAAAGTAACACACATAAGTGTGGTGCAGCTGGAAATCATTGTGGCCTGGGGAAAACAGAAAAGTCATCAGAATTGTGGTCAGTGTAAGTGGGAGAACAGAGAATCAGACTTGGGGTGTCATGCTGGTATGGCAGGTGCTAAAGCCACAGAACCATCCTCACCTTCACCTGCTTCATTCCCTTTGTCAGATATCCATTAGCACTCCACTATTGCAACTAAAAGGCACGTTTATTTAATCATATATGTATATTTAAATGATGCTTATTTTCAGTGGATCCAAACAACGCTGACACGAATGTTTTTTAACATTGACAGTTACCCACAACATAAATCATTTCCTGGAAGTTGAGTTATTAGGACACACCATCTAATTCTAATTGATATTCAATTGATGTGCACAATTGCCCTCCATAGAATTGAACAAGTGCAAATTGCTGCCAACAATATATGACAGTGTCTGATTCGTTCTTCAAACTCTGTGTTTACCTTTTTGACATTGTCAAAATAAATGCATTTCCTATGTGTAAATGCTGTTGGCATTTTCATTTAAGTGAAAAATCTATTTATATATTTTGTTTATCTCTGTGATTTTTAAGTCTTGATGATTATCAAGATATCCTTATTTGCTAATGAAACAAATCTATCTCATTCAGTAGATCATTATTTTTTGTTTTGTCTTTTTCCATTATTATTTTATTATAGGCAGTCTCATAAATAAAGGTATTTTGGGAAGGTGGGGTGCAGAAAGGGTGAGGAATACCTGGCAGTACTGGGACTACTATTGAAGGGGGATTGATTTCTCCTAGTAGTGCTTAGGGGGGCCATGTAATGTCAGGGGCCAAATCCTGTCCCCCTGTATGTAACTCATGTATATTAGTCCTCTGTGCTATCTTCCTAGCCCAGATTTTGTTCTTCTTTTTGGTGACACCTGGCAATGTTCAGGGGTTACTCTTGACTCTGGGCTCAGTAATTACTCCTGGCAGTGCTCGGGGGACCATATGGGAAACTGGGGATAGAACCCAGGTCAAGGTGAATGCTCTCCTGTGTGCAAGGTGAATGCCCTCTCCACTGTACTATTGCTCTGACCTGCCAGTTCAGATTTTAAAAACTGTAATGACTAAATGAAGCATTTTGAGTCAAGTTGACAGCTCTTCCTTCAATGCTGCAGTTCTGACTCCGATCTTGAAGGTCTATGTTCTTTTACTGCTGTTTTCTCTATTTCAGTTGCCACTGAGCAGCAATGACTTCCAGAAGATTCTCTCGCTCAGCTCTCCTGAGTCATGTTAACAGGAGCCATGTATCTGCACATTCTGTGTCAACGTCATCAGCACCAACTCTTCTAACTGGTCCTGAGCACAGGCTGTTTCATCTTCCTGACCTTGCCACCTCAGCGTCTGGCCTGTCATCATTCTAAAACATACCATCTCTCTAACCCTCATTCCTCTTTCTCTCTTATCCATAAGCATTTACTCTGTACTAAATTACATTATAGTTACCATATAAATATTCTCCAACTTGGGAAAACTGATATCCTCAGTTCTTGTCAATGTCACTACATTTCTGTGGTCACACACCACAAATGGGCCAACACCATTTCTAACTCGCATTTCTACACTTGCTTCCCAGTAACTATGTATTGGGAAGTCTATACAAAAGTATGTTCATTTTCTATACAAAAAGTATGTTCAGATTGGCCTCTTGCTTAAATATCTTAAATGTATCACTTTCTACTCCTTCTCCCCCTTTTTCTTCAAGGCAAAATCCAAACATTTTAATTTATCTTACGAAGCTTGAGTTATCATACCTCTATTTGCCCCTCTAGTATAATCTTTAATATGGGCTACACAATATTTCCACCTCTCCATCAGTCACCACCAATAAGAACTGCCCTTTCGAGCGTAGCAAGGATAGTTCTGTAGGGTTAGAGCATTTGCCTTTCATGTATGAGATACTGGGTTCAGTCTTTGGCACCACAAACAAACAGAACACTCCTCCTCTTCCAAACAATTCCACAGTGTTCTGGACTGGCTCCTCAATTATATCATCGCCTCTTGCCTCTGGGCGTTTGCACATGCTGTTTCCTCTGCTGGACTCTCATCTCTGTTATCTCTGACTGTAGCTCTTCCTAGCTGCCTTTAAATTTACGCATAAACTTTACTCCTATAAGTTTTTCTTGGTGACCTGATTCCATTCTGCCCCTATATTCAGGTTAAGTACTTTCTGCTGGAGTTTTTTTCTTTTCTTTTTTAAAAAATTTTTTTATTATACCACTGTGAAATATACAATAACAAATATGTTCATGTTTTGGGTTTCAGCCATACAGTGTTCTAGCACCCAACCCTTCACCAGTGCCCATTTCTCTTCACCAGTGTCCCCAACTCCCTCCCCTCCCCCAGCCTGCCTCTATGGCAGGTTCTTTTCTCTTTCTCTTTCTCTCTCTTTCTCTCTTCCTTCTCTTACACATTGTGGATTGTAATACATACATTTAGAGGTTATCATGTGTACTTTTTGCCTGTATTTAGTGCTCAGTTCTAGGATGGTATTCACACTTTTGACAATTATTAGCACACTGTTCCCTTCTCTATCTTACCTAACCTCTGACTTCCACATGTTTGTGGTAATTTCCACCTTTGACAAGACCTCCTGATACATGATTTGCCTGATCTTGGATATTGGTATCATAATGTATATGGGCCCTACGAAAAGCAGGATGAGAATGCTATTCGGGTCTCCCAGAGAGGCATCGAAAGAGCTATGCTTGGAATATCACGTCTCACTCAAGTGAGAGAAGGAATCGGAGTTCTGACCTCCATCGCTATTCCAGAATCAGGGACGCTGTCTCGTTTGCCAAGGCATCAAAAATCAGATGGGCTGGACATGTAATGCGATTTGGAGACAACCGCTGGACTGGAGCCGTTACCGACTGGATCCCACGGGATGTCAAAAGATCACGTGGCCGCCCACCTACAAGATGGTCAGACTTCCTTGTTAAGACCCTGAAGGAACAGTTTGAGGCTCTTTATATTCCTGAATCAACCAGATGCCATTGGGCTACATTGGCACGTGATAGGGTCCAATGGAAATGTTACTGGCGCCTGCTCGAGCAAATCGATGAATAACGGGATTCAAGTCATCAAGTGAATGTATATGTATATGTATAGGTATAGGTATAGGTATAGGTATAGGTATATATTTATGTCATGCAAATAAACACATTCTATATCTGTCTTTTTCCTTCTGGCTAATTTCACTCAACATGATCCTCTCCATGTCCATCCATTTATAGGCAAATTTCATAACTTCATTTTTCCTAATAGCTGCATAGTATTCCATTGTGTAGACGTACCAAAGCTTCTTTATCCAGTCATCAGTCTAGGGCACACTCTTTGTTTCCAGATTCTGGCTATCGTGAATAGTGCTGCTATGAAAATTTTTGTATAGGAAATGTGCAGATGGTGTTTTCACTGTGTGTTTTTGTCTTCCCACGGTATATCCCCAGGAGTGGTATGGCTGGGTCAGATGGGAGTTCAATTTATAGTCTTTGGAGGAATGTCCATATTGTTTTCCCACAAAGGCTGTACCAGTCGACATTCCCACCAACAATGGATGAGAGTCCCCATTTCCCTGTATCCACACCAGCACTTGTTCTTGCCTTTGGAGTTTTTGCTTTTCTGTCAAAGTGCTTACCCCAAGACAATGCAGTTGCCTTTTTATTAGTCAGTGCCCTTGTTTATTTCCAATACCACATGAGGTTCACTACCTTTCTTCAGAAATTTGAATGGAGGAGGTGCTAGGAATAAAGTGGCCTTCCATAACACTTAGATCCTTAATTGTTTCATTCTTAGCATGGAACTATTATTCAGGAGCCATTTATTTGTTGTATGTATGGGTGAATGAATAAATTCCAAGATTTTCCTATCCATAGCACTTGTACTTATAAGTTTTGTGCCCGTTTGTTCCCTTTAATGCTTATCAGTACATTAAAGAGATTATCTGATGGGTTAAATACCAGTGGCCACACCAAAGGCCTTTACTGTGCTGATTTACTTGCTCCCGCTTCTGCATTCATTCTCTTCAACCAAGAGTGTCTCCATCCACCCACAGCCTTTCACCCAGTCCAGGTTCTACAGTTTCCAACTCCAGCATTTCTCTCGATTCCACTTAGGCCGGTGTCCATACTCTGTTCTGTAGCTTCTGGAGCCCATTCTCCTATGCTGGCTGAGGGTGTAAGTCAGCACATTCCACTATGAATCCTTCAGGTCCTGGAGCCGAGGCAGGGCAGTCCTACGTGGCCAGCTCAACGCAGCTTCAGAGCTCTGCCCTTCTCTCCCCTCAGCGGGTCTCAGTTCACATGATGAGCAACACAGTTGTTCCGCAGCAGTTTTTGATATGGAACTTGATTCTGTACCAAACATTTTGGAGGCAAGATTAGAGGACTAAGAAACTAAGTGTGTGTCTGGAGGCCCTATTGCAGCTGGCCTGGAGGGCATCAGCAGGTGCTGGACCGGAAGCTTTTGCTGCCCTGGTAAACAAAGCAGCACTCCCCAAGTTTACATTTGAAGAGTACAAAGTTTACATTTGGAGAGTGTGCAATCTCCAAGTTTATGTTTGAAGAACCCCAATTTGCAGTCCTTGATAAACCTGAGTCCCGAAGAAGCCAGGTAAAACCACCGACAATTTATACGAGCTGACATCTACAGCCAGTACTGATCACAAATATCAGAGCAAGCACATCTGGCCACTGTCAAATGTTCTTTTAATTCTTGGGGGCTGGAGTGATAGGAGAGCGGGGTAGGACATTTGCCTTGCATGTGGCCGAACTGAGTCTGATCCCAGGCACCCCAAATAGTCCTCCGAAGCTGGCCAGGATTCCTGAGTGCAGAGTCAGAAGAAACTCCTGAATATTGCCGGGTGTGGCCCCCAGACAAAACAAACAAAATGTTCTTTTAATCATGGTTCCCAGTAAATCATCTGGTGATGTAGAAACGTTTGGTGATGTTTACAGGGACCTTCGCACTATCCCCCAGCGCCTTTAACCACTTCCGCTTCCAGTGTTCTTTTGCCCTCTTCACCCTGCTGACCCCTCTCATCCAAGTTCTGCCTCGTCCCTGGTCTCCCTTCCAAAAAAAAAAAAAAAAAAGCAGCACTTTGGAGTGGCTCCATCAAGCTCCTATTTACTCACATCAGGACCTCCTCTCCCTGGGGCCCTTTGCACTGTAAGCCCACCCTCGAGGGCTGACCCCAACTCAAGGAAGAGGTCCATTCGGGGGAACTCCTGGACCTGAAGCCGCCGTGGCCATCCTTAGGAGACCTTGGAGAAAGGGGCGTCCAGGAGAGCTCGGCTTTTGCCTGGACGTTTCCAGAATCCGTTCCTTGAGCTCCCCCTGGTGGCGTCTCGGATGCAGCCACCTCTTGCCAAAGGAACCTTGAGTTAGCAAAGAGGGGGGCCACTCGGATGGGTGTCTGCCTGCCCCCAGGGCTCACCCAGACCCCCGCCAGCGCCCCAACACCCTGTAGATGGCTGAAGTGATCTCGCGGTTGCGCATGCTGTAGATGAGCGGGTAGAGCAGAGGCGTGACGTTGGTGTAGACGAGCGCCAGGATGCGGTCCATCTGCGGGGTGTAGGTGGACTTGGGGCGCACGTACATGTAGGTGGCACAGCCATAGTGCAGGAAGGTGACGGCCAGGTGCGAGGCGCAGGTGGAGGCGGCCTTGCTGCGGCCCTCTGGGGAGTGCAGGCGGCGCAGCGCCGAGGCGATGGCCCCGTAGGAGGTGAGGATGAGCGCCGAGGGCAGCAGCAGCAGCACCATGCAGGCGCCCAGCAGCGGCAGCTCGTCCACGCGTAGCTGCGCGTGCATGCCAGATGCAGCAGCGCCGTGATATCGCAGAAGAAATGCACCAGCAGGCAGGAGCCGCAGAAGGGCAGGTGGAAGACGGCCACCGTGAGCCCCACCGACACGACCAGGCCCCCGAGGCAGCAGGCCAATGCCATTCGCCCGCACAGCCCAGGGGTTACCAAGGCTGGGTAGCGGAGCGGGTGGCAGATGGCCACATAGCGGTCATAGGCCATGGCGGCCAGCAGGAAACACTCGGTGCCGCCCAGCGCCACGAACATCTGCATCTGCACAGCGCAGCCTACGTAGGGAGATGGGGCTGCCCTGCTCTGGAGGGGGCCGCCAGGTCAGCCAGAGAGCGAGGTACCACCACCAGCGAGTAGCAGAACTCGATGGCCGCCAGCTGGCACAGGAAGAGCAACATGGGAGGCGGGTTGGGCACCGAGGTCACGGCCACCAGGATGAGCAGGTTCCCGCCCAGGGTGGCCAGGTGTACGCCCAGCAGCAGCAGGAAGAGCGCTGGTCTCAGCTGGGGAACTCGGAGAAGCCCTGGAGGAGAAAGCCGCAGGGGACGGTGGCGTTGCTGGGGCTGTCCATGTCCCGCCGGCAAAGGGCACCTGCGACAGTGAAATAAAGGGAGGGCGAGCTCGTGGGGTCCTGGAGATACAGGCGGGAAGGGCATGTGACCATAAGAGGGTGGGCGGAAGTGCAGAAGTGGGGCTGGGGGGGCTCACAGACCCGTCCTCACCCTTGCCCATGAAGGGCCTTATTCATTCGTTCGAAAAGAATGAAGTTGCTCTCGCATTTGGGTAGAAACTTTCCAACATGTTCCTCCCGAGAGGCCATTTGCAATGATCGATTGCAAATGTTATAAAACTCAGGAGTGGGTGAGCTGCAGGCTCTCAGAGACTCCAGGACTTGCTTGCAAAGTGGGGGGGGAGGACGTTTACTTTCCCAGGAGTTACAGATGAAGTTGTTCTAAAATTGCTTTTTAAAAATAATAGGGGCCACCCCAGCACCCCATTATGGTCTCTGCCCCCAAACAAGTCTCGGTCCTCCACTCCCATGTCTGTGTGTTCTACAGAGCTCTGGAATTTTACACACACACACACACACACACACACACACACACACACAGAGGCTGTCCACCTGAGCACCCCAGGCAGAAGCTGTGTTTTTTTCCCTTCACACCTGACTTGCTTTCCCTGTGGTTGGCATAGATCACATAGGGGAGCGTGACAGAGAATGTCTTCCTTCAGTGCTGTAGGAGTGAGGACCGCAGAAAGCCCGGCTGCTCTCAGAGACAATACAGCAGGTAGAGCACTTGTCTTGTGTGTGCAGCTGGCCTAGGTTTGCTCCCCAGTACTCTGTATGGTTCCCAGCTGCTACCAGGAATCCAGAATCCAGGAATCCAGATAATACAGCAGGTAGGGCACTTGCCTTCCATGTAGCCTGCCTGGCTTGGATCCCCAGTACCCCATATGGTCCCTCAAGCTCTCCAGGAATGATCCCTGATTGCAGAGCCAGGAATAAGCCCTGTTGTGTGTGTGTGTGTGTGTGTGTGTGTGTGTGTGTGTGTATTTTTAAAATGACAAGACAAGGAAAGAAAAAATTCAGAAATCTACATACTGGAGGCTGAATCTAGAACTTTCCATGACCCCATATGTGGTGATTGAAAGAAGGGTCACTGGGATCTGTCTGTCAGTTCATGTTGATTTAAGACTGTGCCAGGCAGGGAGACAGCAGGGAGGGTTAGTGGGCGGGCCTGGCAGGGCACATCAGGAACAAGCCGTCCCTCGCCCTGTTTTAATGCTCTGTCAACATGAGAAAAGTGATGTGTGTTTGTTCTAACTCGCCCTGCAGAGCTCCGGTGCATTCCAAACTCGCTGTCTGCACACAGTTTCTTTCTAAGTATCATCTGGTGAGTCATTCGCAGCAACATTTGGAAAACACTGATAGCATGTAGGTTGATTGCAAATGTTATAAAACTCAGGAGTGGGTGAGCTGCAGGCACTCAGAGACTCCAGGACTTGCAAAGTGGGGGAGGATGTTTACTTTTCCAGGAGTTACAGATGCAGTTGTTTTTTTAAACTGCGTTTTTAAAATAATAGGGGCCACCCCCAGCTGTACTGGGAGACCTTGGGATACGGGGGCCGGAATTCAGGGCCTTACACACATAAAACATGTGATATAGAACTTAAACTATCTCTCTGGTGCCTCTGTTTTGTTTTAAAAATTAATTTTAATGAAAAAGTCACCTTTTTTTTCTTTCAAGCGACTCTGAGTAACTGTTTCTAACCAATGACTATATCACTGTCTTCCCGTTCATCATCGATTTGCTCGAGCGGGCCCCAGTAACATCTCCATATGTCCTGTCTCATGCTAGTAGAGCCCAAGGCATCTGCTTGCTCCAGGAACATAAAGAGCCTCAATCCATGCCGGAATGAGGTCTATAATTGTTACTGGTATTTGGCATATATATCAAATACAACACGGGTAGCTTGCCAGGCTCTGCCGTGCAGGTAGCATACTCTTGTAGGCATCTCTAAGTCTAGCATTTATTGATGAACCACGCGCGCCGCAAGCCGGGCGCTGATAGGCTGGTCTGCTGGGTGGAGGTCTGACGAGAGAGAAGTCCGGATGTGGAAAATAGAGGCCCTCATGGAGTGGGGGGTCGTCTGGCTTGTTGCGAGGCTCTGCTGGGGTGGTGGGCCAGGACTAGAACCCACCATCCATCCAGGGCACCTCGTGAGCAGCTGGTCACAGGGAGAGCCAGTAGCAGCTCTGCCCCATGTCTGCGAGTCTCTGGACCGACCGGCATACCTGAGCCGGATTTAAGAAAGACTGCTGCAGGGTGGAACTCGATGAGCCGGGCGCTGATAGGCTGGTCTGCTGGGTGGAGGTCTGACGAGAGAGAAGTCCGGATGTGGAAAATGGAGGCCCTCATGGAGTGGGGGTCGTCTGGCTTGTTGCGAGGCTCTACTGGGGTGGTGGGCCAGGGCTAGAACCCACCATCCATCCCGGGCACCTCATGAGCAGCTGGTCACAGGGAGAGCCAGTAGCAGCTCTGTCCCATGTGGTTCGGACGCAGATGATCTCTGTCCGATGATGATTAGGCCAGACGATGTCCGTCATGCCCACCCAGGGACGCCAGATGTCAGGGAACCGCCGCTGGGGTCCCTGACAGTGTCAGGACAGAGGTTCTCTTCTACCTCCGAGTACGCCAGGAGAACAGATGAAAACTCACGAGTCCCTTAAAATCTGTGCAAAGTTGTTATAGCATAACCTATCCTAGGGGGCGCTAACAATACAACTGAGTCAAAAGAAAATGGGCAAATCCAAGGAAGGAACAGGAGAGGGGACTTGGGTCATGCCCTAATGTCTTCTTTGAGAAGAGAATTACGAAGGTTTGTATTTATCAGCCACAACGGTGTTTCCTCATCTGAGGGCAGTGCCTACAAACATGTTTCCAGTCTCCTGATGAGGCAGAGTTGCTGGTGGGGACGCAGAATGGTTTCCCATCTGCCCAGAGACCGCACTCTTACTTGTCTCTGGTTGCTGTTCAGTCGAGTGAGCACGTTTAATAGACCTGTTTTGAGTGTTTTTCTTGGTGCGGGGGCAGGCTGGGAGCAGGAAGAAGTACTGCGGTCCTTGGAACCCCTGAACATGGCTTGGGAGGACCCTGACCTCTCCCCCAAACCCCAAAGCATCACCACTGCAGTTCAGGCTTAGCATCTAGGGCTCAAACTCCTGCTTAAGGTTCCATGGGGACTTGTTCTTCCCGCCACGGAGTAAGTTTCAAGATTAGCTTCACGTTTTCTAGGTTCAAGCTAAGCTCCCTGTGGATATTTTGGGAGGTGTGATCTGGAGCCCGAAGCACTGGCTGGGAGCTGACTGGTAATGCATGATCTCAGGCCTCCGCTCATATCTACTGTATTAGAATCTGTCCTGTAGCAAACAAGACCCCCCCCATAACTCATATAGATGGGGTCTCACAAGCTTTCATTTCCACCTAGAACAGCATTGCAAAAATATAGGCCCAAATAATCCAACTCTCCTGTCCAGAAAAAAAAGTAAAAGAAAATTTAATGTCTTGGAGCTGGAGCCTTAGTACAGCAGAAAGGGTCAATCCCGGCATCCCAAATGGCCCCCTGAATACCGCCAGGAGTAATTCCTAAGTGCAGAGCCTGGAGTAAGCCCTGAATGTCGCCAGATGTGACCCCAAAAAGCCTCTCCCCCAAAAAAAAATTAGAGTCTTCTTTTGAAAGGGGCAGAAAGAATGGACACACCAACAATTTGGTCTATTCCAAGTCACTTTTATCAGCTCAACCACTTGGTCTATTCCAATTCTGGCTACTCCTTTGGCAGGAAAAGTTTCAAAGGGAAAAGAAAACACCGTAAGACTTGCCCCAGCTACCTGCTCCCTCTGGGACACAGCGTGCAGTCTCACTCTTCCTGATTAATAACATCAACAGTAGTGGTTGTGCTTGAGAGAGTGCAAGCAAGCAAAAGCTCATGAGAAGTTCACACTCAAGTTCCCTGAACCTGAGTAACGACTCAGTGAGGTAAGGGAAATTCTACTCCTGTAATAGAGGAAAAAGGTCAATAAAGTGCTAGGGAGCTTGGTGGTGGCAAAGCTGCTTCCATGGCCCAGCAATGCAGGCTCTGAGAGTCCACGTCTCAGCCAAGGCAAACTTATGTGCACATACCTCACCTTAAGAATATTTCCTGTAAAACATACCCCTGACCCTCTTTCCATATCGATCACCTCCCTCTGCCCAGAAACAAAGTGCCTGCACTCTCCAAGGCGTTACTGTCCTCAAGTTCCCTCTCTGTCTTTTCTCTTGAGGACATGTGGATGTGAGCGGTAATACAGATAAACTAGGAGAGCAAATCTAAAAATAATTTCTCCTTCGCTCTGACATTCATCGCTGCTATTGTTATTGTCCTGGCAGCTTTGCTTTTCTTAATTGTGTAAGGATCCAGGGAGCACTCACAGAGCAATGGCTGGCTGCTGGCCCAGGACATCTGGATATGGCTGGAGCCTCCTGGAGCTGGGGCTCTGGAATTTGGTTTCCACTTTTGCAGAATCAGTATAATTATCTTGCATAATGCAGTTTTTTAATCGGTCATTTCAACAGTCTGGGAAGCACTTCTCAAGAGAGGTTGCAAGCAGGGTGATAGCATAGTGTAGGGAGATCCCTGGGTACCAAATACTCTCATTAACCCCAACACCACCAGTTGTTACCTTGGAGGCCTCTGGGATGAACTGCAATATCGTATGGTCCAAGTATTGATCTTTCTGGCCTGGATGACTACTCTGGGAATGACCTCAGCATCCCATGAGTACTGCTAAGAAGCTTTTCTCTTACCCCCATAAAAATAAGAGATTCCTATAGAGGACCAGATCACCTTAAAGAGAGATTGTGGGGGATGGTAGACATGAAAGGCAGACAGGGCAGGCTCTTGCAGGTCTTGGGGACTCAGCGATGCTGAATTTGAATGGAACTTCAAGATCAGATAGTCTAGACTCTCAAGTTCTACCAACTGAGCAAGCCAGGCCACATTTCCAACCTGGGCTCTCACCCCTGACCAATGGCAACAGTGCTGATCTTGAGCCTGATCGATGATCTTATTTCTGACAAAATTGTCTTCCAGGATAAACTTGAGCCTATTTATCTAGGATTGTTAACAAATATAGCACAAGAAGGGTCACAAGAGGGTCAAATACCAAACCATTATCTCATAGAGTGACAAATTGAGAAGATCTTAAATCCACCTAATTTTTTTTTAACTTGGCTTAATTGCCCAGAGATCTTTGGTCTATGAATCCTTACAAATTGTTCTGAAATTCCTTGTCATCCACTGTTTCTTTTTAGGAAACATTCACACAATGTATTTGAAGATATTTTTTCTTAGTTTGTTGGATGACAGGCCTACTAGCTTGGGAGCTTTGCTGTTTTATCCAGTCACTGCTTAATCTATTTACATGTTCTTAAGCCAGGGTTCATACTGAGATCTCTCTTCTATGTGAATACTGATGGAGGGTGTGGCAGTCACAAAAGTCACCTTGACTCTGAATGAGTAACTTCTGAGTTATTATACATCTACCAAGACTTCAATGTTTTCTAGATTGGGTACAGCTCCTCTTTATACCCACTGCACCCAGTGTGAGACAGTTAGAATTTACCTGGAGACTACCACCCTGGCTATGTTGAGACTATCGTTTAAGATTATAGGAAGGATCATACTGGTTTGCCCTCAAGCAGTATACAGAGAACAAGATTCTCAGAATAACCCTGGTGCAGATAATAAAAAGGAAGGTCCTTGTGGGTACCATCCAGATTACATGAAGCCCATGAAATTAAGATGTATTACTTTATACCAGACCCCTCTCTCTCTCCAGTGTTTTATATAAGAGATAATCTCGGAAGAAGGGATTAGTCCTTGGCATAATTCTTTGTTTAGACCTGTAGTAGGGTGTGGCACCACCCTTCTACACTCTTCTATTACCTAGAATCTGTTTAGGGTTCTTTGTTGACAGGATCCTCCCTAAGTCAGGATTACTTTTATGTATATAAGAGGACTGACTTGAGGCACTGCCCTCCTTTTTGGTAGGACTCTCTCTTGGGTGAGATCAATTTTGGTGGGGTTTTCTGGTGGGATCCTCTTTGGTGGGAGACGTGGGCTCTCGTGTATGGTCTAAGTTCTGACCAGAGCTAGAGTTCTTTCATTATATTGATTGCGGTGCTAGAGTTTTGGTACTATTAAAAGCCTTTTTTGGAACTGCACCGAATTCTTGAGTTTTCATTCGTTCCCTGGCGACCTCGGAGGTAGAAGAGGACTTCTATCCTGACACTGTTGGGGACCTCAGTGGCTCCCTGATATTGGTCCTTAGTGAAATAGAGTCTTCACAGTCTAAATTTTTGCTTTGATTTTTTGATGATTTTTAATTTGAGGTGGGGACAAGTTAATGAACACTTTCAAAGTCTTACTGTCCTCACTGTTGAGTGGGAGTACCCAAGGAGGCTGTGAAGATTCCATTAGATGGCTAATAAAAACTAATACTTAACCCCCATGTTGTAGATGCACAGCAAACAAAACACCTATTTTCAGTTTCTTTCTGACCTTCAAGAGTTGCTTTATCTGTCTTAAGGGGTCCAAGAAACAAAGAAGCATTTAATATTCCCATTTAGACACTCGCAGAGTGATAAGTAGACATATGGATGAGTCTACCTGTCTCCTCTTCCTTTCCTTTTCATCTTCTTCCCCTCCTCCGTCTTTCCTCTTCCTCTTTCTCCTCTTCCTCTTCCTCCCTCTTTCTTCTTCATCTTTCTCTTCCTCCTCCTCCTTCTCCTCCACTTCCTCCTCCTCCCCCACTTCTTCCTCCTCCTTCACCTCCTCCTCCTCCTCCTCCTTTTTCTTTCTTCTATTTTTCCTTTCTACTTTTCTACCTCTTAGTTCTACCATGTTCTTTCTATGATTAATTAGACTTTAAAAGAAAACAACTGGATCCAAATTCCAGCTCTAAATGCTAGCCCATTGTCACTTGGTGACGGTGGTGGTGTGATGTGCTCAATTTCCCTAAGCCTCAGTATCTTTAGTTTAATTCAGAGTGGTTCTGGGAAGCAGGCATTATACCAAGAAATGCCAATGAGTAATGTCAGACTTCCCCAAATGCTACAAAACTAGGTTATTAATCACGCTATGTTAGAACCTAATACTATAGTCCATGTCAGCCTTTGGGCCCTATCTGTGTAGCAATGGAAAACTGTTTTAACTTAAAATAAACTCTTTCCTGTGTCATTAGTCCTTTCCTTCATTTGTGACAGGTACTTTTAAATGCATTGAAATGCATCAGGTTATTTACATTTGCATTATGCTGTATTTCAAATTTAGGTTTCTTTTCTGATGAAAACACAAGATTTTTGTGTGACTACTAAGCCAGTAGACAGATTGCTTTTCATCAGATGCTAATTACTTTGAGGAGGTAGGTAGCACCTAAGGATATAGAAATTGCACAGAAAACTTCCTTCCCGACCTTTTACGGTCTCACAAGGGCCCTGAAATAGGCCCAAGTATCTTCTCCTTGTGGGTGTTCTATCTCCAGCAAGTCAGGCCCCTTTACATAAACTCATTGACTGAGTCTTTGAGGACTAAATTTGGTCAGATAATAGCCCAAGCATTTTAGAACAAAAAAAAGAAATATTTCAGACCTGTGGAACTGCTTAGAGGGGTGTGGATATAGGAATACCATACAGTGGAGGGGTCTAATATAGACAGCAATGAAATACTTTTAGAACCTCATGGTATTAGGTATGACAATTTACCTGTGAAGAGGGGTCATCAAGCATTCCTAAAACATAGACATGTATACCACAGTGACCTCAATAAAAATCAATCAATAAAAGAAATTTTTGTAGTATCTTATGGCATCAGAGTCTTCTAAAATCATTTAAGTAGCTTTCCTAGAGAATATTTTTCTTACAGATATTTTTGCTTACCCCTCCTTCCTGGTGTTTCTGATGTATTTAGGTACCCTTTACAGTCTTGCTATTTTCTATGTTTGTATCTGGATCTCTTCTCAGGACTGATGGTTTCATGGCTAATCTTTCCATTCTCTCCCTCTTGGCCAATTGGTTGCCCTGGGTTTTGCGTTCTGCTCAGTAGTTCTCCTCAGGTTTCTTGGCAATTCCAACTTAGGACAAAGTATGTGCTTGTGTTTTGAGCTCCTTAAATGGTCCCACAGTTTGTTTTCTTTTCTTTAAAAATCAATTGTGGGATTAGGGCTTTGAGTAATACATCACTGCAGGCTTCCTGTTCTCTTTCATTTTCATCTGGAGAAAAGCTTTGAACTGTAAGAATCTAAGAATCCCACTGATTTTAGAACTGGCGCTCTGCCTTTGATGCTTTAAAAGAAACCCCTTGCCTGAAGGAAATTGCACCCATTTACTGTATCCAGGCTTCTGCTGGAGGAAGAAGAGTATGCTTCCAAAACAAGCACTTTAATCCTCAACATCAAAATTGTCCACAAAGGCACTGCCCCTGTCCCAGTTCTAGGGCTGTGAAGGTCAGTGTCAGCATGTATAAATGCACAAAACTTGTGCTGGTACATTTGGAAAAATATTCCAGACCTGAGGGTCAGTGACTTTATCTACTAGGAAACAAACAAACAAACCCATCAGCATCTTTGCTATATAAATAAATGAATTGTTTTCAAAATTTATTTTTAAAATACACTTTCATTTTTTCATGAAGTTAGTTGAGCAGGTTTTAAATGCTTTGAATTTCTAAACTCTGTCTTGTGCTACAAAATCACAACTTGTAAAGACCCTGGAAGAACACTCCTTATAAAAGATGCTTTATCCATTTGTACTGACTATAGACTTAAGATCTAGAATTAAGGAAAGGGTCAGGGTGTGAGGATTTGGATGAAGAATCAGGCAATCTCAGTACTGTCAGGTTTCTTCATGAGTCATTAAAATGGAGAGAGAGGGAGAGAGAGAGGAAGGTGGTACTGGTGAGAAAAGCAATTGAGAAAGAGAGCACAGCTGATATCTTGGAGACACAATTTCAGAATGCCACAGCCCTCAGAAAACCATCCACTTGTGGGAGCTGCATGCCCTATATTTTGCTTTAGGAACTCTTTCCAATGAGCTCTTGCTCTACCCTCCTACTGATTATCCCCAAGATTCTAGAATAATCTATCTGCTGAGAAAGACCAGTGACTAGCAAGATGAAATGAAATAGAAATAGACTAAACAAGATAGATGGACTAGAATAAGGTTCAGCTGGTTCATGGGTAGACTCTGATGGGAACCAGGATCTTTTTCAGAATCGGGTCCTGTGGTTGTTGTGGTCAGGGACCCGGGAGGAGTAATTGGTGCTGTTCCTTCTCAGACAGAGGTCATGTTTTTGTGCCCTTGAAGCTAGGTAATAACTGTGAATAGCCTTTTCTGTATCACTTAGTATTCTGCCTTTAGGAGATGAAGCAACAATATTTCCTCTGATCTATTCTTACATGTTATTCTGTAGAAATATCATCTAATTGCTTGCCTATTACCATAAAAACCTCTGTACACTTGAGAAGGCTGACCACTTTGTTTTTCAGATGAGAAGCTAGGCAGAAGAGATGCATTTGGGCAGAGAGATTTGATAAAAATAGAAGCAGAATCCAAAGATCCTGCTCATGCAGTTGCCTCATATCTTGCACCCAGGGCCAAAGATTCCCACCCACATGACCGCCTTGGATGCCATGTACTCTGCTCTCTACTGAGAGAGAGGCTCAGGATCCTGTTTAAGGAGGCTGGGAATAAAGAATTTTCTCCTAAGGACTTCTTTTCTGGCAAACTGAGTTGGACTGACTTATGATTGCTGTATTTCAACACTCTTCTCTGGATGTTTCTTTTTGCTCCCTCTGCCCACCTTCCCTGAAAATGCCAGAGCATTCCTTACCTGCTCTCAGTGAGTAGGAGGGCTTGGAGATGGCGAGAGAGGAGACGAGGGTCAAGAAAACACGGGCAGCATAGAAATCAGAGATCTCGCTGTTGGGTGGGAAGTTGCCTATGAGAAAGAGGATTTGGAAGAAGTGTTAGAGAGAGAGAGAAGCTGCACACAATGGAAACTGTAGAAGAGCATCCATAGATTCTGATTAGCAGCTTTGGTCGGTCTATAATCTTAACTTGCCTTATGTCTCTGGAGAGGTGGGGGGCAGGGAGGAGAGAATTATACAAGCACCTTCCAGAGGGAGGGGGAGGGAGGACAAGTGAAAGTATCTGTGATTAATTCACTTGCCACCAACTCCCTCCTTGAGGCTGAAGGCTGAGGAGGGACTTAGCACAGGTGTAAATGACTCTCAGTGAAGTCATTTACAAGACTTAGACTCAAAGTGAAGCAAGATAGAATCATTCTATCTCATGCTGCCCACTTGCCCAGGGCAGCAGCTGTCCCACTGGTGCTACCCTCCCTTTCCCTGGAGTATTCCTGGCTTATCTTTCATCGCACCAATTCTCATCTCTGCACCCTGGACCAGGTGGCAGCTCGGCAATCGGTGTGCAGTGTTAAGGCTCGACAGACCTAATGTGTCATACTTTGTCATGCATGAATACATCTACTTTCAGAACTCTCACCTGGTGAAAAGACCCAGAAAACTGCACCAGGAAGTCTCTCCCATGGGCTGCCCTATATCTTAGATAGCTCTGGTCCCTCCAGTTGGGAACTGAAAACTTGCTCTTGTGAGTTTGGTTATTAAGCTGCATGTCTATGAACATAAGTGCACCCTGTGTTATAATTTCTTTACTCACTCACTAGTTCATGGATTTGACAATTCCGCACTTGTTTATGGAGCATCTGCTATATATGTTTAGAACCAGGGCATTGAACAGGGAGCAAAATTGATAGTTCTCATAAAATTTCTGGTCTAGGGAGAAGAGAGATAAGAGACAAGAACTAAATTTGGTAAATTAAATAGCATATTTGAAAGTGATGAGTCCCATAGAAGAAAGAAAACACAGGAAGATAGGAAATATGGGGTAATGGGTGTGTGCACTTTTAAGTTTGAGGAACGCTTTAGTGGAGAGGTAATATTTGAGACAAAACTTGAAAAGGACAAAAACAAATAGAACAAAAAGAAAATATTTTGAAGGAGGCCAAAAGCTGATCATGTAGATATCTGGGGGAAGATTAGTCCAGACAGAAGAACTGGTTAATCAGAGGCCCTGAGTGGCGGGGAGGCTTGACATGTCTGAGACACAATGGGGTCAGAGAGGATGGGTGGGGTAAGTACACAGAATAGGAGAAGTGAGGTCAGAAATCCACGGTTGCCTGCCAGTAAGAGGTGCCTCATTGGTGATTCTGAGGTTGGCTTTTATGCTTGTGGGATGGAGAAACTTTGGCTCTGATGGGATCCCTCTGTGTTGAGGATGGTTGGTAGGTGAAAAGGGTGCATGCAGAGAAAATTGTTGATAGCATCAGATTGGCAGTACAAGTTTTGTGACATAGTTGGACTCTGAATATGCTCTGTAGAATTTCCTGATGGGTTAGCTGTGGTGTCTGAATGGGAAGAGTAAAAGGACGTTTTATGTTTGTCTGAGGGAGAGGAAGGGAGAGGAGTCATTAGCTGAGATGAGGAAGGACTCAGATGAATCAAGTCTGGGGAGGAGGAGAGATCAGAAGTTCAGTGTGAGGCATATTGCAAATGACAGGTCTATTAGACATCCAGGTGGGTCTGTATGTATTCTTGGGCTTCTGGTCTGATCCAAGGGATAAATTTGAGGCCATCCACAATAGGTAGTATTTCACATCCTGAAACTGGATGACAATCCATGTATATAGTTAGAAAGGGTCCTGAAAACTGGAAAACCCCAATGTTAGTTTAGGAGGACAACTTACAAAAACTATAAAGTGATACTATGGGGAAGTCTCTTAATTTTTAAGCCAAATAAGCAAAATACTTGAGTTTGGTTTTTGCTCTCAACTTGGACAGATCTATCCCCAGTGAATATTTACATGAAAAATGATATGGCGATATTATCACTGTAGAAGAATGTCTTCCTCTCTTGATGATAAGACGTTATTCCAATCTCAATACTTTATGTTTAAGCAATATGGAGCTTTAAATTTTGGTTGTATGAGAGACCAAGAGTGTCTAATCTCTTCCACTTACTCATCTGAATAAAATGTAAGGAGTCATGCCCTATCAGGAGGCTGGAGGTGAGGGTACTAATCGATCCCATGCATAAGCATTAGGATCCTAAATGTCTAGGTTCTTGTTCCAGATTTATCCCTTTATGGAATCATACTTTCATGTAAGTCCCAAAGTACACTTTAGGAAGCAACTTACATATTCTGAGCCTTAGTTCACATGGCTGAACATGAATAATGACACAACCTGGTTTAATTACCACAATCTGTTTTGAGATTATATTTTTCATGACTATATTTGAGGTCGGACACAGATACATGGTGCAGAACTGCTACCGGCTCTCCCTGTGCTTGGCTGATCATGAGGCTTCCGGGAGGGAAGGTGGGTTCTAGCCCTGGTCTGCCATCCCAATAGAGCCTCGCAAGAAGCCAAAGGAACCCCTGCAGCATGAGGGCAGCCATTTTCAACAACCGGACTCCATGGCTCATCAGAGCTCCACCCAAGAGAAAAGCCGATCTCTACCCATTGCATATGGCTGCGTGGTTCATCAATAATCAATAAATGCATGAACTGAGAGCCTACTACCAAGAGTATCCCACCTGCATGGCAGAGCCTGGCAAGCTACCCATGTTGTATTTGATATGCCCCAAACCATTAACAATTATAGACCTCAATCCCATGACCTGAACGAATGGTTTGAGGCTCTTCGTGCTCCTGGAGTGAGCAGATGCCCTTAAGTTACACTAGCACACAACAGGACATATGGAGATGTTACTGGTGCTTGCTGAAGCAAATCGATGAACAATAGGAAGACAAGTGACAAGTGATATTTGAGGTCTAATTATAATTAGAGCTGCACATGTTTAATCAGATTAAATTAAATAGGATGAGTTTGGATATAAGTAAACTTATCAGATTTATATATTTAACATATGTATGTAATATATATTACATATGCATATATGTGTAATATATTACACACATATTATGTAACATATATATGTATAATATATATTACACTTATAAATTATATAATTTATAATAATATATATATCACTTCCTAGAGTTTCCGTGGATACCTGTATGTGTGGTATACCCTCTTAATAATCACTTGTATCACTTGTATCACTTGTCTTCCTGTTGGTCATCAATTTGCTTGAGTGGACACCAGTAACATCTCCATACTTCCTGTCACATGCTAGTGTAGCGTAAGGGTATCTGCTCTCGCCAGGAACATGAAGAGCCTCAAACCGTTCCTTCAGGTCATGGGAATGAGGTCTATAATTGTTACTGGGTTTTGGCATATCAAATATGACACAGGTAGCTTGCCAGGCTCTGCCATGTAGGTCGGATACTCTTGGTATTAGACTCTCAGTTCATAAATTTACTGATGAATCGCAATGGGGAGAGATCAGCTTTTCCCTTGGGTGGAGCTCTGATGAGCTGCAGAGTCTGGATGTTGAAAATGGAGGCCCTCATGGTGTGGGGGATCCTCTGACTTCTTGTGAGGCTCTATTGGGGTGGCGGGCCAGGACTAGAACTTGCCTTCCCTCCTGGACGCCTCACGATCAGCTGAGCACAGGGAGAGCTGGTAGCAGCTCTGCCCCGTGTTATCTGTGTCTCTGGTTTAAGCATACCTGGACTTGGAATAGGCTTTGCTGTAGGATGGGACTCTGACAAGCAGGGCTTGAGATTGGCTTTCTCTTGGGTAGAGCTCTGATGAGCTGTGGAGTCCAAATTTTGGAAATGGCGGCCCTCATGGAGTGAGGGTTCCTCTGGCTTCTTGCGAGGCTCTATTGGGATGGCAGGCCAGGGCTAGAACTCACTTTCCCTCCCAGAAGCCTCATGATCAGCTGAGCACAGGGAAAGCCAGTAGCAGCTCTGCCCAGTGTATCTCTGTACTCTTAATAATACATTTTGAAATATATAACACTATTATTACTGACTATAGACAATATGTTATACAACAGACCTGTAGAATGTATTCATCATGCATAACCAAAAATTTACAAGCTTTTAATAACAGCTTCCTATATTCCCTTCCTCAATCCCTAGCAAACATTATTATCATCTCTTCTTCTGTGAATTAGATGACTTTAGATGACTCCATACAAGTGAAATTAAACAAAATTCCATCTATGGAAAATATTTCTTGACCTCATTTTTTCTTCAAGTTCCTATTTTTAAGCTCTCAAAAAAGAAAAATGATTGTCTATATTTATTCCTTATACCTCCTCTCTTCTTGATTTATCTTGAATAAAAAGAAAACACACAAATTTCACTGACCTATGATTGACGTGCAAAATGTTGTTCAAGATTTAAAATGTTGTATTGCTTATGGCAGTATTCTACAATATTTGAAGAGCTACAAAAAATGCAATTATCATTACTTAATACAATAAGAAGCCATGAGCAACAGTTGTTTTCAGCATAGAGTCCCTTGCCACTTTTATGTTGCATGAAATTTCAGAATTTAGAGTTCTTACTCTCATTTGTTTTAGTGAACATAGATTTGCCATCAGGTGAGCAGCAAATGAGAAGGAACTTGGTCTGGACAGGCCTCTTTAGCAGTCAAGATTTACGGATATGATATCACACACCAGCAACAGTGGAGTCATGGTTTAACATTTTGAAAACAGTGCCAAGAGGATCTTGGACATAATTTTCAGGATGTATAAGCCTGAACTACTTCAAGTAGACCAGTGACTGGAGTTTGGGGCTTTCAACATGTTTTCTTTGGCTGGAGGTTGGCTTTATTTGAAGAGTTATGTCAACACAAGGAATTCTCCTTGGGCTTTGGGATTCCTCAGATTGGTGGTGTCTCTGTTCTCTCTTGGACAGTTACCGTGGATTTTCTCAGGCTTGGAATCATGACGGATCTGTGTTTGAACAGAGGCTGGAAATACTTACATCATTTTCACATTCCTCAACCATTTGTCACCAGATTGCAAAGCAACTAACAGAATGTCTGCTTCTAGGGAGAAAGGTATACTTCTCCTTGACTTCAGCAGGCAGGAACTTTATTAAATGATGGAATTTATCTATTGCCTTAAGAAGGGGAAAAGTTCATTTCTTTGTTTGTTTTTTTTATATTTTTTCTTGTGTGTGGAGAGGTGTTAAGTTTAAGGCAACAGGTAATATAAAAGCAACAAAGTTAACCTAAAACATAAAAACAAGCGAAATGATGATACATTAGGAAATACCAAGAACATAGAAAAGAAGCAGAATAGATTATAACCAAAACTCTATGATGATTCTTTAAAAATTTGTAGATGAGTAATATATTTTAGCAATCTTATCAAAGGAAATTGAGAAAAGATAGTACTGAATATATATATATGTACACACACACACACACACACACACATATATATATATATATATATATATATATATATATATATATATATATATATTGCTTTTTGTGTCATACCCGGTGATGCTCAGGGGTTACACCTGGCTCTGTACTCAGGAATTACTCCTGGCGGTGCTCGGGGGACCATATGGGATGCCAGGGATTGAACCCGGGCTGGCATGGGCCGGCCGTGTGCAAGGCAAACGCCCTACCCGCTGGGCTATCGCCTCCGGCCCCAAGTACTGAATTTTAATACATTAAAATAAAGTGAAGCCTAAGTATAACAAAAGAGCATTATTAATTTTTTTTTTTTGGGTCACACCCAGCAATGCTCAGGGGTTACTCCTGGCTCTTCGCTCAGGAATTACTCTTGGCGGTGCTCAGGGGACCATATGGGATGCCGGGGATCGAACCCGGGTTGGCTGCATGCAAGGCAAACACCCTACCCGCTGTGCCATCGCTCCGGCCCCTATTAAAATATTTTTTGGGGCTGGAGTGACACTACAGTGGGTAGCGTCTTACTTTGCACAGGGCCGGCCCAGGTTCCTAAGCTCTCCAGGAATGATCCATCCCTGAGCACAGCCAAATGTGGCTCAAATCACAAAAATTTGGAGGGCCAGAGGGATAGAAGAGCAGGTATGGGGCTTGCTTTGCATGTGGTTGATCTCATATTGTCCCCTGACCCCTGCCTGGCAGAAAGTAATCCCTGAGCACAGACCCAGGAGTAAGTCCTGAGCACCACCAGGTGTGGCCCAAAATAACTGCATAAATAAAATCATAAATTTAAAAAATAAGCTGCTTATTATCATTTCAAAGAAAATATTATGGATTTGACTATGTTAAAAACAGCATTTTTGTTAACAAAGGACAGAAAAATGAAGAAATATTATTTTAGGAAATATTTCAGGTATCTTAATGACAAAAATATCTTAAGTTTTATAATGCTTGTCCACTGAGAAAAATGGACAAAGACGTATTAATCTATTTAAGAAGAGGACTTTAAATGAAACTAATCATCAACATAGTTTTCAGTGGGAGAGAGCATTTGAACAATCATGCAATTTTTTTGTTTTTCTCCATCATCACTGCCGAGGAGGACTCTTGGCTTTGATTTTAGCTGTGTCTTCACATTAGAGTTTCAGAAACAAGCAATCATTTGGCAAAGAAGACAGGCAAAATTGCCCTATTTTCATCTAAGTCATAATCATTGCTCATATCAGGCATGACTCCAGGAAAAGACATGGGAGAGTAACCAAGCTGGGCTGTATGCAGATAGCACATGAGTTAGCTCACATGTTTATCTTGCATGGATTCCATGATTCTCACCATGCTGGCAGAGACCAGGCACTTTCACTTTAACTTGCTGCAATTTGTTGGGAGATACAACCTGGGGAAGGTTTTTTGAAGTTCCTCTAATAAGTATCTGCAACGCCCTTTGAGCTATTGTTATCCTTTTGCTTGTGAAGCAGCACATTTATTAAATGTCGCTTTGAAGCTACACCCCCAAGCTCAGTCAGAGAGCTTTATACATCAAGGACCACACAACTTATAATGCTAAACCTACCATTAAATAAAACAAGTGAGCAGAAAAACAAAATCAGAAATAAAAAAAGCTCGCAGCATCAGGTTTGCAACAATTAGAAATCCAGATATTGTGAAGTGTTACTGAGGCTAATACAAACCCTTCTGCAAGTGGAGGCATAAATTCATGCAGCCATAAGAATAACTAAAAATAAATAACGAAGTAATCATAAAATTGCATTCTGTTCATATTTTGCATCTTTGCAGTTTATATTCTGTTATATACTCTATAGATATTCTTCTGGTGATAAAGAAAAGATACATTATAAGAAGCTTACATGTAGCATCGTTAGAACTGACAGTTGGAATAATTTGAAAGCTCATTAGTAGAGAGAGAGGATAGGAGAAAGGGACATATACAAATAATAGACTCTTGCAGGGAGTTAGAGTAATAAAATGCATGTCTACATTAATAAGTCTCATCTGGTGTGAGTAAAGCAATGATAATGATGAGTAAAAATGAAAGAAAGGCAACGTAATCTCAGGCACACTTAGCACACAAAATTTAGTAGCTATGACAGTAATATACTATTATCAAATATCAAAGAGGGGAACCTTTCATAACTGATAAGGAATTTGTGTCAAGAGATAATTATGGTCAAATTGGAGTTGTTTTTTTTTTTTTTGGCCTCAAGTCCCCTAAGTAATGATTTGCCTATTTTTTTTTTTATTTTGGGGTCATGTTCGGTAATGCTCAGGGATTATTCCTGGCTCTGCACTCCTGGCAGTGCTCAGGGGATCATGTGGGATGCTGTAAACAAAATTCGGGATGGCTGCATGCAAGGTAAATGCCATGACCACTGTACTTTTGCTCCAGACTCAGATGATGCTATTTTTTGTCTCCTTGCTCGTATGGTATGATTCGTACTTAACACAAGTTTCACCCAGTGCTCTAGCTAAATGTCTGACCAAACACCTACCAACCTTTTCGGTCCCAAACCCGGCCAAACAGCTAGTGGTTTCTTATGGATGCTTAATAATGGTTTGCTCCTATGCTAATGCAAGCGCCTTTGATTATTTGCCAACCAACTTTCTATTTTTCACAAGTGCACTCATGCTCGCTTATTCTAAAGCAGGTATTCTTTGTTCATCACTGCTACTCCCACTCCTTCTAATTCCACCAGCATAGCTATCATAGATTACTGAATGTTCCCAGAACAGAGTAAGCAACCAATAAATGTTTGCAGCTGTCACAGCTGTTGTTACTAGCACCACTGTTGTGTCTCCCAGGACCACCGGAGGCCAAATGATTAATCTCTGCTAAATTCTGTGCCAAGTATTTTACTTACGCTATCTCATCTAATTTAAGATTTTCATAGAGAACATTGAAACCTTCCAATAAAACTCTTTAGATGTTTAAAAACCAATTTCCTTAACACTTGAGCTTTCCACTTACCCTTATAATTTTGGAAAAGAGGAGTATGTGCGATCACCAAAGCTAGTAGTACTTCAGTGTACTCTTGTTCCTCCACAGGTTAACAATGTGTGGTTACTATTCTTTCCCCTTGATGCCCCATCTCCCTCTCATCAGCGAAGATCTCATCTCCAAATTTGCCCAGGTCACAAACTGGACCAAGCTGCTCCTTGTGGGCCTTTGTATGGCACCCACATACCAACAAATTTGCCAGATGACTTGGTTCGTGTATATAATGACAACAGCACTATTATCCCTTTCTTGAAACACCGGCTACAGAGAAATGTTGTATGTTTTCATTCTTACTTCTATCATTTCCAAGACTATGTTGTTTTGGTTTCTGACTCCTTAACCACTTGATTCTAGCTCTATTTGTTTATATTTAGCCTTAAACTGTGCCCAACTGGATCTGACTTGTTTTTAAACTCTCCAGGTTTGAACTCTCTCCTTGTATTTGATTCTTCCATTTTCCTCCTTTCCATCATCACACATTACACATCCTAGATAAAATTTCAGTTTTCGTGAGCCTTTTTTTTTGAAATTTTTTGTTCCTACAACCCCTCTCTGCCTTTCCCCCACTTTCTGTAAAACTGTTTATTTTTTAAATGAGAGTTAAATACAATGTTGCACTTTGGTAAGTTTTTACTATTTCGCTCTAAAAGCTCAACTGTTTTGGATTCTTTCCAGTTAGATACAGCCTTACTACCAGAGGCGTGACCTTGGTTTAACCAGGGATGGGGGAATGAACAAGAGAAAGTTCTTAAATTCCACTATCAACTAAATCCCAATCTTTCGATGTGTGAGATTTAGTTATGGAGGTATC
Source organism: Cryptotis parvus (assembly GCA_021461705.1). Taxonomy (NCBI): domain Eukaryota; kingdom Metazoa; phylum Chordata; class Mammalia; order Eulipotyphla; family Soricidae; genus Cryptotis; species Cryptotis parvus. The sequence continues at coordinate 59,000 of JAJIBD010001191.1, forward strand.
CTGGGAATATACAAGCCATAGCTTAGATGGCAGGGTTATAGACCTAAGAAAATCTTTGTCTAGTAGAATTGGCTTAGGTTTTTTTTTTTTATATGAAAATACCACAGAAAAAAATGCATGCTCCAAAATTCTGTGCCCCACAGCGCTCTGTCATTTCTGAACTAACTATAGTTGATTGGTTTCCTTGTTACAAAAAAACCTCCAGACTATTTTTTTCCCAGAAAATTTTTCTAGTGCATTTTGCCTTTTGACCACTGTCTCCTTACACTCATCTTTGTGTTTCAGGATATGACAGTTTTTGATCTCATGACACTTTTCTGGACCCCACTGCCCCTCCCAGTCCCTCAAAGGTCATATGGTGGGCACAACATGAGGACACTGTATAGGGAGGTGGCTGGGAAGGTTTGAAGGTATATCTAGGAAGCAGCAGAAGCATAGAAGGTCCAAGTTGAGGCAGAATTTGTGTCAGTGTATTTACATTATCAGAGAGAAATCAGGAAGAGACAAATTGTAGAGAAAGATAAGGTCCATATTCCTAGCATCTGTTGGTAGCAGAGAGAGCTGCAGATTTAGGGGGAAATTCTCATGTCTGGGCACAATTGGTCAAAGGGTCTACTAATACTTATCGATGCAGAGCATGGTGGGCAGGTAGGAAGTAGGTGGTTGTTGAGATATAGGTTGGCTGGCAGAAGAACAGATGGATATTGGAACAGAAACCATAAAAAGAATATTTATGGTTTTATGTCTCTGCAGGTTCAGGAGGAAATTCAATCCTCATCAGCTTTCCCAGATATCTAGAGACAAAGTCAGCAGATAGCAGAAGACTGTGAGGACCTAGGTTGATTTGATTATTGGCTTTGGAGTGGGTAGAAAATGGTTGATGTACAGATCTGATAAGCAAGACATTTGGTCAATCATCATTCTTGCTCTTTGATAAGCATCAGCTAGCAATACATTTTATTAAAGCTAGATACAAACATATGAACAGATGAAGTATTTTAATAGACTCCCATATATCTATTGTCTAATTAAACAATTAGCAACATTTTGCCAGCCTTGCTTAATATTTCTTTGCCCCATGTATTTTTGGATTTTGGGAATTTACCACAATAATTTAACAGAAATCCCTAGCATCCCATTATTTTCCCTGCAAATAATTTAATACTCTCACTAGTTTTGTAAGTTATCACTAGGCACAGCATGTTTTCTGTTTTTCTAAAATGATTCTTGTACCTTTCCAGTTATGATATTTCAGTTCTGGGTGAGTCTTATAAAGAAAGCATCAGGGGCCTAAAAGCCCAGCAGTTTATGAAAATGGATGCACTAAAGACTCCAGAACTAATACCTGTTGTTTCAATTAAGTTTTGTAGGCCTAAAAATCTCCCTCGAAGGACTCAGCATTATTATTTAAATTCAAGCTGTTCCTTTCTTGGGCAGCTACTTGGTCTTCGAAGCTGTATTTTGGGTCAAAAGATTCTGCTATTTGCAGATCTCTGAGCTAGTCTGATTGGTAATTTTAGAATTAGCATTATGATTAATCTAATTTACTGAGCATCTGAGATACAAGTTAATACATCAGATAAATGGATCAACATAGGAGAGAGGCAAAGGGCCAAAAACATAAATAACAATACAATATTGTCTCTGGTGCCTCAAATAATCAGTCCAAACAAATAGTGCTCAGTAATCATAGCAAACCAACTATACAAGTTATAAATCAGGTATGTAACATAAAGATTTTTCTGTTGCATGACATAATAAAAGAGACTCAAGATAGAAATATTACATTTATTACTTTATTTGAATCATCTTTATGAAGAGCAAATAATACACAAACAAGTGTATTACTTATGTATCCTGTGTAGGATATCTGGAATGTCTGGATTTCAATGCAGAGAGTTGAGTCGAACACACAGCGGGTCTTAGGTGACTTGGGAAGAACAAGGTTAGATCAAATGTAGGGCCTGACTTGCTTAGTCAGGAATCGATTTAGAGATCATGAGGTCAAAGTGGAAGGTAATTTCTAGAAGGAATGTGGGATTGGATGGTGGAAGTCCCAAATTGGGTTTTGTGTTTAAAAGCATTTGGGGAAGTAAATGGACATTTTGAACTCTCACACCGGCCTGTCTCTGCCTCAGGTATCCTCCCTGGGGTGTGTGGCTGGCCAGGCAGGCACCTGGGGTCGTGGTAGAGCCCCAGGCCTTGGCAGAAGGTGGAACTACAACCCCAAGAAGTCCGAGCGGAAGCGGAAGTAAACGGACATTTTGAACTCTCACAATGGCCTGTCTCCGCCTCAGGTATTCTCCCTGGGGTGTGCGGCTGGCTGGGCAGGCGGCCGCTCATGCAGCCGCTTATTAATACAAATACTAGGAAATTCAACACCAAGGGAAGGTAATACCCCCAAGAAAAAAAAACAGTACACTAGAGGAATCTATCCCTGAACACCGCAACACCATGGGGAAAAAAATGCAGATCCCCAGTTTGAAGAAGAGATGAAGGAATCAACCCTGAAGACTCAGAAAAGAATGCAGATGTGCATGATCTCTCTGACAATGAATTTAGAGAAGAAATTGGTAGGATGCTTAAGGAGCTCAACGAAAAAATGGAGCAGATGTCCAATAAAATACAGGAGAACATAAACGAAGCAGTTGAAAGGGCAGTCAATAAACTACGGGAGGAAATGAGAGCAGAAACGCGGACCATGCAAATAGAAATATCATCGCTTAAAAACTCACTAGATGAAATGAAAAACACAATAGGGGCTCTCAACAGTAGGATGACAGCAGCGGAAGAGAGAATCAGTCAGACTGAAGATGAGCTGCAGAAAGCACTCAGAGAACTACATAAGATGGAAAAAAGACCGGAAAATGGATCAGCAACAGAACAGAGAACAATGGGATGAAGCCAGGCAGAACAACATTAGAATTATCGGAGTCCCAGAGGGACAGGAAAGTAACCCCAAGGAAATTAAAACAGTTAAAAACAGCCTGGCTGAAAAGTTCCCCGAGTTAAAGGATGAAGGCATCCAGATCCAAGAAGCCCGACACATACCAGTAAGAAGACACCCCACTAGAAAGACCCCAAGACACATCGTAATCAAAGCAATGGATGCCATAGACAGAGACATAATTTCAGGCAGCAAGATCAAAGAAGGAAATTGTATACAAAGGAGCAACCATTCGACTTTCAGCAGACTTCTCAGAAGACACTGAGAAGCCTGAAGCCCGAAGGCAGTGGTGGGATATAGTAAAAATACTTAATGAAATGAATGCCTCAGCAAGAATTCTTTATCCGGCTAAACTCTCACTCAGAATTGAAGGACAGATATACAACTTCTTGGATAAACAACAGCTTAGGAACTTTGTAAAATCAAAACAAACCTTAAAAGAAGGACTGAAAGATCTACTATAAGACGAGACATAACCCAAAAGAACAACCAATCTATACAGAAAGATGGCACAAAATCCCATGACAACAATCTCTCTCAATGTCAATGGTCTAAGTGCACCAGTTAAGAGACACAGAGTGGCAAAATGGATCAAAAAATTGAATTCGACATTCTGCTGCCTTCAAGAAACACACGTGAACAATCAGACAAAGACAGGCTCAAAATAAAAGGCTGGAAAACAATCCTTCACTCAAACAACCCATCCAAAAGGGCAGGGGTAGCCATACTGGTATCTGACAACATAGACCTCAGGCTGAAGAAGGTCAGAAGGGACAATGAAGGTCACTTCTTAATAGTCAAGGGATGCATATATCAGGAAGAAATCACGCTATTAAACATATATGCACCCAATGAGGGGCCAGCAAAATACCTAAAACAACTACTAATAGACTTCAAAGAAGACATTGACAGCAACACAATTGTAGTTGGAGACTTCAACACTGCTCTATCAACCCTGGATAGATCAACAAGATTGAAACTTACCAAGGAAATACTGGCCCTAAAAGAAGAGATGGAAGAAAAGAGGGCTGGTAGACATATACAGGGCATTTCATCCCCAAAAAGCTGAATACACTTTCTTCTCCAGTGCACATGGAACATACTCCAAAATTGATCACATGCTGAGCCATAAATCATACCTCCATAAAATCAAGAAGATAGAAATTGTGCCAACTATTTTTTCAGATATGATGCACTGAAAATAGAAGTTAATTGTACACAAAAACGGAGACCAATACCAAGTACCTGGAAACTAAACAGCTCACTGCTGAACAACCAGCAAGTCATAAAAGAAATCAAAGAGGAAATCCAAAGATTCCTGGAAACAAATGAGACTGAAGACATGAATTACCAGAACTTGTGGGATACAGCAAAAGCAGTGTTAAGAGGCAAGTTCATAGTTCTTCAAGCATTCATTAGAAAAGAAGAAAAGGCCATCACAAACAGTCTGACCTCAAAACTTAAGATCTTAGAGGGTGATCAACAAAAGGAGGCCAACCCAAGCAGAAAGAAAGAAATAATAAAACTTAGATAAGAAATCAATGAGATGGAATGTCAAAAAACAATCCAAGAAAAAAAAAAAAAAAGAAAGCGATAGCCCAGTGGGTAGGGCGTTTGCCTTGCACGAGGCCGGCCCATGCCCCCCCGGGTTCGATCCCGGCATCCCATATGGTCCCCCGAGCACCGCCAGGAGTAATTCCTGAGTGCAGAGCCAGGAGAAACCCCTGAGCATTGCCGGGTGTGACCCAAAAGAAAAAAAAAAAAAAACAATCCAGAAGATCAACGAAACCAAAAGCTGGTTCTTTGAAAAAATAAACAAGATTGACAAACCACTTGCAAGACTTGTAAGAAAAGGAAAAGAGATAACCCAAATAAATAGAATCAGAAATGAAAATGGGGACATCACAACAGAAACCACAGAAATTCAAAAGATCATCAGAGATTACTATGAGAGCCTGTATGCCACGAAACAAGAGAACGTAGTAGAAATGGACAAATTCCTGAATTCCTATAGCCTCCCAAGTCTGCAACAAGAAGATTTGGAATACCTCAACAAACCTATCTCCATCAAGGAGATAGAATCGGTAATCAAAAGTCTCCCCAAACACAAAACCCAGGTCCAGATGGATTCACAGGTGAATTCTACAAAACCTTTAAAGAGGACCTACTCCAAATTCTTTTCAAGCTCTTCCAGCAAATTGAAGAAACAGAAACACTCCCAAACAGCTTTTACAAGGCACATATCACCCTGATCCCCAATGCAGACAGAGATGTCACAAAAAAAGGAAAACTACAGACCAATCTCCCTGATGAATACAGATGCTAAGATCTTCAAAAAAATACTAGCAAATAGAATCTAAAGAGTCATCAAAGATGACCATGACCAAGTGAAATTCATCCCGGGAATGCAAGGATGGTTCAACATCCGCAAGTCAACCAACATAATACATCATATCAACAAAAAGAAAAATAAAAACCATATGATCATATCAATAGATGGAGAGAAGGCATTTGACAAGATTCAACACCCGTTCATGATGAAAGCTCTCCGTAAAATGGGGATTGAAGGAACCTTCCTCAAGATAATCCAGGCCATCTACTACAAGCCCACAGCGAGCATAATTCTCAATGGGGGAAAAACTGAAAGCCTTCTCCTTAAGATCAGGGACAAGACAAGGCTGCCCACTTCACTACTTCTATTCAATATAGTATTGGAAGTACTTGCCATAGCAATCAGGGAAGAAAAAAGACATTAAGGGCATCTGGATAGGAAGGGAAGAAGCCAAGTTGTTACTATTTGCAGATGACATGATATTATACCTGGAAAACCCGAAACTCTCTACTAAGAGGCTCCTAGAAATAATACATTCCTATAGTAGAGTGGCAGGGTACAAAATCAATACCCAAAAGTCAATGGCCTTCCTATATGCAAACAGCGAAAGAGAAGAAAGGGACATTAAAGAAACTATCCCATTCACAATTGCACCACAGAAAATCAAATACCTAGGAATCAGTTTGACAAATCTAAAGGATCTCTACAAAGAAAACTACAAAACGTTACTTAAAGAAATAAAAAGAAGACCTGAGGAAATGGAGACACATTCCTTGCTCATGGATTGGAAGGATTAACGTTATCAAAATGGTAATACTCTGACCTGGTAAGAGTATTACCATTACAAAATGGTAAAGGACCTGTATAAAGAAAACTACAAGACACTGCTCCAAGAGATAAAAAGAGGACACAAGGAAATGGAAACATATTCCCTGCTCATGGATGGGGGAGAATCAACATTGTCAAAATGGTAATACTCCCTCGAGCTCTGTACAGATTCAATGCAATCCCTATAAGGATACCCATGACATTCTTCAAAGAAATTGACCAAACAATCCTGAAATTTGTATGGAACAATAAACCCCCAAGGATAGCTAAAGCAATCCTCGGGAAAAAGAAGATGGGAGGCATCACCTTACCCAACTTCAAACTGTACTACAAGGCAGTAGTAATTAAAACAGCATGGTATTGGAATAAAAACAGACCCGTGGACCTATGGAATAGAATTGAGTATCCTGACACCCAACCTCAAACACATGATCATTTAATCTTTGATAAAGGTGCAACGAGTCTAAAATGGAGTAAGGAAAGCCTCTTCAATAAGTGGTGTTGGGAAAACTGGGCAGCGACATGTAAAAAAATGAATTTGGACCTGTGTCTAACACCATGCACAAAAAATCAGATCAAAATGGATTAAAGATCTCAATATCAGACTTGAATCCATAAAGTACATTGAAGAAAATATAGGAAAAACCCTCCATGACATTGAAGCTAATGGCATCTTCAAAGATGAAACATCACTAACAAAGCAACTAGAAGAAAAGATAAACATATGGGACTACATGAAACTAAAAAGCTTCTGCACCTCAAAAGAAACAGTGACTAAGATACAAAAGCAGTCCACAGAATGGGAAAGAATATTCACCCAATACCCATCTGATAAGGGGTTTATATCCAGGATATATCAGGCACTGGTAGAACTTTACAAGAAGAAAACAAACAACTCCATCAAAAAATGGGGGAGAAGAAATGAACAGAAACTTCAGCAAGGAAGAAATTCGAATGGCAAAAAAACATATGAAAAAATGCTCATCATCACTAATCATCAGAGAGATGCAAATCAAAAAGAACAATGAGATACCACTTTACACCACAGAGACTGGCACATATTCAAAAGAACAGAACAACAAGTGCTGGCGTGGGTGTGGGGAAAAGGGGACACTCATCCATTGTTGGTGGGAATGCCGGCTGGTACAGCCTTTCTGGAAAACAATATGGACTTTCCTCCAAAGACTAGAAATTGAACTCCCATTTGACCCAGCCATACCACTCCTGGGAATCTACTCTGGGAAGCCAAAAATATGCAGCGGAAACACCATCCCTACTTTTATGTTCATAGCAGCATTATTCACAATAGCCAGAATCTGGAAGCAACCAGAGTGCCCGAAAATCGATGACTGGATAAAAAAGCTTTGGTACATCTACACAATGGAATACTATGCAGCGGTTAGGAAAAATGAAGTTATAAAATTTGCCTACAAATGGATGGACATGGAGAAGATTATGTTGAGCGAAATTAGCCAGAAGGAGAGAGAGACAGATACAGAATGACTGCATTTATCTGCATAACATAAATATATAGGTACATATTATGATACCAATATCCAAGGTCAAGTGAAACATATATCAGGAGGTCCTGTCAAAGGTGGAAATTATCACAAACGTGTGGGATTCAGAGGCTAGGTAAGACAGAAATGGAACAGTGTGCTAACAATTGTTGAGGGTACTAATGCCAACCTAGAACTGAGCATTAAATAGAGGCAAAAAGGATACACATGACAACCCTTTAATGTATGTTCTGTAATCCATGGTCTGGAGGGGAAGGAAAAGAGAAAGAGAGAGAAATGGGAAAGAAATCAAGAACCTGCCATGGAGCAGGGCTGGGGGAGGGGAGGGAACCGGGGACGTTGGTGGTGGGAGATGGGCACTGGTGGCGGGATGGGTGCTGCAACACTGTTTGACCAAAACCCAAATATGAACTTTTTAATTGTTTATCTTTGTAATTTTAAAAATAAAAAAAAAGAAA